>JAGFMF010011418.1:7776074-7790389 GCA_019455555.1 Galemys pyrenaicus
CCCCACCAGGTGTCCCCAGTCTGTCCTTGACTCCTCATTTTTGGTTTCTGTGTCTTTATTGCTGTTGTTGTTATTATTAATATTGTTCTTATTCCTTTCGTAGTAGGAAGATTTTTAAAGTCGGTGGATTCAGAATCTGGAAAGTCGTAATGTATGGTGCTTTTAAAATAAGGTGAAAGCTAGTTATACATTGATCACATCCTTTTATGAAATTTAAGAAATATTTAGAAATTATATGATCATGTGTCATATTGAGGCACAGAACTTGTTTAATGTATTAAACAATGTGTTAAACAGCCTCATATATGTTCAGAAAGGATCTGGAGAGAACATTTGATTCTAGCCACCATGGGGTACAAACAGAGACACAGTTTAATTATTGGTGTAGAGATTTATAGGTAAGAGAGAGACTCAGAATGATAAAAATTAATAAAAAAAGGAACTGCCGTGCAAATGGAGAAGAAAAATATTTACCATAATGTAAACTACCTTTTCTGAACCTAATTGCCTAATTTTACTAAAAGTTATAGATGAATAAACCAAAACAATTAAGAAAGAAAACTCATTACAAAAAAAGAGACTCTGTATGAGTCATTCAGAAGTCATTACTTTCAACATATATATACAGGTTGTAAATAAATTTATGTGAAAAATGATTGAATAAGAAAACTGTGTGTGCATGGAGGGATATTAATCAGCTCAAATAAAACATAGTCAGATAAACAAAGATGTTGTTATTAGCAGGCAAAGACATTTAATGGAGAAAAGAGAAGACAAAAGTACTTAAATAGTAGTGACAGAAGAGCTGGAAATAAATTCATGTAAGGAAGAATATTTAGAGCTAATTATTTTTAGAGATGGAAAGTCTTCAAGGTATTTTCAACATTGTGTTACACAATACACAATACATCCTTGAGCACTACTTACATTTTGAATATTACTATATTTTCCCCAATAACATCATTTCCCAACTTTTCTGAATGTTGGTTCAATGCAAAGTTCTATTCTGCTCAGATTAGAAAACCACATTCAGAAAATAGAAAAAGTCTTTATAGATTATGAATGATGTTATCTACATGGCAAAGTCCAGTTTTAAGGAGATAAGAAAGGAAGGTGGGGATCTCCCTGGTGGTGCAAAGAGTTAAGCACCACGCTTTGAAGCATGTGCAGTCACTGAAGACTAGTTTGATCCGAGGCCAGGGAGATGACCCACATGGTGCAGCAGACCTGTCCTGCCTAGTCCACTGCTTCCCTGAGCAATGTATTTCAGTCTGTCTGTTCTGTTCCCTACTCTGTCTCTGATGAATTGTCTCATGTCCCACAATTCTGACCTGTACCCCAGTTCTTGTATACATACATAAATAAATCTTTAAAAAAAGGGGGGAAGAAAAAATGGGCAAACATAAAAAATCTATTGGCTATAGTTTTATTCATCTGATAATTTCATTTCATTTATTTGTTTCACTCCTTTATTTGATTTGAATGAATGCAAAATGAAAGGATAGCTCTGGGTTTTCCTACAAGTCTTTACAGAGTTTTATTAGCATAAAACCTCTTGAAGTCAATAATGGGTCAACTTTCTCTAGAGATTTATGACCAAATAAAAGTCTAATAGACATTTAAGTGGTGTTTTAAACACAGACTTTCGGTCAAAGTTTAAATTATGTTTCTGCCAGCAGTTGGCTTTTTGATACTTAACCTTTCAATACTGTAGCTTCTGAAGAAGAAAGACCTCCTGCTCTTATGAGTTAATATGTATAAGACTGAAGCAAAAAGACCAATGAAGAATTACAGAAGATCAAAACAAATTCAGTGATATCTGCTTGTCTGTTCAAGAAGGAAACTAGTTGGCAGGTAATACAGCTATCCTTCTGGTTTCCAGAAATTTCTTATGTTTTCAACCTCAGGCTGAACACCCTTTAGCACAGTATTTCCATGAACTATATACACTTTAAACAATGAGATATAAGCTAAGAAACGAGACACTTCACACACATATTTGGTTTCCTGTATCCTAAACACGATGACTGTGACAATGTGATGGAATTTATTAATTAATAATGTGAGCTCAGGAATGAATTCTAACACTCATATTTTTCAGTTACACAGTAGTTTCTCAGACTTACCAGTTATGTCCTAATTTCCTTTTCTCAGACAAAAATACATCAGCTTTCAACATCTATCTTTTAAACTCACATCTGAAAAGTTTTTTTTTAAAGCAATGTATCTTAGAAATATTTCAGAACATATTTTGCTATTTTTCCCCAGATGTATAAAAAGAAAAGAGAAATTGCCAGTGCCTTTTTGCAGTGAACAATGTACTTATTTCAATGCTTTGACTTAATATCTAAAGAAAGTTCCTTTCTGCTACAGATGTGATTATAAAAACACTTGAGTTATAAAATTTCATCTCAGTTTTTATAAATTAGTTATTTTCTGCAATGAAGGAACATCACTTGTGTTTCATATTCATTTCTTTCAGAATTAGCTTTGCACAGAGGCAGTATGGTAGTCAATGAAATTTATCTGAGGTGTGATTATTGCTAACAGAATACCCAACCCTTATGGATTTGTTCTTGGGAGAAACAAACTTTATAAAGTCAAGCACAATGATTATTTGATGAAATCTTTTCTAATTCGGACAGGCCTCCCTGGTAGCATGGGGGTTAAAGTGTTAATATTATCAAGCCACTGAGGCATGAGTTTGATCCTCAGCCAGGGAGGGGGCCCTCCTGGCACATCAGACCTTACCTGCCTTGCCTGCTGCTCCTCTCAGCAGTGTATCTCAGTAAATCTGCCTGTTATGCTCCCCACTCTGTCTCTGGTGGATCCTCTCAACCCCTGCAGTCGTGTGAGTTTATTCATTTAAATAATTGTTTCCATAGGGCACTACCTTTATTTCCAATTGTGATAAAGCTTTACTGGAACAGAGAACTACCAATTGTTTGTATATTATCTATGGTTTTTTTCATGATACAATGCAATGGCACACAGTTGAGACAAAACACGTTGCCTTGCAACCTAAAATAATATCATCTGTCTCTAAATTTATAGAAGTTTTCTGATCCCTGAACTTGGCCTTCAGTTTCATTTAAAATATATGCTACAGGATCTTCCTGGTGTCAGAAGGGGTTAGGTATCACCCTATGAAGCATCCACAGCCACTGCAGTCACTGCAGCACCAGTTAGATCGCTGGCCAGGGAGGGTACCCACATGATGCAGCAGACCTCCCCTGTCTCGCCTACTGCTCCCCTGAGCAATGTATTTCAGTCAATCTGCCTGTTCTGTTTCCCACTCTGTCTCTGGTGAACCTTCTCATCACCTGCACGTCTGGATTATACCCCAGTTCTTGTATGCATGCAGAAATAAATATTTTTTAAAAAATACACTACACCTGGACAGGCATACTATGTATCTGGACAGACATCTCATAAATGGCATCTTCCTTCTCCTTTTGCTTCTAATAAGGAATTGACTCTTAAAGGTATAAACCTGATACTTAACACTATAGAACATATAAGACCAAATGCAGTCTATTTGCAAAAGTTTCTGATCATCACTATTAGATACATAAGCATAGAACTCACTTTAATATAGGAAGTAACAGTCACAATAAAATAAGGAGCTTCACTAGTTGCCTAAACAGGAAGCCAATTGGGCTATCTATATATATATATATACATATATATAGATGTCTTTTTCATTGGCCAGAGGTCATTGCTAAGCTTTCCAGTTTATTTCTGATCTCTATCTCTAGCAACTGATACAGCACCTAATAAATCAATAAGAGCATACAGAGCATACTAAAATAAAAATAAGAAAGGACAGCTACTTTTAATGGTGAATAATAATACCTTGTTTTATAAAAATATGAACTAAAACCTGTTCTCAATCCCACTCTGTCTCTGATGAATTCTTGAACTGCCCCATTCTGCACCGCTTACCTATATCCCCGTTCTTGTATGCATAAATAAATAAACCTTTAAAAAATAATACAATGTACCAGTAGAATATAGAGTTCATATAAGTTTCCAGTGTTACCTCTGCAAATACCTCCTTTAAGAAGTAGTAAAGAATGAAGTGATATACAAAAGACACCAAAACACTGATTCAAAAGAATACCTGCACCCCTATATTTGTTGCAGCACTATTTACAATAGGTAAGATCTGGAAACAACCTAAATGCCCAAAAACAGATGATTGGATCAAGAAGATGTGGTACATATACACAACGGAATACTATTCAGCAATCAAAAAGGATAAACTAGGTAGGAACATGGATGGAACTGGAAGGGATTATACTCAGCAAAAAAAGTCAGGAAGTAAAAGGAAAATACCAGATGTTTTCACCCCAAGGGAATATAAGGGAATCAAATAAGTGATCAAGGAAAAGAAATATTAACAATAATAATAACAACAACAAAAATGAAAAGACAAGGACAAATGAGGGACACATTATGGGGACGGGGAAGGCAATGGGTTGAGGGCAGAAAGAGCACAAGAGACTGAGGTGATGGTGCACTTGTGAAATGGTAGTGGGAAACCCATGGGGACCACAGTTGATGTTAAATATATATAAATAAAGGAAAAAAATAAAGAATGAAGTGGAAAATTTTAAGAAATTTAAATTTAATTATTTAAGAAAATACTAATTTTATAGTGTGTGTATATATATATATCAATCGATTGAAACTTCTCAAAAGAATAAAAATTATCCAAAAATATTTAAAGATATATATTGGAAAATTAATAAAGTGGTATCTTGCAATATTAGAAAAAATATTTCCCTGTAGTTATAACATTCCATGATGATCCTGGAAATTTTAATAGAAATTCCATATGGAGTGCTTATTGAAAAATCATTGTTTTTGTTAACAGTTTATCGAAATATTGTTCAGTATTTGGCATTTTAGGGTGTTGTAAGATTTATTATAACCTAAAATGATATAGTACATATTCTCTAAACATTATTTCCCTAGAGATTTAGAGGAAAAAGCACTTTCCACCTAATCTGTGCTACTCTAGGAAAGTGAGTCATTATTGTGACAAGTAGATCTTTCAGAGCTACCTGCAGGTCCAGGCTGCCTTCATTAATACTGGCCTGGAAAATAAATCAGCCATTACAGAACTTTCAAGTCAACTAAAAGAGAGGTGATGACATCACAGTCTCACTCTAGACTAATTAATGCTCAAAAGAACAAGCTTGAATCCCAAGAATTTATCAGTCCCTGTCAGCATAATGTCCTGACCTCCCAAACAGATTTACAGGTCAAATACAAACCCAGGTAAGGGTGTGTGAAAAATATCAATTCAGGGTCCATTATTATAGAGGGTGAACAATTTTAATTACAACATGTGTGGTTAAAATGATTAGGGATTGAACTTTGGAGTTAACCAAATCTATGTCTGAGTCACAACACTGCCATTAGATTTATGACTCTCAGAAATTTTCCATAATGCTATGAATATTTAAAGATAAAAAATATTTAAAGATAAAAAATAGAAAATAAAAAAAATTCACATTTTTATGGTATTATATCTCACAGAGTCGTTATGAGTTTCCATTTATTCTTTAATTAAGAAGCTATTTATTAATGCCTAACGTGTTATGCAATCTTGTGAGCAGCCCCTTTCTCTTTTATAGCCTAGTTTTTACAGTGATAGCAAATAAACAGATTATAGATGGATAATAGGTAGGTAGGTAAGTAGGTAGATAGACAGATATAATTGACAGAGAGCAAATAAGAGGTCATTTTAGATAGGATCAAAATTCCTATCTAGACCTTAAGATCTAAGATAACATTTAAGCAGGAAAATTAGTTTTGTGTCAAAAGTGTGGGAGAAAACTTGTTTCAAATTAAAAGAATAAATAAAAAAATATAAAGTCCTTGGGTTGGGAAAAATATTCAAGGAACTGAAAGATGAATATTTTAGGTGGAGTAAAATGAACAAAGAATATAGAATTAAGCGGGGGGTTGGCAAAACTGTGATTCCATTTAAGGGAAACAAGAAGGCATTCAAGCAATAAATGCTATGAATATGAAGGATATTTTCAAAAAAAGATAAGACATTACCATAAAATAAAGGTGTTAAGATTGAAGACAAAGAAATCTGTAGTGATGAAAAACAGAGATAAGTTAAGACATTGTAATTTTTTTAGGATACTGGTAATAAAGATGGTGAATGGTAACTGGATTTAAGATACATTTTGGAGATGTGAATTGACAGGCTTAAAAATGTGTAATATATAGGAGGTGGGGAATGATACACTCAAATATAAACCTTAAGGTACTGGCCTGAACAATTTTAAGTCCCAATTCTTAGATGGTGAATAGTACCGAAAACAGGTTATCAAAGAGGAGGGATATTCACAGTTATAAGAAACTACTAGATAACTACATACTATTGTCAAGTAGGCAGCTAAATGTATATACCTACAGTTTGGAAAGTGATGAGCATGCAACTGCATAAGATCATTTTTAATGACAGCATTAAATGACATGACAGTGGACACAATCATACAATTGAATCATCTGTGCTACCATTTTTTAAAAATTTATTTATTTATGCATTCAAGAACTGGGTGTAAGTAGGCCAGAGGTTCAAGAGGTGAGAGCATTCACCAGAGACAGACTGGGGAATAGAACAGGCAGATTTACTGAGATGCACTACTGAGGGAAGCAGGGGATGAGACAGAAGAGGTCTGCTATGCCTTGTGGATTAGCTCCATGGCTAGGAGTTCAAACTCATGCTGTAGTGGCTGGCAAAAGCTTACCAATGCTGAGACATTAACTCCAGTGCCACCAAAGAGGCCCTGTGCTACCATACTAACTTTGGCATCATGAGAGAGCTACTGAAAATAGGAGCCTACATTTTTACATTTGCAAAATATAGATAACACTAGCACAATGTAAGGCATGTTAAGGGGCTTGATTACAAAAAATCAGTTAAATCTGGTAGAAGGGGCCTCCCTGGTAGCACAAAGGGTTAAGCATTTGCAGCCAATGCAGCAGGAGTTTGATCCCTGGGCAGAGAGGTGACCCACATGGTACAGTAAGGTGACCTTTTCTGCCTTGCCCACTTCTCCCCTCAGCAGTGTATTTCAGTCAATCTGCCCGTCCTGCTCCCCACTCTGTCTCTGGTGACTCCTCTCATCCCCATACCTCTGGCCCATACCCCAGTTCTTGTATGCATAAATAAATAAATCTTAAAAGGAAAACAAATCTGAGAGCATATGCTCAGTACATAACAACTGCTTATAAATTTATTTTTATTTTATAAGTGTAAAAGAATATAAGCAATAGTATTTACAGTATATTACTGTGAAAATGACTGTCAAGGTAAACTATAGAATAGAAATATTTAATAAATTTAAGTGATTAAAATGAAAGTTATGGTTTCAAAAGACATGCCTTGACCTTAAAAAGAAATATCTCATAAAGAGAAATAGCTCAAAATAATCTTAGCAATATGTTCTTGCTAAAATAAGCAGCAGATTCACTGTGGTGTTACCATAATGTGGAAAGTATTTGAGCTAATATATTATTCGCATTTTTCTGAATCTGAACTAAGCAATGAAAAGTGATGAAAGGCAGAAGCCTGTCAGATTTTTTTTTTAAAAGCTGGTTACAGGCGTGTGTAGAATTGACACACTGCTATCTCAGGAGAGCCCATGGAACAATTACAATTCTGTCAGTTTCTCTTGGTAAAGAGGTAACAACATTTCTATGTTTAAAGCTGGGCTGTCTTTCATACGCCTTTAATTATTTTCTCTAGGAGAAAGCACAAAATTCATTCATGAACTCAACAACTTTCATATATTTTTGGCCAACTTAATTGGAAGAAATTTACATAAGCTGCTACTGTGTTCTCTAACGAATGGGTTCAATTTCTGCAAAAACGTTTAAATTCAGTAACAAATTTTTGGTTGAAGATTTTGTATCTGATTATATCTGTTGCTCATGTTGCTCACATAGCTGTCAAAGACTGAAATGGTTATTTCTCCATCCCTGGTTTCCTGTTACCCTCAGAGGTTATTTACACCATCTCTTTAAGAGTAACCACAGGAGTGGAAAGCTTTATTACTTTTGATCTGATTCTGTGAGGCCATGTTCTGTTTATCTCTCAAAACTTCTTTCACAAGCCATTCACCTTTCTAAGCTTTTAAACAACGTTAATTAATTTCTCAAAAAATTTCCGACACTTGGAAGAATTTTATTCACTTAGCAAATAGGTACCAGCATCTTATAATATGTCCAATAATGTAAAGATTTAAGGAGGATTTGGCATCATTTCTGCTAAAGAGGAAAAGAAGGACATCAGTTTAGAGCGATAAAAGGAAAACGTGAAATATATATTTGTCTTTTGCCCCTGTAATTTATCTTCTGAAAATGTATACTAAAGCTATACCTTTGACAAAATAATTAACAGACAGTAGGCTACTAATTCTAGACTTTACTGAAAATACAAAATGGTGGAAAAAGTCTAATCATGCCTAGGAAATAATTTGAAACATGTAACTTAGAGAATTAAGCAGCTTTAGAAAAATAATCACAGAACTTTATTAATTGCTATTGAATGTTTTCCAACATACACTCTTTAGTGAAGAAAAAACTAGGATAAAGATTCCATATATTACACCTTTATTGTGAAAAGGAAAAATAACAATAAAGATATATAGTCATCTGCCCTATGAGGAAAAAAAAATAAAGAAAGAATAAACCACTGAACAATTAGATTGGTCAGCTACAGGACATGCGTGAGAAGATGGCAGAAAAGATAGAGGGGATGAATAAATCTTTGAAGATATTTTCTGATGCAGTACTTATTTTTGTAATAATGGTTATGCTTCACACAAAAACAACATATATAGAAGGACATTTTAAATTGATTATTGGTGGAAACATAATGAATATAACCACACTAAAGAGGTAGCATAAGGGAAAATAAACCCAGGTAACTCTGAAGACAGCTTTGTACCAATAGCTTCATACCAAAGACAAGAAGAATTCTCAACAAGTATTAAGTTTAATGGTTTCTTTTCCTCAAGTGCATATATTAGCAATCCTAAAACTGCTTTTTATGTCTGTCCAGGATTGAGTAAATGTGAGTGAATATTTTATGGATAACAAGAGTCATGTTTCTCTTATTAAATTTACAAATATGGAAATGAGGAGGAATGTAAAGTAAATCTTGTTTTTTGGATTGAAATTAAAGTGTCAGTGTGAACTCATGGAGGTAGATAGATATAGCTGTAGATGCAGATATAGGTAGATGTAGAAGTATGTACATCTAACACACAGAGAGAGAGAGAGATGTTTAAGGACTATGAAATTCTGTGTGCTTGTGTGTGTATGAGAGGGTGTAATACATGTGTATGTACGTTTTTTTTTTTTTTTTCCTGGTTCTCACCACCAAACAGCTGGCACAATGGCAATACCTACTCTCATGTTTTGGGGTATTAATACCATACTTCCCTCCTGAGGAGAACAAAGCCTCCTTTAGAGAAATGACTGATTCCAAGTTCAGGGTTCACAAGGATAAAATGTCTAACATTTTGTAAATAATTAAGGGAGATCTGAATAAAGTCAGTATATTAGATTAGAGATCAGAAAGCTTTATCTCATGAGACAAGTTATCAACTGATTTTGGAAATAAATTCATATTGAATACAACCATCATCTTTCATTTATACCTATTCTCTGACTGTTTTTGAACTACTTTTTTTGAATTGTTGCAATAAAGAGTATATTATCTTCAAAGTCTAAAGTAATTGCTGTCTTGACCTTAATAGAATGAGTGTGCTATCCTGAGAATTAAATAGTAGTATTGACAGTATTGTATCCATATGAGATTCTGATTGGTAATTGTACTGAGATGATCTAAAATAAATAATTCCATCTATTTAGAAAATATGCTGAATTTTTGAGGGGAGGGTAAAGGAGTATCATATTTGGAAAATACTATTTAACTACTCAGAAAAAAAAACATAGTGATTATAGATAATTAGTAGGTAGACAGACAGAGGAACCCTCATTTTCCATCCTTCATGGAAAAACATTTTCCATCCTTCATGGAAAAACATTTTCCATCCTTCATGATGATTTCTAAAAATGTTAAAAATAGATCTAACATATGATACATAACAATTCCATTCCACTAACTGCAAAAACACTAATTTTAAGGGATATGTGCTGCCTGTATTCATTATGACTCTATTTATAATAACAAAATTATGGAAGCAACCCAAGAACAGATGAGTGAATTAAAGTTATGAGATACACACACACAGAGTGAAATAATAGTCGGCACTGAAAAGGAGGAACAGTAGCCATTTGCTGCAATGTGGATGGAATTGGATGGCATTATACTAAATGAAATAAGACAGAAGGAGAAAAAGAAATAGCTGGATTTTTTCTTCACTCAGATGTGGAAAAGAGAATAAAAAGAAAACAGAGTCAGGCATCACAAAGTCAAAAGCAAAACCTAGACCTGACAGCATAAATGAACCACCAGTGGATCAGGGGGAGGGTGGAGAAAGCAAAAATGAGATGGGCGCAATGGAACATGGTGGAAGTTTATGGGTGCCTTCATGCTATTATGTGATAACATGCATCTGAAAAGGTGGGATCTTATATTTCAGAATCATATGCAGCACTGTAAACCAATATAACTTAATAAAAATAAGTATACAATACCATTTAAAAAATCTGTAACACACAATCAAAGTTTTTAGATAACCATAAATGGATATTTCCAAGGAAACTTTTGCAGTTGTTATTACCTCTTTAAAGAGTTAGCTGCATAAAAGTGTTAGCTGCATAGCTTCTTGTCTTCGAACTAGGTAGTAGTCATTTAAATTCAGACCTTTCATGTAGTATCAACTTAGATGGAGACATTAATGCAAAATATTATTGAAAATTTTCTATAGAGTTACAGTTCAAGATAGAACTTGAGTTCAACGCAAGTAAGTGTAAATTTCACAGAGACATGTTATAGGATGGAATCAATTTAACTTCCTTGTTTGAAGGCTGGCTTCTTGCCAGTAATTTGTAGAATTTGGTATTAGGTGTGTTAGTGTGTTTCTCAGAGAGGATGCATGGTGAGAAATCAATTAGTTGGCTTGTTCTACAGACATTGTCCAAATGGGTTTTTAGATTATGAGACAAAATGTGTATTCTTTTTAAATATACTTGTCTTGACTAGGATCCTGTATTTAAGGGTTTCTAATTTTTATTATCTCTGATGGAATAGTGAAATCCAAGAGACCATTTTAACAAACTTATGTTGTAGCACAGCAGTCATTATGAAAGGAAGGGAAATGCTTAATTGAATTTAATTAGGAGACCAGAGAACCTATCTTGTATTATTCTATTTATTAATTTATATGACATCTTTATGACATATATCAGTCTATGGTTAGGAAAAAAGTTTGGTAGCACTATGCTATTGCTACTTTTTTTTTTTTCTTCTTGACAAGATTAATCATAGGAAAACCTTGCCAGAATATATGGAAAAGCACAAAGTGTGACTGACTGTTGAGAGATGTTATAGTTCACTAGATCACAGTCCTTCTTTTAAAAAAACAGGCCCTTGATCTGTCAAAATCAAATATTCAAAGGTCATAGCTTCACAAACATCAAAAAGACATTGAGTCTAAACTGTATGCCCCAACGACAGCAATAAGCTATATATACACTTATAGACTAACCACATTCTAAGGACAAAGTTACTCTTGACTTTTTAAGGGGTGAATGAGAAGCATAGTTTGAAAATGAATTATCTAGCATAGAAAAACCATGTGGAAAGATTTTACAACAAAACTGTGTATCAGTGTTTTCCTCCAGTGACTTTCCTATAGTGTACTGTCACAGATTTTCTCTCTGATCAAGCATAAAACTATTATTTTACAGGTTAGAACCAGCTGACAATAACTGAAGCAAAAGCGTACAATCAGAATCTGGAAGTGTTTTGACAGCTGCTGCATTACTGTTACAATAAAGAGATGATATAGGGTTAGATTAAGAAACTATTCATTGTACGAGTTTAACTACTATTAATCAATTAAATTGAGACATGGTAGTGTGCACCAATACATAGATCCTCCTAACATTTTCTGGAACTAAGAGCCTTTTATTCAGTCAAACATATAGTGTTGATTAAATGCATGTAGCTTATTTAATATATGAAAGTATAAAAGGTGTGCAAAGTTGATGCCAGATTTTAAAGTCATGTAAATGTGTCACTAATGCATACAGGAAATTACCCAGTCTCTAACAATCCTCCCAATCCTTTACGTAATATACTTTTTAAAATCAAGTAATAATGTGCTCAGCAAAATAAGATGTCTCAAATTTAATTTATTGAAAAGAATCTTTAAAAATATGAGTGAACCATCCTTTTGTAGCTCTCAAGAAATCAGGAGACCTGAGCTCCAGTTTGTGTGTGATCCAGCAAAGTGCACAGGTCTTAGATAATAGTTTAAAAAATAAGGAAAAAAAAAATCAGATGGCTAAGGAAAGATAACACTTGGATATAGGTTAGATCTTTAAAACTTGTGAATTGCAAACACAGAAGATTACCCTGGGTTCTACAACCTCTTTTGATAGAAAACCATTTGTCAGGGAAAGTGGATGGTATTAAGCCACCATTTAGCTAGAAGATGCAGCTTTACTTAATATTTCCAACAACTTACAAGATGAGAGTTTGTGCCATGGATTCATCAATTCTGACAGGGTAGGTGATCTAAAAAGATTCATTAATTTTATGAAAAACTTCAGCTAAATCATACTGTCCATTTAAATATAAAGGTTGCTTTACATTTAAATGACATAGATAAAATATAGGATACATATAATAACAGTATAGAATTTGTGATTTTAGAATTTTAGAAGGAAGAAATAACATAGAGTTGGATTCACATAAGAGAACTACATAGAGAATATGACAATTAACTAGTGAATCCAGCTGTAGGTAGCTGACTTTGATATATATATATATAAAAATTAAGCATCTATATGTATGTTTTCTTTGGACATGCTGTAACATATCCTTGTCGATAATAAAGATTCAAGACTATAGTATTTGCTAATACATAATGAATAGTGAACACATTTTTAGTAAATATATTTTATCGTAAAGTTGGTTTACATCATTTTTTGTGACTTAGAACTATA
Organism: Galemys pyrenaicus; assembly: GCA_019455555.1. Lineage (NCBI taxonomy): Eukaryota > Metazoa > Chordata > Mammalia > Eulipotyphla > Talpidae > Galemys > Galemys pyrenaicus. The sequence continues at coordinate 7,789,251 of JAGFMF010011418.1, forward strand.
AGGTACCCCTTTAAGCTAAGTATCAAAACAACTTTAACTAATGCTTAGAGTAATATTGCACTAACTTAATAGGTTATATGACCTACTAGTTACACTACCTTTAAGTCTAATTAAATATAGTCTTGCTGTGCTCTATTCTCATGAGAAATCATGAAACAAATAATATTATGTGTAGTCATGCAGTATATCCATTTATACTTTGTTTTCTAATACCATTTCTATTGTTGTTTCATTTGTGAAAACTAAGCTGAATTTCCTTTAATAGGGCAGGTAATTGGTTTGAGACTTCCTGGTCAGTATATTTATTTAGGTGGCAAGCAGTTTCTTAAGAAATTAAAAAAGAAGTAAGAAAGTCTGACTCAAAAGTAGCTATACTTAAAACAGATAATGAGGCAAAGAAGGTAAAGAAAATACTAATTAGACATCAATTTTACAATTAGCTTTCGTAAAAAAAAGACTTCTTTAGTCTTTTTTAAAAGGTGCATTCTGTAAGACAATTAAGCTGTTTTTTACTCTACAGGTTTATTTGCTGTATGTTTCTGAAATAATAAAGTCAAATACTCTTCTTTTTCAGAGTAATAAAAATAAACTAAAACAAGCTGAATTGCTTATAAATTTAGTGTGCAAAAGGTGAAACATGTCTCAAAAGATGTGTAAACAATTCATTCTTAGAAAACTACTGGCCAGAATATTTATTAAAAAATACAAAATTAGGGCCTCCCTAATGGCACAATGGGTTAAGCAACGCACTATGAAGCAAACCACAGCCACTGCAGCACGAGTTCGATCCCTGCTGCCAGCCAGGGAGAGGACCCACATGGCTGGGCAGACCTCTCCTGCCTAGCCTGATGCTTCCCTCAGAAGTATATTTTAGTCTATCTTCCTGTTCTGGTCCCTGCTCTGTCTCTGGTGGATCCTCCTACTGCCTGCACCTCTGGACTGTACCCCAGCTCTTTATGGGTAAATAAATGAATCTTAAAAAAAAATACAAAATGAAATATATTTGAGGGGCCTCCCTGGTGGCGCAGTGGGTTAAGCAACGCACTATGAAGCAAACCACAGCCACTGCAGCACAAGTTCGATCCCTGCTGCCGGCCAGAGAGGGGACCCACATGGTGCAGCAGACCTCTCCTGCTGTG
>JAGFMF010011418.1:7790478-7896631 GCA_019455555.1 Galemys pyrenaicus
TCTGCCTGTTCTGCTCCCCGCTCTCTGTGGTGAATCCTCTCACCCCCCACACCTCTGGCCTGTACCCCAGTGATTGTATGCATAAATAAATAAATCTTTTAAAAAATTTTAAAAAAAATGAAATATATTTAGAAAGGAGCACTTCAAAGACAAAAATCTGCCAATAATCATTTTGTGCTGATTATTATTATGTATGTGGCATAAATACATGATTTATCAAGTTATGACCCATGCGATATTTTTTCTTCTCCTAATTTAGAAATGCACACAAGTACACATACGTTCATATACTTTCTGTTGCAACTGGAATATAGTTGGACTTTTCTATTTTAAATAAATAATTTTTCAAACTACTCCCTTTAAACTGATATTTTTATAAAGAATTAGAGTAGGAATATAAAGTTATTTTTTTTAATCATACAGGGAGTTGTAAATTCTGAAAAGTGGCTTTTCAGAAGAGGTGGAATGAAAGTATTAGTTTCTTTATTTAATCTTTCTTGGTATAACTAAAGAGAAACACTAAAGAGAATGACTTGAATAAAGGAGATATAGAAAAAAAAGGAAAAGGAAATAATATAAATAATAAATTAGTGTTTATAGCAATTCTCTTCATCTCCATTATTTCATTACTCCTCAAGTTACCTTTTATATAGGTTCACATTGTGTCAGATGGTACTGATTCCATTTTACAAATAAAGGAAAGCATAGTGCTTATGTAGCTTGCTGTAGGAAACCCTGACACAAGTGGAATACAATTTCCCTAAATTCTTTACAATTTTGTTATTCATCCCAGCATCTAACAAACATGAAAAAGACAAAAGCAAGTGATTATCTAACAAAACTGGGTGAGAGGTTAGTAATTGAAAATGTGTTGTTTTTAAGTCATTCTTAATTAGTAGCTAAGACTTATAAAAAAAATCAAATTTATATCCTACTTTTTAGTGTTCACTTTCAAAATGGAGAGTTGGGAAAATTAAACAAAAATATTCAATTTAACTTTATTTCTGTATTTATAAAATTAAGGTTTTATCCCAGTTATGGTTATAAACCTTTATTTGTTTATTATACTAGCATTCTACAATGAAAGAGAACAGATGGTTAGAGAGAGAAAGAGAGAGAGAGAAAGATGTATGTATCTAAATGTTAGTCTTTCACATACTCTTCCCTTGATAAATCCAGTGTAGTCTTTTATACATAAAAACATTGCTTTAAAGTGACTTTTCTTTATAAATAATGCTGTAGATTTCAATCTTGTAAAATAAATCTCCCAAGATTTCTCTGATTAATTTCTAATATTATTTTCTAAGAGAATGACCAGATCAAAGAATGTGACCATTATAAAGAGTTGTTATGCATATTCCAAAAAAGCTACCATTTGATGGCTGATTAATGAATTTTTCTTTCACCAGCAATCTAACAAATACATTAATTCATGAAGTTTCACTACCTCTGGGCTTGATTTATCATATTTTTGTTTTTTATATTTTTCTTTTGTGAATTACCTGTATACATCATGTGCTAATAGCCTATTATAAATATTAATTTTACATTTTCACTTTACAATTTATATTATATACCTTTACATATTTTTCTTTTATCTGTCAAAAACAGAGAAAGTTTCTTTAATATATGACTCCACTATCAGACATAAACAATATTGTAATATATACATACATAGCAAGAAAAAAAACAATTACTTAAAAGTATTTGGAGAATACATTGCTTAAAATGGTAATATATGTGTTTAAAGAAGGCAGGACATCTGAACATAACATCATATCCCACATTAACATTGTCTCATTTACTATCAAAGATAGAAATGTATTTTATATAAAAGGTGCTTAGAGTAGTATAGAATATTCTATGAACTATCAATTTATTAATTAAAAATGTTTGTTCTATCACTATGCAGATAAATGTGTCTTCTGTTTCCATTCTTATATTTATCTTTTAAAGTTTATACCTTAGACCCTTTATATCATCTATTATCCTTTTAATAGTTGTATAGTTTTCCATACGTGTGATTGAGACATGGTGATGTTTGTTTATTGCAGAAGGGGTAAGATTAGAAATAATTACAAATTTATAAGCAGTCATTACAGAAAAATTATTACTGTCCAAACAGAGTTACATATTACAGAAATGTTTTATAATGTAGTGAAATCAAATAATATTGACAACATGATATGTTTTATGTGTATCATAGTTGTTTTTGTTTATACCCAGAGTAATGCAGGGGTAAACCAGGACTTCATTAGTATATAATTAAAAACAAAAACTAGAATTGAATTAAAACTTAATAAAACAGATTGTTTACTTTTAAATTAGTCACTAAGCAAGTTTTATCAACTCAATATTCAGATAAAGTGTTGTATATCTATTTAGCAATAATATTGTAAAATAAATAACTTATCTAAAATGTTCAGTATTTCATTTGATGTATAGATGTGTATGTGTATATACCTATGTCTGCATGTATATCTTGATCCTTCTACAATGGCATTTTAAGTTCTTTTGAGAATAACATGTTTTAGGTAAAAGGTGTCATTTGAATCAATTAACTGCACTGAGGATCACGGCACTGGGTGGGGAAAGTAGCTGAGAGGATTGCAGAAGGTTTGGGGTAGAATGTTGGCTTTTATCTATAATATATTTAAATTGGTTCAAAATCCAGATCCACAGTAGGAAACCAGTCCCCTAGGAAGATCTGTTGGAGACAAATGCCACTGAATTTTGGAAACCAGTGTTCCAGAAAATGCCTAATTAAATGGACAATTACTCTGGAGTGCCTCGGAGATAAGCTTCACAATTTAAGCAAAAGACCTGAAGCAGCAACTTTATGAAGGAAACATCTATCATTATAATCACAGTTCAAAATATTAAAAACCTGAATTGTATAGTAAAACTGTGATAAATAATCTGAGAATGAGATGCAGAAGAATTATATGAAAAATCTCATCACATTATGTTCTATGTATGTAAAGATTGGATCTCCTTTTAAAGAGCCAGAAATAGCCGCAGCTAGAATGTCACTGGATAAAACTATGACTGTTCTTATTCAAAAATTCTGTCCAGCTCTATAATTTTATCCAGACATACTGGAAGACAAGTTTCTATCTGTGCCTCACGGACTAGCTTCAATGCATGAATCCCATAGTACCATATTAATATATTGATTTATTGACCTTTGTAAAGATATAATTCAATGCCACATTCATAGATAAAATGAGTTGAACAATTTGTGATCATCTACTTCTTATATACAAATCTCAAGAAATTACTTCCTCTGAAAATCTCCTGATATTGACAAAGTATTTTAATCAACCTCTTTCAGCTCTGTTTTAACTAAAGTGTAGTATCACTATGAGAATTGTGTATGCATAATATGAATAATTCTGCTTTCACTAATTGACACATATGTGAAGGTAAAAAGAAACTTCCTTCATTATATATTATATGCAATTGCATAAAAATAATTTTAAAAAGTGTTGGTTAGTTGATAATATAAATTCAATTAGCACCAATAGTTCAAAACAAAATGAGAAATGAATATGAAATTAAAAAATATAAATATGATCTATAAATTATGAATAAATACAGGAATGTGAATTCTTACAAAATTGATAAAATAAATCATTCCATTTATTCAATAAAGGTATAACATGAGGACAAATATTTTGAGGACAGGAATTTGTGGGGTATATTTCAAGGGTATGGGAGAGGAAGGGTTATTGAAATCATATAAAACATTATAAATGGAATTTTAGATCTCTAACAAAATGTGTTGACCATCAAAATGTCCATATGCCTGTCTGCGTGCACCTCTAAGGAAAAATGACTGTACTTTCTCATATGCATTCCAAACTCCGTAAAAAGGATCAGTCTTACAAACTCAAGACCACAATCATACAATCAAAGGAAAAATACAATTTTTGACCTTTCCTTTTAGAAAAGATATGAACTTCGAAGAGAATGACAGTGATACAGAGCTGGCAAAAAACCATGGACAATAGTTTTGTCTCAAATCAGATGTGCCAAGAAAATTAATAAGGCAAGAGTGAAAAGAGATAAAATTTAAAATATACACTGAAAAAGAATTCTTATCCCTTAACTTAGGGACATAATAATTAAATAACTGTAGTAATGCATAACTTATGTGAGTAACTAATATTTGAAAGAACAAAAATAATTGAAAAGTCAGGACAAAGGAAGTAATAAGGGAAGAAAAAAGCATTAAATAAATAAAAATTAAAAGAAACAAAGAAAAAAGTGAAGGGAAAATTATGCAGGCAGGTGTGGCATCAACTGAAGTAAGCTAAGATGACAATATTAAACCATTAGGACTTTGCAAAGGGTAAATTATATTTAAAGAAAGAGACATTCAAGCAGATGGATTTTGAAGAACTTCATTTAGGAAGGAGCATGAAGTAAAGAATTTTTTTTCTTTCATATATGCACAATGATGTTATCATCGTCACTTATGTTAGAAAACGCACACATACACACTACAGATGAAGCACTAGAAAAAGGTTTACTTCAAATGCAACGTCAAGAGTCATAATATTTAGAGAGACAAAATTCTTGCATAAAACAAGGTGAGAATATGGAAGTAATGGTGGTTTTTAGCTAGAAAAATAAATCTCCATAAGTTAACTTTCATAAAATCCCAACTAAGTACAATGATTTTGTAAGGCATATGGCAGATTTTAACAAAGCAATTTATTTGTTAAAAATATATGTTAAATATATGTACAATGCTTTCTTTTAATGGGACAAAGTTAAGAATGCTTATCTACAATTAGAAATAACTGGTGGGATGTGAAATCAAAAGTGCCATTTTATTAAAATAAAAGCTTCCTAGGGGCAAGGATTTGTGCTTGTCTTGTTTACTGCCAAGTCACCAAACCCTAAAGAATGTGAATGTGCATCCAGAAGTAAAACTTCCCACAGACCCCCGGCACATTCAAGAGATGAGTAGGAGTGCGTGGTGGCAGACAAATGCTTGTCAATAGCTGACCTAGGAAAATTTTCCAGAGTGAGCAGAAACTTGAAGGTAGAGAAGGATGGAGTTCACCATTGGGTGCTAAGCAAAAGAGAAATAAACATTTGTTGGAAGACACCCTAAAAAAAGGAATGTAGAACATAGTAAAATTTGTCATAGGAGAATGCTGCTGCGGATTTTTCTGATAGAGTTATGTGAGCACTGGAATTGCTACTGGAATTCATGGAAAAAAGACAGAAGTACCAAAATAATTTATATTTCTCAAATTAAAAAAGGAGTAAGGTAGTTTGTATCAACAAGAACTTCTTGATGTGCATGTTTTGGTAGCAGTTTGCACTTCCTCAAAGGTCTATTTCTTACTAAGTTGTTGATTTTGTACTCCAGAATTGAGTCATCCAATTTAACCCACTTCACTCTGCTGTTAAGGCATATTTTTAACACCATTTTCTTTGTATCCAGCCATTTATTTTGCAGTATCCTCGTTCAGATTATTTTAATTGCTATTCTAAAAACACTACATATCTTTTCCAAATTTTTACTTATTATCAGTAACAATGAGTCTCAAACCTCTTAAAGGTACAAGCACTTGTTATTCTCATATTTAAATATATAGTTCATACTTTTTATTATAATTATTTTTGGTTTTGTTCTTGCTTGTTTCCCTCACTGTCCTGTTGATATTAATTTATTAATTGGTTTATTTATTTTAAAGGTTTATTTATTTATACTCAAAAGAGCTAGGGTACAGGCTAGAGTCGCGACAGGTAAGAGGATTCACAGAGACAGAATGGGGAGCAGAACAGGCAGATCAACTGAAGCACACTGCTGAAAGCAGCAGCAGGCCAGGCAGGAGAGGTCTGCCTTGCCATGTGCTGTCCCTGGTCAGGGAATGAACTCGGCTGCTGTGCCCCGGATGCTTCACAGTGCGGCGCTCAACCTGCTGTGCCGCCAGAGAGACCCGCCTGTTGATATTTATATATAAACTTTCTGGTCAACCCTATCTGCTTCTCTCTTGGTTAGATAAAGCATTGTTCACATTTCTCTATTGATTTATTCTTTTCTGTCAGTCATTATTAAGTTCAATATAATTCCCATTTGTCTTTCCTGACTGTATCCAAATCATGTGAGTGTGGCCTCCAATTATCCACTATCTTCTTCTTCTGACATTATTTAGTCCCAAGTTTTAGCAGTTGATTTTAAAAGGGGAGTTGGTTGGACTATTCAGAAACTTTCCATGAGGTGAGATTACCTTTATGTACAGAGAGGGATGACCAAATCAAAGCAGACATAAACTAGCAATCCTGTGCAGAACTCTGAGCCCTTGACTCATTCCTGTGCTGTGCTGTTCTCTGCAAAGTTTAGTTAATTCTTTTGGACTGGTGGAGGACAGTTTGCAACGTGAATACTTTTCACATGGATGCTTTGTGCAGGTATTACGTACTCACGTATGAAAACATAGCAAGAAGAGATCCGCTTAGAAAGTGGGTAGGTGTGTTAACAAATAGCATGATTAATTAAAATAGGACAGGCAAAGAAAAGATAAATTTACTAACAGATCTTTTTAATAACTTGATATATCTAAAACAACACACACAGCAGGTTGAGGGAATTTATAAAGATTGTCAAAATTATATTATGTAATTGGTAGTTTACAATGAATTCGATTGAAATACAATAGTAGCATTGTGTTTGTAAGAAAAATAGTCAAATCTTAAGTTTAAACTTTAGTGAGGTTTCCAGAAACTCATTTTAAGAAAAATCTTAATGAGAATTTCAAGATGTTTTGATACATAATCCTATTAGATGTTAACAAAGCTCAAATGTTTGGCCATTAGTATGAGGTTTAAGTTCTTCACATAATAGACTTCTTTCACAGGAACGTTCATGGCATGGCTTCCTTCCGAGCAAGTGATAGAAACAATAAGAAGAAAAGGGAGAGAGACAGAGACTGAGACAGAGAGAAACTTGAGAAGACAATATCAAAAAAAAAAAAAACCAAACACATTTTTGCCTATTCAGGCTCAGCAAATTGATTATATAGGGAGGCAGGGTCCCTTGCTGGCATCTGCAGATGCTTTTTTTCTTAGCGGGACATCCCTGTCCAGGTCTTTAGATAACACTATTCCTTTTGCAGACTTTGCTATTCTGATGTGTGCCTAAAACAGCTAGTTCCTCCAGTGAGACATTCATCATCAGGCTGCAAGCTAATTTTTAAGAGCCAGCTTCTGATTTTCTGTCATTCAGATTTCTGGGTTTCCAGATGAACTTGGAGCTAACTCAAGGTTGGTTGATAAGGCTATAGACCTACTGTCTATAAAAACAGGTCTCAAAGGGAAAATTAGGTAAGTTTTTTTTTCTTTCTTTCTTCTACTTTAGGGTCTGAAAGCAATTTAAGCCTTTACACTCACAGCAGTACTCTCTACACCGTGTCATGGAACTAACATAATTGCCTACTGACAGATGACTGGAGAAAGAGATTATGCAGTGTATACTCAAAAGAATACTATTCAGCTATTAAAAAAGATGAAATAATGTTTTTTGGTGATAAAAGAAATGAAACAAGGTGATCATACAAAGTGAAATAAGTCAGGAAGTGTAAGATAGCAGATGTTTTCATGTATCTCCCATTCTGCTCCCTGGTCTGTCTCTGGTGAATCCTTTCACCTCTCTGTACCTTTGGCCTATGCCCCAGTTCTTGTATGCATAAATAAATAAATCTTTCAAAAATATAAAAATGCAGATTATAGAAAAAATAAAATTTAGTAGTGTGAAAAAATCGTATCTAAGACAAAAACTTCTTCCTTCTTATAACTTAATATTAGAAGTAACTTACTATTACTTCTGCCATAAAGACAGGACATAAAAATTAATTTTTGTGTAGTGTAGAAGACAAAACAAGGCATGAGTACACTCTGTGTTTGTAGGTGATGGTATGAATGGGGATCATCTTAGAAGCTGCTTAGCAGCCTAGAATATACTGCTTTGAGTACATTCTAGACGTGGAGATCCTGAGGCTTAGAGGTCAAAATTTAGACTAAGCCACAAGACTTATACATGGGAAAGCTAGAATTCTAATCTCCTTCTTTCTGTGTCCTAATCTTTTACCACTGATAATAGGTTCCTAATATAATAGTTTAAATGTCAATGGTGCTTTATATTTTTCATAAATATTTGTACACTATCCATTATGTTTTTTATAGCAGAAAAGCTATAAAAATTGAAAAAGTTCAATTGTTAAAACTTTAATAATTATCTTCATATTTTGATAATATTAATATTGATTAGATATTTAGATACTTAGAAAAACACTAAAGGGAAGAAACAAATGATCAAATGTAGAAGTACCCCTATTTCCATATTCATACATGATAAGAAATCACTATTTTCAAAGTGTGGCATGTATAAGCACAGATGGGAGATGTCAAGTGTTAGACAGATATGACATTAATACTGAATCACATGGTGAGAAACCTACTCCCTTCATGAGTCGCTTTGAAAGGGATAGTATCCAAAGATATTATCAAAGAGAATGTCAATTTGATGCTGCTTTGTTTTGGGCAATCCTCTGAAATAACACCCTGTAACACCATGGGAGTAGCCTCCGGCTCACTTGTTCAACAGAAAACTTCTACTAGCTAGATTATAATAGTAATTTTTAGATAGACTATAACACAGTTTTCACATTAACAAAAAAATGAGTTCCCATATATCCTCTGCCTTCCAACAAACATACATTCTCCCTCTCTATCAATACAACTATCAGAGTGGAACTTTTGTTACAATTGATGAAACTACATCAATACATCATAATCACCCAAGAGCCACACTTTATTTTAGGGTTCAATCTATGATTGTAAATTTTATGTGTTTTGGTAAACATCCATTGATAAGTGATTTTATTGTATCATACAGAATTGTTTCATTGCCTTAAAATTCCTCTGCCTATTCATTCTTCCCTCCATTTTATCCCTCTAATCTTTCACTGTCCTATATTCCCTTTCTAGAATGTCACATAGTTGATATCATAGAGCTTGTAGTCTTTTCATATTCATTTATTTCCCTTACCCTATGCATTTAGTATTCCTCCACATCTTTTTATGACTTGACAGCTCATTGTTTTTTAATGATGAATAAAATCCCATTGTTGGTTATAGAGGCTACAGTTTATGTATCTGACAATCTACTGAGGATGATACTTGTTATTTTCAAGTTTGGCAATTAAGAACAAAACTGCTATAAACTTTCATATGCAGGTTATTATGTGAACATATTTTTTAAACTGATTTGGGTAAATATCAAGGAGTGTGGTAAGTGTGGTTAATTTAGTAAGAAATTACCAAACTGGTTCTCAAAGTGGCAGTGTAATTTTGTATTCCCACCAAAATGAATGAGAATTTTTGTTGTTCCATCTTATATTTTAAAACAATAGTGTTTCATATTTTGCACATTGTGATAGGTGTGCAATGCTATTTTGCTTTGAATTTCCCTGATGACATAGGATCTGAAACAACATTTCAAGTGCTTATTCATCATCTGCATATCTTCCTTGGTGAGATGTGATTCTAATACCAAACATTTTACATAATATTTGGTATTATATCTAAAAAGTCACTACCAAATCCAAGGTCATCTAGAATCTTTCCCATGCTGTTTTGTAGAAATCTTATAATTTGGTTTTTTGCATTAAATCTGTGATCCAGTTTGAATTAGTTTGTATGGATGTAATTCTGTGTCTTAGTTTTTTGTTTTTTGGGTTTTTTTGCATGTAAATATCTAGTTATTCTAGCACTATTTCTTGAAAAGACTATCTTTACCTATTGTATTATAGATCAGTTGGCTGTATTTATGTGGATGTATTCTGCTTTATGTGACACTATATTCTATTTCATTGATCAATTTTTTTTTCTTTCCTAGAACTGCACTGTTTCTTGATTACGGTTGTTTTACTATAATGATGTTCGTTTTTACCCATAATACTTGCCTATACTTCTATTTTTAGGCAGTGAGACTCATCTTCCATTATAACAGTGATAAAAAAAAGTCCATGTAAAATAACGTATTAAATTAAAAAGGGGGTCTGTTAAACTACATTGAGCCAAATATTGCAATAATCTAAATGATAAGCAAAACAAAGCCTATAGGCAGATGTTTTAATATTACTATAACCTAAAACATAGCAAGATGTGAATTGTCAGATATTATCCCCCCTTACTCTCAGTATTATACCATTGTTAAAAATCAAAATTCTACTGAGTATATTTGAAATATCTTTATGTCTGACTTTATTTAACAACGCATGTATCAAACAGCATTCAATCTAGCAAATATAAAGGAACTCTGAGTAGCCGCACAAAATTAAAGATTTATGGGCAGAAGGGCATGGAACATGAAGTTATAATAAACAAGACAATAGTTTGAATATTGCAAGGTTCCTAATGTTTAGGGGATAGTAGGATTATATAAGGCAGATTACTTAAAGATACCAATCTGTCAATTCCTGATTGACTAGTTTAGATTCCATTTTGGTTGAGTCAAAACTGGAATTAAGTTAAATATACGTTTGGTGGCATGGGGGTTAGTATACGCTACTAACATTTTGGGTCTGAATATTTCCCATTATTAAAAGTCCTTCAATACTTATTTATGAATGATTATTAGAATCCATTTTATGGGCATTTAATAACACCATCATCTTAGACATATTTGGTAATTTAGTGTAATAAAGCTGGCAATGCTTTATAAAAAAATAATTCATGAAAGTGAGCAATTTTTAGTATCTAAGTGGTTTGTGTTTCTTTCTTAGAACTGACTGCTTATATGCATGAGGTTTCATATTTCTTACCAAGCTACCAGATTTTCACATAAGTAACAAACTAAAGCATTATCTGTGATATCAGTTCAAATATATTTTCCAGGTAAGCTTAAATAATTACATGATAATTTGTTACCTTAGTGATTTAAAATAGATATCACTGGTAACAGACCTGTTCATGTGTAAGTAATTTTCCCTATCCTGGCCGCCATTTCCTTTTTTCATTTAGCTTTTTAAAAGCCCTCCTGGGCCTCCCTCATGGCGCAGCAGGTTGAATGCCGCACTGTGAAGCATGTGCTTCACAGCAGTGAGAGTCTGATACCCGGCCAGGAAGGGGACCCACATGGCATAGCAGACCTCTTCTGCCTCGACCACTGTTACCCTCAGTGTGTTTCAGTCAGTCTGCCTGTTCTACTCCTCACTCTGTCTCTAGTGAATCCTCTCACCTCCCGGGACTCTGGCCTGTACCCCAGCTCTTGAATGCGTAAATAAATCAGCAATCCCACTCCTAGGAATATACCCAAAAGACACAAAAACACTGATTCAAAAGAATACCTGCACCCCTTTGTTTATAGCAGCACTCTTTACAATAGGTAAGACCTGGAAACAACTTAAATGCCCAAAAAAAGATGAGTGGATCGGGAAGTTATGGTACATATACACGATGGACTACTATTCAGCAATCAAAAATGAAAAACTAGACACATTCATAGGAACATGGATGGAACTGGAAGGGATTATGCTCAGCAAAGTAAGTCAGAAGGCAAAAGAAAAATACCAGATGGTTCCTCCCCTAAGAGGAATATAAGAGAACCAAATTAGGATCAAGGAAAGGAATAAGAACAACAACAACAATAATAATAACAATAAAGACACAAAAACCAAAAATGAAAAGACAAGGACAAATTGGGAACACTTGACAGGGAGGGGGGGAGTGTTGAGGGAAGATGGGAACACGGGGACTGAGGTGATGGTGCACTGGTGAGATGGTGATGGGGAATACATGGGGATTACAATTGATGTCAAATATATATAAATTAAAGGGAAAAAATAGAATAAAAAAACTGGAAAAATATATATCTTTAAAATAAATAAAAGTACTCGTAACGTTGTTTAAAAAGTGGAAAATGATGTAAAATATATATAAATGAAATGAAAAATAAATAAAAGTCTTCCTTTGTTGTATATTTTAAGTTACATCTAAGCTGTTAAAGTTGACTTTATATATTACTCATTGATAAATTTTCCAATAACATTTGTAGAAAAATCAACTCTATAACCTCAGATATTGAGGTTTTATATTTTTAATATAAAGAAGAAAATTGTTGCATTTATTTCATTCATGTTTGGAAAACAGTGCATTCTGGCACTCTATAAAAGCTTAAATGTGGTCTTTAATTCAATTTATATATTAATATTCTTAGTTTAGTTTTAATATTAGAAGTAATATTAGAAGCAGAGGTACAAGGGTTAGAGGATTCACCAGACACAGAAAATGGGGAGCAAAATGGGGACCTACTGAAATACACTGCTGAGGAGAGCAGCAAGGGAGGCAGGAGATGTCTGCTGTGCCATGTGGGTTAGCTCTCTGGCTAGGGTCTTAACTCAGGTTCAGTGAATGGTGATAACTTTATAACATTGTGCCACCATGGAGGCCCCCTTTTAACTTATTTCTATATAAAATAAGACCCTAGTATATATTTTTTGTTTATTAAACTAGTGTTCATGTTTAGACCAAAAATTTAAAGCTATATGATGGAAATAAAAATATAAAAATATAATTACTAAAGACAAATACTTTACGATCATATTTATATGTGAGAACTAAAAAACAAAGAAAAAAAACAAGAAATAATGAATATCATAGGTACAAAGAATAGAGTGGTGTTTGCAGAGGCAGAGATGTGTGTAATAATGCCAAAAATTATATATAAATATCAGAATTTCAATATACTGTAGTATTCAGTTACCATTGGTGACTCTTGGTAAATTTTCAGAATGATATTTCACTTCATGTTATTTGTGTTAATTATTTGCTTGTTTACAACATCTTTGATGAATCTTGATAGGATTTTTCTGACAGCACTAATACCACAAAAAAGAAATCTAATTTTTAATGATTATCTTTATGACTAAAAGAGTCACCATGCTTAACTCATATCAACTAGGTCATATTCTTTAATAAGATTTCTTACTTTTTCAATTTTTCAAACAATCAATACACAGACTATTGTGTAGCAATTTCACACTGCCTAAATTTTAATCAATCCATGATGAGGGTCATGGTGGATAAATGGAGAAGTTTAATGGCACCCTTTATTCTCCCAATAAGTCATAGATATAATAATGACAGATTTCAAAAGAAAGCATTGACTTCTGCTCCCCTCCCCCCCAATCTGGTGCAATTCCCTGTATATAGAGCTCAAGTGCATTGTCATCAAGGAAAATTTTTTTTAAATTGATCAGCTGGATTATACAGTGATGGTGGGGAGGGGGAAATAAGCCTATTAAAACACTAGGAACATTTGCATATGCACACACCCATTTTGTTAAATTTATTTTGATTTTGTTTTTTTAGTTACATATGGGAACACTCTTAAATAAAAATGTCATTTACCTAATTATTTCAGTCCCACTCTGGAAAGTGTACTGCTACCTAAGCCTTTTCAGATCACTGATTTTTCCCTCTGCATGTTGAACCTGCAGCCAAACCCGAGAATTCTAATCCCTGCCTGTCCATCACTTGCTCAGTGATTTAGGACAAAGTCACTAAATATCTTCATATTACGTGAAAAGATACATAAATTTCCAGTTACACTAGTAATGACTCTGTCACTTACCAGTACGGCAATATAGAAGTTCAAAATGTCTCCTTCTCCCTATCTCTGTAAATATTGTTAAATTAATTAAACAAGGAAACCATTAGAATTAGGTAGCTCTAACTCCAAGGAAAAGATATAACAAATCTAAGTGAAAACTTATGTTTGAAAATGACAAAATTGAAACCTAAACACAACCAGTCATACACAGTCCACTTGATTTAACCTCTACCAAATAATAATTCTGTTACTTTGCTCCCACCTTGTTTCTGTAACGATCTTTCACAGATCTGTTAGGAGACTGCTCCTGCCATCTTCAAATTTGGCACTGTCCTATTCAAATCAATATTTACTAAAACAAACAGTAAAAATTTTAATATGCCTCAGTTTTTCTTTTCACAGTTCACTTCCTACACATATTAGACAGTATGAAATGTGAGTGTCAAACCTGTCACAAAATAGGTTTTTACTAAATGACAACTTCTATAATATAGCAAAAATGTTGAAACAGGAAGTTGCTAAGTCCGTTGCTTGGATTCTGTGGCATGCTGGAGTGGAAAGTTCCTGCAGTGTGCTGCTTGCCCATAGTAGTAGCAGAGGTTGTGCAGCCGTGACTCTTGACCTACATGTGCAGTTTAAATTGCTTGAGCTCATGGATCTTGCCTAGGTGGACCTGCAACTGCCGATTCACCTCCTATATGAGGCAGCCTCGCTGCACCAGAACTGCCAGGTGAACAGCCTCCTTTCGCTGCAGGCACTACACCAGCTCCTCCTCGCCCCAAGCTGCCATCTCCTTGTCCATCAGCTCTTTCAAGCTACCCACGTAGGCCCTCAAGGCAGCTCAGACCTCTAGAACATCACCTGTCCGCTACTGTGGCCAGAAGCCCCCAGCCAAACCTGAGCTTCTCCAGCTCCGGCTCGGCCGGTTGCAGCCAGGTTAGAATAGGAGATGGGAGACAGTTTGGATCAAAAATAAAGGAACAACCAAAACACCAGAGGAGTGATGGCTCCTATGAGATGGATAAGCTTTTGTTCCTTCAAACAATGTTATGTGCAACATAACCCACCACCAGGGATGCAGCACACAGGCTTCCCCCTAAACCCCCTTAAAAACGTGTGGGTAGACTTCACAAAAATCAATTTGTGGCTTACTTGTTCTGATCTGTAGCTACTTTGGGTGTTACTCCAACCACTCCTGAGTGAAGCCAGCCAGCCCAGAGATGCCAAAGAAGTGGACAGTTTGCCTGGACCCTACAAACCAACTCAGGCTGATTTTTAAGGGAGAACCCGACCAGACACCTTGACCTTCTTCAGCCCTTCTCCAACAACAACCCAGAAGCTGATTGGTCAACACACAGGGGGAGGTTGAGGAGCATCCGATGGATGCTCATAAACTATTGGTCTGATCCCCAATTTTGGTTGTTTTTCCTTTTTTTGGTTTGGCCATTCTTGTTGCATTAGCTTATTACCTGCCCTGCCCTAAAATCTGGGGACTAGCCTCTTGTGTTTTGTGTCTTGCACACGTTTCCAAGGTCTCTAGTTCTCTATGTGCTCCCAATGGAACCATTTGTGTTTGCTCTACTGGAAGTCTGATTCCACCTGAGGGTGAGTCTTTGTGCCCTCATCTTACTCATCTCTGATGTCAAACTTCTATAGGTGAGCAAATTCACCCACTCTCATATTCTGGCCCTGACCATTGTTCCCTGATCCCTCTGGTCATCCCACTGCTTGTGGCCCTTGGGGATTATTCAGGGAGAGGCACAGGAGAAGTAGGCCTCAAGGTAGCACAAAGCAAGTTCATTGTCCTCCCCCCAACAAGTTGACTGAGACCTAAGTAATGTGGCCCAATCTTTACATGAACTTCAGGATCAAATGGACTCTTTATCAGCTGTTGTTCTCCAGAAAAGGGAGGGTTCCGGCCCTTTCCCCACAGGGTCCACTGGTTTCCATTCATTTGCTGCTTGCTCTTGGACCATGTTTTGTAAATATGACCATCCAGTTTATCCAGTCCCATCTAGAGGCTATTAAGCTTCAAATATTGGTTGGCCAATATGAACTCTTAAACTCCTTTCCTAATAATACTTCCATGAGTCCTTATATTGATCCTTCTTAGTATTTTGTAGGAGTATCAAAAAGGGGAAATGAGGCAGGAAGTTGCTTAGTCTGTTGCTTGGATTCTGCTGCTTGCTGGAGTGGAAAGTTCCTGCAGTATGCTGCTTGCCCATACTAGTAGCTAGAGTTACCTTGACCCCCTTTCCCAAACAACAAGAAAGTTTATGATAGATGGGATGACAAGCTTCCACATACAAACTGGATACCATCCCTGAAATTGGGGCTCAGATTTTGAGAGCTATCCCACTGAGCCTGAGGGGTGATGAATAAATCTTTTTCTCCACTTCTCTGAAGGCCTCCTGATTTCTTTTGGAAATTGCCATAACAATATAACATAAAACATACACACTTAAAAACACAAAAATTATCCCCCAAGAAGATATGTGAAAGTATATAAGGGTAAATGTAATGGTGATGGTATACAAAAATATTTTTAAATGTTTAAACCTCAAATGCGATAAGCCTGTGAAACTTGCATCTAAAATATATAATTATTATGCAGAGTAATTTAGGTCTGGTTTCTCTGTTTTGAAAATTAAACCTGGATATCTTTCAATTTTAACTTGGAAGATAATCAGAATTCATTTTATTTAAGCTGCTATCGTGGGGACTGACTCTTGATTTCTTCTGATTTTGCCAGGAAGTATGTCACTGTCAGTTCTGATGTAGAGCAGGGCTGTCTTATTTCTGAAAGTAATACTTTTTACTTTGTTTAATTCATTCTACCGGATTCTCGGGTTCTAGTCTGTAGTTCTACTGGATGGAATTCAATAATACCATTATATGAGTCAGCATGGATATATCTGATTTTCTATTCTGCAATTACCGTAACAGCAAATTAAAAAATAGTTATATATATATTTTTCAATATCAACACTCACTGCTGGATGTACTAAATTACCTTATGATCTACAATGATGCCTTTGTTTGTATAGTCAAGTGTTTTTTCCTGGGGAAACAATCATGCCTTTAATGTGTTTGCCACACATCGTATGCTTTAAAATTATTAACCAACACTTTCTACAAAAGTATAATATACTGAACCTGATACTAAACAATAAAAATGAAAAAAGAGAGACTTCAGATTCAGCAAAAAAAGCTTTTTTAAGTAACTACGAAATATTTCAGGTTGATATTTTAAATGGCAGTTATGATAAATATGGCAAAGCTTAAACTATTATTACTAACATATTTTTATTAATCATAATTAATACATCTAAAAAACTTGAAATGATTTGTATATTATTGCTTTCAATTTTGTTACATTATTGAAATTCCAATCACATATTTCAAACACATTTCTTTAAAATTTATATCAAGATGGGACTTAAGTTATAATCTTTTTTTTAACATGCACTACTACTTCTTTTATATCAAGTTAACTTTCACAAAATCTTAGTTTGTATTATTAAAAGCAGATGGATCAGATATAAATCAGATCAGGTATAAATGCTAAGAAATACCAACCTTTGAATAAAACCACTGAACTTGATGCAGTACTAACCAAGTCAGTTCTGCTGTTGATACTACAATAGAACCTAGAACAACATTTTTTCAAATTAATAAATATTGATTTTTAAAATACAATTCGTTTATTTATTTATATTTTGCATCATCATTCATTTTTGTACAATGTTTGCTTTCTTCTCTCAGGTGTAATCCCCATAGAATTCCCACCACCAATACACCTGTGTGGTATCACCATAGTCCCTCTCTTGCCTCACCTGTTTTGACTCCTCTCCCTCCCTCTTCCCTGCAGAATGTCTTTGATTTATAGTACAGCATTTTTAAATTAGTAACTACTGATAGCATGTCTATTAATTATACAGAATCCTACTATTCAAATTGGTGATCAAACAATTTATAAAATGAATTTCTGGAAAAAATTGAGTTTCTTTCATAATCAGTGTGTTATGAATGAGTCCCGGGAGTAGCAGAGAAGACAACTTTTGCCAATAATTCAGAAAACTTTAAAGTTCATGTTTTAGGTACTAATCAAGTTGTCTTTGGTCACACTGGGAGTGCTTTGCTTTTAGCACACCTGTAGCATATCAAGTTGATTGCATTCATTTTTGATGTATTGAATTGTATGATTTGTTTCTTGGGGACAGGTGATTTATTTTTACATAGAATAAAAATTACTAGGTTGGTCATATAGTGATTTTGACAGAGACCCTTAAAAATATTTGATTTTTTTTTATATTTCATCAATGAATTTGTAGTCTCATGAATTTGCCAACATCTTACATATTTTGAACAAATAGAAATTCAAAACTGTATTGCCTTTATTTGAGTTGAAAGGCATTAGTTTTTTTTTTAATTGAAAGACCAGCATGAATATACATGCACATTCTAATGTTTATGATCCTACCACTTTATCATAAACATTAGAATGTGCATTATCCTCATAAACATCTTCTATAAAATAATTTCCCTAAAAAACACTAATAATTAAATTAAGAGTAAAGCTACAATTGAGTGTCAGTTTTTGTCTTCCTACTAAAATGGCAATGATTAAATTCTTTTCGTTTTCTCCAGTTACCCTAAAGCAAAGAAAGTGACAAGGTAGACATTGAAGTCCTTTTAACATTAATTCATGTCAAAAAAATATATACTAGATGTAAGCCATTATTGAGACTTCTGCTAATTAGACTAAAACAAATAGTTCATTTTTAAAAAAATATTTATTTATTTATGCAAACAAGAGCTGGGGTACAAGTCAGAGGTGCGGGGGGTGAGAAGATTCACCAGAGACTGAATGGGGAACAGAGCAGGTAGATCTACTGAAATACACTGCTGAGGGGAGCAGCTGGTGAGGCAGGAGAGGTCTACTGAGCCATGTGTGCCATCTCCCTGGCAGGGTATCGAACTCATGCAGCAGTGGCTGCAGATGCTTAATATTGTGGTGCTTAACCCCTTGTGCCATTTTGGGGAGGGCCCCAAAATAGCTTTTAACATGAAAAACTTACAAAGACAACTGGGATAAGAATTCATTTTTAGTTTGTTTTTTTTTTAATATTTTACTTATTTTTGTTTAGAAGAACTGAGGTGTAAGCCAGAGGTGCTAGGAGGTAGGAGGATTGACCAGAGATAAAGTAGAAATACACTGCTAAGGACAGTAGCGGGTAAGACAAGGGAAGGTTTGCTGTGGTGTGTGGATTAGCTCCCTAACTGGGGAACTGGGGATTGAATCCAGGCCCTTGGGTGATAGCACTGAGACTTAATCCCTGGAATTCCTTAATAAATAGTCAGTTACTTTCTGACATCCGAGGTGATTCCCTTGACAAAATTACAATCAAGACCAATAGTACAAATGAAAATATGATTAATAATCTTTGGCTTTAAAAAGTTTCACGTGGTATATTTCACACATTTGTATAAATTTGAATTCATAATAGATTCCTGGAAATAAAATTGCATCACACATTAATTAACAGGAATCGATGGAGAATACATTTTCAAAAAAAAAAAAAAACTGAGACTCTCAATAGCTTTGCCTCATTAGTATGAATAGCTTATGCTACATTTTAGTCATGGTTATCTGAGTCATTCTGTTAGCGAACTCAGCACATTTAGACATGTTATGTAAAATTTTTAAAAAGTCATGGTAAGAGATTGTGCAATGGAAACTTTAGTTACTCATTATAGTCAATGGTCAAATACTTTTTTTTTTCACCTTTTACCATGATTTTTAATGTTTTTTTGGAAGTGTATACAATGGTTCAGAGACCACTATTTTTTAGTGACTTCTCATATTTAAAACATTTATGAGGAGCCACAAAAAGGCAAACTGTAAAATATAAAATGATATATAGCTGCTGAGTACCTTTTGCGTGCAAGACATAATTAATGCCTTAGAATGTATTAAAATTTCCCACTATATATAACACAAAAATATGTTTTTCTCCAAACTCCACCAACTAATAAGAAAATGGAATATATTTATCTATTAGGAGGAGTTTAAACCTCTTATAGTCTCTTTCTTTTTTCTTCAAATAAATGAGTCATAATCTAGGGCTAAATGTGTTGCTGCTAAGGATGAGATAGGTTATAAAATCTGAAAACTCTGATGGTGACTAGTCATATAAAGGTAGGAATTTAAAAAGGATTCAGTGAAGCCAATGTATTGCATGCATTTCTATACCTACTCCCTCCACACGCTGTACTCATTTCATCAAGGATGGAGCCACTTCTATAAATAAGAACCAATACTTAACAATACTAAACAATGTTTTCTCTCCTCTTATCATTTAAACACACACACACTTATTTATCTCAGAACTAATTAAAATTTTGATAACCACAGTATAAAACAAATGAACAAAATAAAACTAAAGTCACTTACTATGAAAAAAATAATGGTGTTTAGATTCCTTCCCTGATTGGAGAAGACAGAATCTACACCCTGAAACAGGTAGCATCGAAATAGTATTCTATTTCTCCCTTCTTTCCTTTCTCTTCCTCCTTGTATGTTTGGAAATATAACAAGATTAGTTTCCATAGTTCTTTACATAGGTTACACATTCTTTTTATTGTTAAAATCTGCCTATGCAAATGGGTGATAAAGGAATCTGATCCAACCTAGTCCTCTAAATCATGCTATTTGCACTTGAGTTAAATTTCTGAATTATTATAGAGGCATGCTTTGTTTTCCCTGCGTACTTATTCTCCTTGGTACCAAAATAGAAAGAAATGTCTGGTCAAGAATAACATTTTATTTTCTAGAGCTAGTTGGTCCATGATGTCATCACTAAATTTCAGCTAATGTACGTTCATGTTAGTACCTTATTTCACTATCCAGATTAGAGACCACATCTGTTTTATTTTAAATCTCTCATTCATCAATAATTGCTCTATTCTCCTTCTTCAGCATTAAGGACAGTTTGTAACCCTTCCTCCATCTAATGCTATTCACGTCAGGTTCCTATATTTTCTTCAGCTTCACTTTGACAAATCTGGCTCTTGGATAGGAGCCCTACCTAGCCTAATGTCCATGAACCTAACTGAAAATACCAAATGGAATTTGAGGCATCTAAATATTCTTTAAACTCTTGTATATTTCTGTGTTAATTTGAGAGAAGGAAGAATAGAATGAACATATTTTATTAAATAGTACTTTTATATTTATTTTATTTATGTATGCATACAAGAACTGGGATATAGGCCAGAGGTGCGGGGAGGTAAGAAGATTCACCAGAGACAGCGGGTAGCAGAACAGGTGTATTGACTGAACTACACTGCTGAGGGAAGCAGTGGGTGAGATAGGAGAGTTCTACTGTGCCATGTGGATAAGCTCCCTGGGCAGGGATCAAACTCCTGCTACAGTGGCTGCTGATAGCTTCATTGTGCTAAGACATAACCACTTATACACCAGGGATGTCTGGTATTTTATCAAATTTTAAAAAGAAATGATGTCACCCTAGCCCATGTAATAAAAGCATTGTCTCACAAATATCTAATAATTATAGATAATGATAATTGCAATATAAAATATTAAAACCTACTATCATTTATTGAAGTATTAATCTTAGGGCTTTCTATAGTATGGTTTGATCCTTACAGCAAATTAGAAATTCAGGCTAATTATTTTCATTTCAATAATGAAGAAATGAAGCAGTGGAAAGTCAAGAGACTTTCTGAAAGTGTTATGTTAAATAGAGATAATGGTAAGATTATACTATGCTCTGCCTGTCTCCAAGGCACATATGCTTAAAATAGTATACTACATTGATGTCATGGGCAAAAAGACTTGCCGAACTGAAAGCATAGTGTCATTCAAGACACCCTACTACACATATGTATGCATTATGCTATGCAAAAACACTTTTAATTGCATTTCACTGAAAGTAGAGATAATCTCTTCTTAAATCAGGAGATACTTCCTTTGAATTCTATAGCAAATAAATAATAGAGCCAAATGTCCAGTTTAAATTAGTATTTTATTCTTTTTATACTGGGAAAATAAAATATTGTAAAATAAATACTTTTTTGATAGTAATGAAAATATGTCTAGGATTTTAATTGCTTTATGTCCTAAAGTTCATACAATATGGACATCAGCGTTATTGACCACAATTTCCACTCTTGTGCATCAAGAGATCAATGGACCAAGAATCACAAAAATCAGAATCTATTTTAGTGTCTGCCACATTCTGTATAATATTGCATGTGTCAACACAATTCTTTAGGCCTCATCAACTTTAAGCATAAAGAGTGATAGCACTGTTTTTGTCTTTTTCCTTGCCAATCTGAGGTGACTTGATTCAATTTTACGCTTCTTGTTGCCAAACTCTGATGAAATGTATTGTTAGATCTTGTTTCACTTTGCCACCATCCCCTCTATTGAATACAAGTGTGTATTAAGTGTACAATATTTTCCTCTTAAATTATCAAGTTTCATTTTATGCTTGGATACTCATATTTAGCCTGATAAATGCCTTATAGAATTAACTGGCTGCAATTTACATTTTTTTTTCCTGCTAAGGATCAGTTTATGATATAGTAGACATACCAAATAATTAAATGTTTTAATATTATCTGTTGGATAATTGTGAAACCAGGAATATTAGTAATTGGTTTATAATATAAAACTAGCAAAATATTCCCTTTCATCTATACTGAAGTTGCAAAATGTCACATGTAACTTTAGTTAACACTTTTATAGAGGAGACATTCCATCAAGCACAAAATAACATTGTGCTATTTTTCATCAGAGTGCCTAAACTTGAAATGACATTGAGAAATGGAGTTTGCCACTTAAGATCGAGGTCAAGACAAGATATGGTCAAGGGCAACTGGATTATAAAAGAAAATATGATAAAGATAAATTGCCTTTTACTAGACAGTCTAAATAGAACTTTGAGGGTTTTAGTGTATAATTTATATCAATCACAAAGGGTAGACTATTAGTAAAGAAAAGAATATTGAAATGTTGGTGGTCAAATTTCCAGTGACTATCAGTTACTCATTTGGGATGGAAAGTTTATGCATGGAATATTATATAGTTTATATTTAAATCCATTCAACTAGCTATAAATATTTCCTTAAGAGAATTTATCTCTGTGATATTTAAGCAAATTAATGAATCATTTGACCTATAACTTGCTCAAAATAGATAACTATCTCAAGAGATATGGAAGGATATGCTTCTAGATACAAAATCTGTGTTTGGAAATTGATGCAGAATTAAGATCTGAATCATTGTTTCATTTCAAATAAATGAATTAATTTACTTGTTTAATAAAAATTAATTATGGCAACACATGCAAACATTATACTATCATTTATATTTTCTATTATATTATAACTGCATATCACATAGAACATTGTTTATTTTAAATGGATATTATCTATTTCTTCACTGATAATATTTTAGAAATAATTTCTTACATGAACCTTATATTTTTTATTTTGTTAATGGAATGGTATAGATACAAATATTTAGACAATGGTTCTTCACCAAGGGCAATTTTTGCCTCCCCAGTAGCTAATTGGTGATATCTGGAGACATTTTGAATTGTCACAATTCTGAGGTGCATGGCATTCAATGATTAGAAACAAAGAGTTCTGCTAAATATTCTAAATATTCTAGAATATTCTATTCTAAAACACTGGAGAGTCCTCCACAATAAAATAATAATTTAGTCCTGAATGTCCATGTAGCTGGGGTTGAGAAGCCCTGATTGAAATGTCTTCTTGAATTTCTGATTTAGTTTCCAAAACTCCTCCTTAAGTCTAGACAATTGCTTCATTAAAATGCCCATCATGAAATATTTAAAATGTACTAATGTCATATGGTATGTGTGTTTCTAAGTAAAATATGTTCCACAAAAAATCATTAATGAAAATTATTTCCATACCACCTAGTTAGATGTGTCTTTAATTTTGTAAGAAATATGTAAAGTGAGTAAAGGAACTAATTAAAGAGATATATAAGAAACAATAAGAAGTCCCTGTTAGGTATAATTGATTCCACAAATATAATTTGAAAGGTCAATAAGTATTTTGAAACTGTTGACTCAAGCACAGAGCAATTGATCTCTTATATGCATTTAGCCAATGGCATTTCCTTTTATCATTATATTCATATTCACATTTTGTCATGTAAAAGTATACTATCTCCCAAGTTTTCTACAAATCTAAAATATTCTAAGTATTAAAGTATATAAATATTATAAAATAGTCTTGCTGACTATACAATGATTTTTCATATATGTTATATTCCTAATGGGATTTCAAGCCATACATATCAAGAGATGGAATTCAAGACACAACATTAATTCCTTGTTAAGATGTCACTTTTCCCTAATTTGACCTATAGATTCAACACAATTCTAATGAAAATCCAACCACATTATTTGGGGACTATTAAGTATCTGACTCTAAAATATAGATAAAAGACAAAAAGCCCACCAACAAAATATAGAATTGGGACACACCTGTATAAACTTACCTGACTTAAGAATTAAGTATAAAGCTACAGTAGTCAAGAAATTGTGGTGGCAAAAAAACAGACACAGTTAATGGAGCAGAGTAGTAAGTTAGAATCAAACTGACAAGAGTGCAGTCAGTGGGATCTTTATCAAGGAAACAAAAACAATTCTGTGGAAAAAGAATAGATTTTTCAACATGAAGTGTTGAAACAATTTGTCATTCATATGCAAAAAACAAAAACAACAACAACAACAAAAACAAAATGCATAGCTTACTCTTAGAGAAATAAAACAAAATAGAGCATAGACCCAAACGCAAAAACCCAAATTACAAAATTCCTAGGAGACAATATAGAAGAAAAGATAGTGACTAAGATAGTGACCTTGAGTTTGTGATGACTTTTTAGATACATCAAAGATACTGTCCTTGAAAGGAAAATTAATTTAAATTTCACTTCAATTAAAAAACTTTTGCCTTTTAAAAGACACTGCTAACAAGATAATAATACAAGTCAAAAATTGGGAGAATATCATTGCAAAACATATACCTTATAAAGAGCTTATATGCAAATATGTTCTTAAAATTAAATTCTAAAATTCTTAAAAATCAGTAATAAGGAAACAATCTGATTTTTAAAATGGAAAAATTTCAGCACAGGGAAAGAAACCATAAATAAAACAAAAATAAGCCCTACTGAATGGGAGAAAATATTTGAACACTACACATTAACATATTGATACCGCAATTTCAGGTTTTCAGGCCTAGTCTTCCAGCCAGGAATGGCTCCAATGCTGCAGTGACAGCACTGAGTCAGCCACTAGACCACCACTTGTTGGTGTCTCATGAAGCTGCAGAAGGAACTCTGCTGACACTCAAGCAAGCAGGCAAGAAGAGCCAGATTTGTTTAAAGAAAGAAAAAGTTTATTGAGGAGAAAAGGAACAGAAATAAAGTGGGACTCCCAGGCCAGTGGAACAAGGACAGGGAGGGACAAGGGACCCAAGGTAGAGTAGAGCCTCAGGGAACATTTGCCTTCTTTCCCCTAATTATGCTGAAGTTCCACCAGTCTCTTTGTGATTGGTTAGTCCTCTATGGTCTAATTTAACCTACTATTGTGCCTGGAATCTTCAGTGCCTGGAATATCCCTATTTTACATTCATTATCTCTTCTTTGCTTCTGAATGTCCTTTCATTCCTAGTTCTAGAGTGTTAACTAGCTCTCTTTAGAATTTTATATTTCCCATCTCTGGATCTTCCCTTTTCTTTTTGTTAGCCTTATTTCTAAAGCTTAAGTTTTCTGGGTCCCCACCTGTCCATTTTCCTAAAGCTGCCTAATCATTTCTAACTTGTCTTAGGCCTCATTATAACAAGGGACAACATACATACTATGCAACAAAAAGAAAATAACCAATAAAAAGATGGGCAGAAGATTTAAACAGTCAGTTCAGGGAAGATATACCCATTGCTTTAGGAGGCCTCCATGGTGGTACGGGGGGTTAAGTACCACACTATGAAGAATCCACAGTCATTGCAGCATGAGTTTGATCCCTGGCCAGGGAGGTGACCCACATGGTGCAGCAGACCTCACCTGTCTTTTCTGCTGCTCCCCTCAGCAGATCGGTAGATAAGCCTTTTCTGCTCCTGACTCTATTTCTGGTGAATTCTCTCAGCCCTTACATCTCTAGGCTGTACCCCAGTTCTTGTATGCATAAATAAAGAAATCTTTGTTAAAAAAAAGAAAAAGAAGGATCAACTTTAGAAAAAAGACTTCTTTCACATCATAACATCAGAGATAGTGACATAGGTATGTGTGGATTAGGTATATCATATAGATATGTGGCAAAACTTTGCTTTTATTAAATAGTTTTTTTCTCCTTTATAATTGGAACTTTGGGGGCAAATTTAGTGTAGTATATATACATGATGGTTTTTAATAATGAATACCTGAAACTTATCTAAGGTTATAATGCAATGTCACTTCAATAAAGTTAAAAAAAGGGCAAAATAAATTTTCAGATGGAAAATAATGAATAAAAAATGAGTAAAGTCATGCATTGAGAAAGTTATGAGTGATATTGCTAGACAGATGACACAAGTGAAAATGTTTCAGAAAAGTGTCTATAGAAATGTATAATTGTCAATTAAGAAAACAAATTAGATCATTTGGCATTGTTGACAGTGTAAGAAGGATCAACAATATATGAGTAGATTGTTAAATAAATCTGGGAGTACATGATTTTCTAACACTTAACAACTGAGTATAAGCTTAGAGAATATTGACAGTTAAATTGAGCCTTTACTGAAGATTTTCTGGGCAATCATGATAGAAAAGTAATGGATCTAGGAAACAGTGGATATTTATAAGAATATTACTGAATTGACAGACCATAGAATTTAATTCAGATCAGGAAATAAAAAGAGAGGAAGAGCAATAGAAATGAGAATGGGCAGAAGACAATGCATTTGGATTTCAAAGAACAAATGAGCGAACACCATAGTAGGTAGCCTGTTGTAGAATGTTTGCATAAAATATTTCCTAAACGGTTGAATTTTAGGTGCTACAAGTCAATCAAAGTGACTTATGAGAGATAAAGATTGCATTAAATAAAGGGGACTTTATGCAACTGAGAATGTCAGGAAATCAAAAGAATAACTTATTTTTGATAGGTCATCTGATCATTTTAGACACCAAAATGATAATGGGATCTCTTATGAAGGGGACAAATCCATTTGACAATTTAATGAATAGGAGATTCGAACAAATATGTGTTGATAATAGAGATAAGGAGTAGAATGTGGTACTGACAATGTTCTGTGACACAAAGGAACATAAATATCACACAAGGTCAAAGAAACAATGATCTGGAACTGAACTTAATTATGACAGAGGATGACTGATCCTTCTTCCACTTTAGGACATAAGGAATTGAAGACAGTGAAAAATAAGATATTTTCATAATCTGATCCTTCACGATATAGCAAGAAATGTGACCATTTCTCTTTCTCCAGTATACCTATGTACTTCTCTAACACATATATGATTTTATTTCACTAATACATGTACCACTCAAATATTCATTCCCTGTTCTTTTCCTGCTATTTTCTCTCCCTGTTCACTTTGCAGCAATGATTTGGTTCTCTCCAGCTGTATAAATAACCATAACAAAACTTAGTGGCCAAAGCAGCATTATTTATTTTGCTCAAAGAATGTAATTGGGACAGGAGATGGTTCATCTCTACTCAGCTTGGCATTACTGGAACTGCTTGAAGACTGGAACCATGTGCAACTTCATTTTCTCATGTGTGTTGTGGTTCATTGTGGTCACCATTTGAGACCTTAACTGGATCTATTGTTAGAACATCGATGTGAGTGTTCCATGTGTCTCAGGCTTCTCACATCATAGTGAAAATACTCCAAGGTAAGCAACCTAAAAATGTTGGGTATCTCTGAAGATGCAAATAGTCTTTTCTAGTTAGACAGTTACAAAGCACCACCCAAGTTCAACAGTGAGTAGGATAATTAATTACACCTTTGAAGAGGGTGTTGAAGTTTCTGGAATAAAACCAGATGTTCATGCTGGTCATTTTTGGAAACTACAATCTGGCAGTTATGATATTGATTTCATAAACAATGCAAAAGTCTAGTCTTATTTTTGTTGAGTATACTAAACCAATTAAGGAATTTCCTTCACACCAGCAACCTGGGAGCTTAACCCTCTAGACTAGTTCATTTATTTTTTGACTATGTAATCTATAATTCATATCTTTCCATCAGGACTAGATTCTAGGAAAAGTGTGTGAGTGTGTGTGTGTGTGTGTATACATACTACTCCCATTTGATTATCTACATGAGTAGAAGATGTATATTTGATTGGGAATCTTTTCAGTCTAGAAGCAAGAATGTAAAAAACAGACTATCCAAAGAGCAAAATGCTTGAGGCAGCCTTGAGTGAAACATAATGTTAATTCAAACTTGCATCTAAATAAATGGATATATCATTTCTCAAAACATTTACAATTACAAGCCTAAAGGTGTGATTGAGTAGCAAAAAATATTTTAGAATGTCATTTACATATCTGTAATATACCTTCAGATAATTAGAAATTTTAAATTTTCCAAGCTTAAATTGTATTTTGTTTCAAAAATTCTTCAAAACTTCAACCAAGTGCTTAATAAATGTAGTAGAACAAAGGTTGCTTGAAGAAATTCCTCTAATATTTTCTATCACAAACTTGTTAGCTTATAGACACTTAAGCTTAGTACTGATTATAAAACTGTTTGTCACAAGATCACATTCTTAACCTTGTAACTAAAACAGATTAAATTGTACCAGGTCCTGCTCAGCTCTAGTCACTGGCAGAGTGCTGGATTTATGATGCACTATTTTCTCTCTTTTTTACAAGCTTTGTTACAGGAGTTAGGTGTGAGAATTTTATGGTCTCATATGTCCCCTGAAAGATAACACTAAACTGTATAACTTTAACCTTTTCCATGTTTTCTACTTTAATTCTGATTCTTTCCTTTTATAAGTACTCAGCAGTCAAGTATAAGAAAGAAAAAGGCACAGAATGACATTCATAAGGGTCAGACAAAACCAACTCAATAGCAAACCCTAGAAATTTACTGTGGATTGAGGTTCTAGGAAGGGGAGAGAAGTAATAGTGGAGTGGGGACACAATAGACTGTGGTGGAGGACTTGAGTGACTTGGTGGTATGTCGACAAACATCTGAGGAGGTGTGATCCTCTGCCTCTGAATCAAAAACACTGTTTTAAATCAATGTTACTTCAATTAAAAAAAAAACGAAATATGTCATTTGTAATTGATAAGTAAAGGTAGTCTGGCCAGGACTGTATTTCTCAGAATGCTTAGTTTTCTTGGTTAGCTTCTCAGCCTTTCAAGTCATTGAAGTGAAATCCAAACAAAACTCTAAAATAATCATGAAAAAATTGGTGCCACAAGGAGATGTGGTTATTTCTCTTAAATTGCAGAAAATATGTCACCTGGAAAATTATTTAACCTGTAAATTACATCTAGAAACAGAGAGAATACTCTCATCATTCCCTACTTTTGTGACATCAGCAGGTATAATTTAAATAGTCATTAATAACAAGAATGCCTTGTGTGTTAACAACATTACAAACACTAAAGATAAAGGGCTAAAATTTATAATTAGAATTCATTGTTATAATAAATTTGGTATAATGCAAAGACTTTCTGAAGATGGGAGTGCAAACAAAATTGCAGTGACAGAATTCCTAATGAAAGTGTATACATCCAGAGCCCAGAATTGTGGGTCAGAGGACACGCTCTGCATGTGGTGGCTCCTTATAATATATGCAATAGACAGCCACCTGCTTTTGTTGTTTGGGGCGTACAACTGTTCATTGCTGAAAGGTGGTTCAAATGAAAGTCAAAGGTTCCTTTCAGTGTTTAGATATTTTGATTCATTGCTATGAAGATGCATTATCACCCCATAGCTACTTTCTTTTTATCTATGTTTTATCATACTAGAATGAAAATGATTTAAGGCATACATTTGCATTTCAGGTATATATAAGGATAAAAGCCATTATACACACAGTTTAAATGTTAGCAAAAACACTGGCAATTTAGCTAATGTTATTCAGATATTCAGAAAGATATTATGAAAAGATGTAGGCTGAGAGAAAAAGGACTTGAAAGTAGATTACTTTGAGATTCCCTTAGTTTGAAAATTATCGCAATAAGCAATTGATCAAAAATCTTAAGAAACTTTAGATGAGCTGATTCCCTATAATAAAGGGATTCACATGCATTATTTTTTCCAATTATTTATTTTAATGAATTCATAAGTTGCAAAGAATAGGCAAAGTTGCTCTTGATTTTCTTTAGTGAAAACAGCACCTGAGAAAGAGATAGAGTAATACATTAGGTTTAAAAGATTTAAACATGAATAGAAATATTTAATATTTAGCTTTTGTTATTCCCTAAACAGAAAGAAGAAAAGGAATGAGAGAAGCCATATGAATAAAATATGTAAAGACTTTAATTGAAATTTAATATCTCTTTCATTCATCTTACATCAGAATTCAAAATTTATATTAATGTTCTATGGGTTGCTTTTTCTTAGAAACTAAATGTATAATACATTCATATTTCAGGTGTTACTTTGTTATGTCTCTTAATAAGGCCTAATTAGGTCTTTTTAAAAATTAATAAGTAGAGAAAACCTTAATTAAATACAAAGCCACCTAGTCTTTTAAATGACTTTTAATAAAATTGTTTATTCCTGTCCAGAAACCTGTCAATTCTCAAAGTTCCCAACACAAAATTTAATACTGTAAAGAATCTACTTGATTTACTTTTATACAATTTATAACTATGCTTGAGATGCCTATTCATTTTGCTTTCTTCTGTTTTATTTTACATAATTGATATTTGCCAGTCTTACCTTTGCCCACCTCAAGTTAGAATCAGGTTTATTTGTTTATAAATATTTTCAAGCTCATTTTTTTCTCTTGATTCTATACGTCCATGTATTTAATATAGATATAAATATTAACATACTGTTTGCTTCTAGTCATTAGTCATTTCTCTTCTATTCCCATACTCCTAGATTTTGTGTGGGAATATCATAAAACCATAATCACAAAATAAAAATGACAAAAATTTTTCAAGTAAAACATGTTATGAACACATTCCTGTTCCTTCTACCTGGGATACTCTTTTTTGCAAGAAGCTTCAGTTACCAATTGAAATAGCATTCCCCTTGAGGTATTTTCTTCATACTCAGACTATTATTTTACTCGCTAGACAGTTCTTTGACTTGGCAAAGTACTCTATTTCATAATATAAGGTTTTCTTTGTGGATTTATTAGAATTGATTAATAACTTGTTCAATCATTCATATCTTTGGCAATAGGCTGAGTAGGGGAAGGGAGTCCATCTACCCTGATTGATTAACCAAAGTTTAGCATCTTGCCTTGTTCAAGAAACATTTTCTTACAATATAAATGAGTAAATAAATAATCATAATTACTCTCAGTCTGGTAAAACAATCAGAATTTCTGTTTACCCTAATGGAAAAATATTATCTGGCACACTTAACATTTAAAAGACGTGAAATGGAAACCAAATAGAATGGAAAAAAATAGATGTTAGGTATTATGCATATGTCACTTTAACAGAATGAGCAATGGCTGAAATGTTAATCATTGTGGCAAGCCATTTAGAATGAAGAGACAATTTATACTTATAAATTTTCCTCACTCTTAGGAAATTGAAAGAAACCAGAATTCCTTTCCCCCTTTTTGGGGAAGACTTCTTAAGAATTCTAACTTTTTAAAAACTTTTAAGAACCAAAATGGGCATTCGCATGGCATCTGGATTACAATTTCAGATAATTAATTTTTCTTCATAAACTTTGTGGACTGTCCATTTAGAAATGTGAAGACAATCTTTAATCAAGGACATTTTGAATTTTAATTATAGAATAAAAACCTTAACTCTATACTTTGACTCTAGTAGAATAATTCCTGGTGAGGACTCTAAATAAGACATATACTCAATTGACTGTCAAGGTTACAACAGAAAGTATCCCCATTCTGTTTCTACAAGAACATCTTAAATTTTTTTTTAATTTTGTGCCTGCAGGTTTAGAAAAGGTACTGAGGGTAATCATAATTTGCCAGGAGAAACCAATTAGGTGGCACCAGATAAATTCTCTATTAGACAGATGGTTTTACACCAAAGTTCAAATTGTAAACAACTGAGAACTATATCTATATTCAGAACAAATTTAGCTAACCAAACAACTTCATTTTTTAAATGGAGGTATCATTGGTTTACAAATTGGATAGGATTTAGTGGTACAAGATGGCAACTCTTTAGATGTGTATGATCACACCACACCCACTACCATGGTTTTTGCCTCTGAGAGAAATATGCTGTTGGGAGAAACTGTTTATATAACTGAAAATACTTGAATTTTAGGAATTACTAATGGATCCTTAATTATTTTCACATAGCTCAGATAGTATTTGGGTACTTGTGAGTTAAAAATTTTATAATTAATTAATTAATGCATACAAGAGCTGTGGTACAGGCCAGCATCGTGGGAGGTGACAGGATTCACCAGAGACAGAGTGGTGAACAGGATAGGTAGATCAACTGAAATATACTGCTGAGGGGAGTAGCGGGCAAGCCTGGAGAAGTCTGCTGTGCCATGTGGGCCCCCCTCCCTGGCCAGGGATTGAACTCACACTGTTGTGCAGCTGATGCTTCACAGGGCGGTGCTCAACCCGCTGCGCCACCAGGGAGGCCCACTTGTGAGTTAAACTTATGAAGATATATATGCATATACATATACACACAATTTTTTATCTACACATCGGCAATTAATTCCATAAATTTTCTGTCATGGCATAGTGGCAGGAAACTCTTAAGCTGATTATTTATCTCCTTACACTTATTATTTCTAATTTCAAGTGTTGCTCCTTCAGTTTAGCTTGCTGTGATACTGTAAATTAACAAAGCAAGTAAGCAATTATAAAACCTTCCAGCTGGACGGAACTTAGTTTTGGCAGCTCTTTTGTCGAATGCCTCCAAGGATAAACGAGAATAAATTAGTGTCCTGAATCCTGGAGGACAAAACCTAAAACGGCTATGGGAAAAATTACTTTTAATACACATAATTTAACAACAACAACCAAAAAAAAAACCCTCCTGTTCTATATTTTGTTTTAGAAATCTGTTGAGACTTCAAGACAGAAGATCTAGTAAACTGAAAATTTGTTACAGTAAACACATTTTGTTTTCCTTAAAACCTATATGCAATAATCACATCCACTATATATTTAAAAGAGAAAATGGGATTTGTTGGGGCAAAAGTAAAGAAACTTGAGACTGATCACAGCACTCAGATGAGTAAGCATTACTTTCTTACTTCCAGAGCATGTAACTCTGTATCTAACTTTAATTTCCCCATTGCCCAAAACAAACCTATCCGTGATCACAAAAGGAGACTTATTATACCGGAAGACAATTTAGCTGCAACTATTTCTTAAACATCTTTTCACTGTGGTATTCTTTTTACATTTGAATAATGTTTTTCCTAATGACATTATCTATTCCATCACATTCCCTGAAATAATTTAACATTTCTCTAAATTTGCACAGTAAGAATTTTTGCAACAAACTGTTTCATTTGTACACTGTTTTAACAGTGTTCAATATTATTTCTAAGCCTTTTTTGATATTTTTACTTTCATGTATATTTAAACCTCAGTTTAGGAGTACAGAACATATTATATTACAGTTATTTTACAAAGAAATTAATTGAGCCAATGAGAGTGAAATCACTTATCCAGAGTATTCTATCTAACTAGAAATAGTTCATGAGCTATTGTATTAACTGATAGATTATCCCGCAGGAATGAGTATCAGATGTGTCAGGATCTGTGATTTGAGTAGTATGTGTGTTTGATTATAGAGAGTGATCACAAGGAACTACTGACTGTTAGTGCTCTTTTACCACAGTTCAATCAAAGACGTGTAAACCTTCCTTGGCTATTGTCATATCAGGTTACTGCCAACAGCTATTAGGCATTATCATTTGTTTTCAGGTATTGTACAAAGATTTATAATCATTTTTGGCAACTTCATTTTTATTTAGTAATGCTTTTTTTAAGGCTTTTGAAAAGCTATTTGCAAATCATCTACTTTACGTTTGCTGTCATCAATTTTGACAAGACTAACTGATAACTAGTTTGGAAGTGCTTGTTTCTTCTCTCTCATATTTCACATATTAAAAAAATGGCTTCTTAGATAAATTCTTTATAAATTTTGAATTTCCTGAGGTCGCTGGTTAAAATAATTATGAAGAGTTTTGATATTTAATACATTCTTTTATTCTTTTATTTTCAGGTATTTAATATATGTCCCAAGTTCTCAAATGACATATATATGTATCTCACATATATATGAATATATATATAGTAACATATATATTCATTGCTTATCAGCTATTCACATTTAACTGGGAACTTTATCTCACAAGCCAATGTGAGTTGCTTTGCTCCTTAATATAATCATCAGTAAAAGTGCATTCAAGAATGGTTTCTTGAAAAGTTCAGACTCTCCAATACATAGAAAACATACACAGCTAACAATTATTTTTCTATAAATTTCAAATGATAAGATTTGTTAAGTAATTTTAAACAAATGGCAATGATGATCTTTGACTTTCATATCCATTTTCAGGACTGATAATATCTTAAACCAATATCTTAAAAAATAAGAACGTAGTAATATTTTTCATATAGTTGAGTTTTGTTAGTTTGTAGTTTCCAAGGACTTAGTTTATTTCATGAAAAAAATGTGGCATGTATGTGTGTAGAGTTTTCACATTATTAATATTTATCATATTAATGACCACATAACTTTTAGTGATGGTTTGATTTCTAATATTGGTAACTAGTGTGTTCTCCCATTTTTGTCACCCTTACTGAAAGTTTATTAATTTTTAAACAACCACCCTATTGTGTCATGTGTGGTTGTTTTCTATTTTATTCATTTGCCATTCTGTCACATTTTCTTCCTTCAGCTTTCTTGCCCACCCCTTTTGAAATTTATATTGTTTTTGTTTTTCTAGTTTCTTAAGACGGAAGTTAGAATATCTGACTGGATTTTTTTCTCCTTTTTTTAATATGGGCATTTCTATTTTTTTGTTGTTGTTGTTAAATTTTCCTACATCGTTGTTCAGTTTTGTACAATATATGATCTCTCATCTCAGGTGTAGTCCCCATAATTCTCTTACAACCACTACACTCATGAACATCCACAGTCCCTTGTGCTCTTCTCTCCCTTGTTTTGATCCCACTAACACCCCTACTGTGCTGTATGCTTCAGGTCTATGGTTTGCCTGAAAATTTGGTCTTTTTCATATTCCTTTGTTCAGTTTTCTTGCATCCCTCCTATAAATGATACTATCTGATATTTTTCTTTTTTCTTCTAATGTATGCATTTTAATTCTATTAATATCCTGCTAATAACTGATTTAACTCTCTGACAGTATTTGACGGGCTATGTTTTCATTATTGTATCGTTCAAAATATTTTCTAATTTCTTTTGAGACTATCTTTTACCAATATATTATATAAAAGTGCGCTATTTAATATTGAACTGTGCAAAAATAATGTTACATGCTTCAAATTAATTACATGTCTTATAGTTTGAGAACATACTTTATATAATTTTGATTCTTTTACATTTGCCAGTGTTTATTTTATGACCTAAGATATGATCTACCTTGGTGACATGGTGACTATCCCAGGATCACTTGAAGAGAAGATTCTGCTCTTTTGGGACAGGGAGGTGTCCAGTGTTGTATAATATCATTAGATACAGTTGTCTGATAACTTTCAGATGGAAGTTCTGTAAAACTTATGCCTTAAAACAGAGAAATTTCCAAGGAGAGAAATTCATATTACATAGTGATAAAAGGATCA
Organism: Galemys pyrenaicus; assembly: GCA_019455555.1. Classification (NCBI taxonomy): domain Eukaryota; kingdom Metazoa; phylum Chordata; class Mammalia; order Eulipotyphla; family Talpidae; genus Galemys; species Galemys pyrenaicus. The sequence continues at coordinate 7,826,143 of JAGFMF010011418.1, forward strand.
TTTTCCAGGGAGACATAACAATATTAAAGAATAGCATGTATAAAAAGAACCTTTTAAAAATACTAACAAAATGAAAGCACACAATATAATATATTAATATTAATATAATATATAATTATATATATTGATATATAATATATTTTATATAATTATTATGTTGCTGTATGTATTAATATATTAATATATAATGTAATTATTATTATATTAATTACATTATAGCTGACTATTTAATAGACCTCTCAGTGTTAAACAGGAAATAAGCAAAAATATGTATATTCTGTTTGACATAAACACAGAGACTCCAGTTTTTTCATTAGAATTTGAATTACATATACATGAAAGAATATGCATTCTTAATGTAATCTCTGTATTACATTATGCATAAAGTTTTTGTACACTGTGAATAAGTGGATATTATTTTTACACAATATAAGTGACAGTTTTCCTAAGTATTATGTTTAAAATTTTGTATTTAATATGTGGTTATTGATATTTACATTTAGTCCATCCTTTTTTTGTTTCCTATGTTATTTTTTTGTTTTTTGTCAGTTTGTTTATAACCCCTTTCAATCTTGTTATTATCAGAACAATTTTTTGTATACCATATTGATGTGTTTAATGTGCTTTATGTCAATCTTTTTGGACATCAGACTTGAATTTAAGAAAAAAAAACCAGGGCTTGGATTTCAGTTTCAATCTTCAACACTGTGTTCCTGTTATAGAATTTCTGAGGTCTCCACCATCTCAGTCCCAGTTTTCAGTCAAGTTGTTTAATAATTAATTTATGGTCTTACATGATTTTACATGAAGCCAGCAGGACAATTATACCACCTATGTTGCCAGTGTTGTCATCCACTATGAAGATGAATAAGAACAATTTTGTGCTCCAGATAAAATTTCACAGGTCAGTTAAAAGCAGTTGGTGTCCCTAAGAAGGAATTCATTCTGTGACACTCATTGGTCAACAAGAAAAATAGCTCAAAAGACATACTATTGAAGTCCACTATGAATGAAATGAGTTATACAATGCAGTAGAAGAAAAACAAAGTTAAAAAAGTATTAATAATCTTGGGATGGAAATATCTAAAGATGATTTAAGATTATAAAAAGAAGCTGACCACCTAAAATAATGAGGACCAAAAGAATTGAAAACTTAATAACATTTTCAAATGCAATTTTTTAATTTAGTTTTTTAAGATTTGTTTATTTATGCATACAAGATCTGGGGTGCAGGCCAGAGTCCAGGGCAGTGAGATGATTCACCAGCGACAGATTGGGGAGCAGAACAGGCAAACTGACTAAAACACACTGCTGAGGGGAGCAGTGGGTGAGACAGGAGAGGTCTGCTATGATGTGGGTCAGCTCTCTGGGCAGCAGAGATCTAACTCGTGCCTCAGTGGCTTCAGCTTGCCTCATAGTGTGTTGTTTAACCCACTGCACCACCAGGGAGGCCCCTATTTTTATTTTTTTAAAGATTCATTTATGTATATAAGCACTTGGGTACAGGCCAGGATTGGGGTGTTTGTGAGAGAGGACTCACCAGAGAAAGAGTGGGGAACAGAACAGGCAGATTAACTGAAACACACTGCCGAGGGGAGCGGTGGGTAAGGCAGCGGATTTCTACTGCACCATGTGGGTGACCTCCCTGACTGGCGGCAGGGATGGAAGTTGTGCTACAGTGGTTGCATTGACTTCGTAGTGCATTGCTATTTAACCCATTGTGCAACCAGGGAGGCCCTAAATACAATGTTTTTTTAATGAACAATATTATGAAATATACAATTGAGTATAAAATATAGTCTTAAACACTAAGAGCTGGGTTTGGAATTCCAAAATTTTTTGAGTGCTTGTAATTATTACTAGAATTTTGTTAGACACTTTTTTGATAATGAGGAAAATTTATCACTTGAGTGAACAATTAATACAGGAATAGAGTCTAAAATACTTCAAAAAAGCTTAAAACCTGTATGGTATAATTTTAGGTTATGAATACATAATCAAGGTTTAATGACAGCACTTGGAGAAAGCAGGTGAAATTTTTATTTCTTCTTGGGAATGGGATTCAGCATTTGTATGTATTTTAAAGAAAATGGGAGTCATTTTTTTTACATTTTTAATTGTCTAATTCTTGTATATAACACAAAGTTCATTATTACTTTTATAATAAATACTTTTTTAAAAAAATATTTTATTTATTTATGCATACAAGAGCTGGGGTATAGGCCAGAGGTGTGGAGGTTGAGAGGATTCACCAGAGACAGAGTGGGGAGAAGCACAGGAAGGTTGACTAAAATACACTGTTGAGGGGAGCAGCAACTGAGATAGGAGAGGTCTGCTATGTCATCTGAGTTAGCTCCCTGGCTGGGGATATAGTGGCTATAGTGATACAGAGGCTGCGGAGAGCTTCATAGTGCTGAGACTTAACCCCGGTGCCATCAGGGACACCCTACAATAAATACATTTTTAAAACTAAAATATACAGAATTATTTTTAGAAAGTGTCTAAGTTTCAAGTAAATACTAAAAGGAATTGAAAACATTCCAGTAAAAAATCCCTAAGACAATTTGGGAATGAAGAAAAGAGTGAAAAATAATTAAAACTAACCCAAGAACAAAATACTCAAGTATGTCATCTGTTCTACATTGTGACCCAAATAAGAGGCTTACCACCTTCAGAAAACTAAAGTATAAAGCTGGTTTATATCCTCATCTCCTATAGACAATTATTTCAAAATTACAATTCATGTTTTCTAATATATATTTCAACTTTCTTTCTATTGCCTTGAAAAATATTTGTTAACCATCCGTTAAACTCAGAAATTGAATGTATCTTTTTGAATATAAAATAGATGCAAGTATAGATTTTAACATATATGGTTTAAATTTTCTGCATTAAGGATGCAGATTTTGATTAGTTATATGACCCCCAGACTGGGGCTTAATATGATTTTTATGGTAACAAAAAAATCTCAGCTAGTGAATTTACCATAAATTTCCTCTTAAATATGTTAAATAAATAAGAGGTAATAAATAAGAGATAGTTGTCTTCTGAACCATAATAATTTTCTGTTAAAAGTGCAAAATCTCAAATAGTGAAACAGTAGACATAAGGAGCAAATGTTCCTTTAGTCACTTAAATGTTTATAGAAAGGACCATTACAGGCTTGATGAGTGAACTTCTTGTTCTCTTTACTGCAATCTCTTATAAAGTTATCATTAAATGTTTCACTAAACTGCTTCATTCATACTACTTTTTCTTATAGTATTGCCATTTCTTAGTTTGATTGAACTATATATCCCCGGGTATGTGCTGAAACAGAACCTCTCCATGTTACCACAGCTGAATGACCAAGTCGTCAAATAATTTGTATCCAAGTCATTACAATATCTAAGGGAATGTGCTTTATACTTTACTGAGTCAAGCCATGATATAAAAAATTATAACTTTGAAAAAAAATCACTGAATTCCTTAAGGGTATAGACAACAGGTTGTAAAAATTTATGTTAAATAAATAAAACAAGACATGACCATTCAAATAACACTATAGGTATGAAAGTTCTACTTATATTTCCATCAGTTCTACTCAGAGATATGCATATACTACACTCTATGACTCTCTTCTATCATCTTTATTCAACATAATTTATAGAGATATAATAATTATTTAAGTATATATTTACTATAGTCTCTAGGTTATACATGACCAATATGTTGTAGATGTTCTAGAAAATATATATTTATTTGATTAAATATAAGCAGGTCCAAAGGTGCCAAAATGCACTGGAGAGGAGACATTGTTTACATGAATAATATAAATCCTTCAAGATTCATGAAGGAAGGAACTTTGTACAAAAAATACAAAATGTTGCTTATAAACTGTGAGAAGAAATGAAGGAACCAAATTCAGAGGTCATTCCAGCACTCTGGTTTGCCTCCTATGACTTCCAGATGAAGTACCACCAACCGTTAGAGATACCTGCTCTCCCTGGAGGGGCAATTTCCACCAAAATCCCTGATGTCACTGCACAATGATGTATTTACAAAGCTCTGCCATATAGTCCTTTTATTATAGGAAAAAAATGACTTTATTATGCATTTCCCTTTCAGCTATCCTGGAAGTTATCTCCCATTGGAGAAATTTTATTCCCAGACATTCTCAACACTGTTAATAAACGGAAAATATAATAAAAACATGGGAATCACACAATTAGAAAAAATACTGTAGTTAATATACATCATGTTTTAACAGGAAATTGGACAAATAACAATAGATGAAATCGGTGACTTCATGATGGGTTAAAAACTCTGTGTGTGTGTGTATTTGTGTGTGGCCTACCCAGCTTATTTTCATCATAAGGTGGGGAGTTGTGGTCTTTTAAAATGAATACAATTACAGTAATTAAATTATAATCACCTGTGTGTAGTTGACATTCTTAAAAACCATTTTAAATTCTAATTCTAAGCAATAGTTTGATAAATTTTTTTACTCTAGGGTCTTTTCTTTTATCTGCACTTTCATACTTCCTTGCTAGCATTAAATATGTATTTTTGGGATGTGATTCTATACCCCTAAACCACTACAGTACTATAAACAATGTCACCACAATAAAATAAAACTTAAAAAAAAAAAAACACATATTTTCTGTATTAAATTTGCCCAATAGACACTTACAGGATTAAATTACAAACTGATGTGTGACTCTCCTATAAAGAGAGTAATCAAGTACTAAAATCTCTGGATGGCTTTTGTTGAGCTAAATACAAATGTAGAGTTAAAAGAGATTTATTTTTAGATAATTTGAACAAGTCAAATACATTTTACTATAATATATCAGTTGAAAGTGTTATTTTTCTTACTTCAGTTGAAGACACAATTACTTTGAATTCACCCTTCTTTTATTTTGTTGAAGATTTATTTATTAATTTATTTATGCATACGAGAACTGGGGTATAGGCTAGAGGTATGGAGGGGGTGAGAGTGTTCACCAGAGACAGAGTGGGGAACAGACTAGACAGATCAACTGAAGAACACTGCTGAAGAGAGCAGTGGGCGAGGCAGGAGAGGTCTTCTATGCCATGTGGGTCCCCTCCCTGGTGGGGTATCAAACTCAAGCTGCAGATGCTTCACAGTGCAGTGTTTAACCTCTTTCACCACCAGGGTGGCCCCAGCCTTTTATCTTGTGGAAAATGCCTTCATGGCTGTAGACAGAAGGGAATCCATTGTCATCCATTTTTGGAAATAAATCCTTTTACCTTATTTTAAACTTCATGACTTATGTGGTATTTATCTTTTTAAGAAACTTTGTTAAAGAGTAAAGAAATTAACAATAGGGAGTTTAGCATAAAAGTGGGAAGTAGTCTGGACTTTGTTTCACTTCTACCTTCCCACCTTGCTATTATTTTGTGTCCTACTGTTTAATTTTTTTCCTGGTGGTTCAAATTTTTAATATAGATAAATGAATTTGGGACAGGTTCATAGATTTTGTGTATGCCAAGAATGACAAATTGTCTTTTGCAACAGAGAGATTCATCTACATTTTGCTGTCGAGATTGGTTACAATAATTACTGCATCAAATAAAAGGAATTTAGCCTAAAAAATAAAACATAATGACTTTGGAAACAGTTATATAAATTGAGATGAGAGTATGAATTAGTAATTCTAACTACTGCTGTCTTCACAAGAATATACATAGAATATACTAATCATTGGAATTCTCTGGAAAATAAATGGCTGCTACTTAATTACTATGTCTAAACAACAAGATTTGTAGTAATTACAAGGTTTACTCCTAAAAGTAGAACTTAAATTTTACTTAGATGAATATCAGTCAAGACAGAGAAAAATGTCTAGGTGTACTAGAAGTTATTTTGTTAATTATCACTTGGTCATTTAGCATAAATCAATATGAGGGATCAATATATGAACCAGAAAACAAACAAATGATTTGTCTTTTAGTATTTTAATAAATGCCATGTAAAATAAACTGCAAACACATTACATTTTTATTAGTTAAAAATCTATAGGGATGAATATCACTCAAATTCAAGGCTTAATATATTCAATTTGTGGGCAGCCCGAAGTATTTTTTAAATTTTATTCAAATTATATGGATTGGTTGTTAATTGTGTGATTTCTCAGACTTAATGAATTAAAATTTTCAGGATTCTAACTAAAATTAGGTAATTTTATCAGACTTCTCTGCTTTTCTTACCACACTGAGTCATGACAGTTCCTGTTCTATGGACTAGAAGATTTCATCTTCAATTTCTACCTATTGACTTCAGAAATATTTGTAAACCAAGAAAATTCAACTTTAAGTTAAAAAATAAACTCCACTTATTGTAGTTACCATATATATATAAATATACATATATATTTATAACTTCATATATAAACAGGTGTGATAGTGAAATGGAGAACAAAGGGAAGTGGTATTTATTCAATTATCTAAGAAATATTTATTACCCACCCATTAAGTGGCAATGATTTAGGAAAGTGTGGTTTGGTATTTTTTTTAAAGTCATTTATTTATGACCTAGGTATTTATTTATGCTTACAGGAAAAAGTTGGACAGTAAAAAACAATAAACTGAAAAGTATACTATAAGACAAAAAGCATACATGAGTGAAGAAAATAACTGGATAAGGGGAAACAAGATCGCCAGGGAGAAGAGGTAGTAACACTTGTAACAGGGTGATCCAAGCTGATAATACTAAAAATACAGCCTTTGAACAAGGATTTGAAAGAAGTGAGGAATTTGTTATGGTAAACATTTCAAGTAGAGGAAATAGCCCATGCCAAGGCCTTATGAATTATTCATTCCTCCTAGACAATCACATTTCCTTGACTATCATTCATTTCACTTAAGAAACATAATTGGATCTTCATTCTGTTGATTAAAACCCACCATGTTGCTTGTTATTTATTTATAGTAATATTTATTAGAGGACATGCGTTTTTTTTTTTTCTTAGAAGATTTCAAATATTAAATATTAAGTATCTTTCTCTAAGGATAGATTATGGTCAGTTACAGTGGAATATAAAATATATTATAGACAATATAGTAAAACCAATTTAGTGAATCATTAATGAAATTTCAGGCATTATTGTCCCACAATGTAAATTTTCAATCTTTTTATTTTTATGCTTTATTCCTTCTTCTTAGCACAAAACATAGATAATTTTTTGTATTTAAATGTTTATATGATGATACAGGCTTTACCAATAATCTGGAATTCTACTGTGCTCATCAGAACCTATGTAAAGTATATATTTAAATTCAGTAGTATATTTTTATTGGAACATATAATAAAATACCAAAATTATGATCTCATAATTTTAGGATGGGTTAGGATGGGATTGAAGAAGACAAAAGATGAAATAACATAGCTTAAAAGACAGTATTAGTTTTTAGATATTGTCAGCCCTTAAAATTACAAATTTTCTATTATTAAATTATCATTGCAATAATGAAACCAACATGTGTCTTCCATAATTGTTTTACTTAATGATTAGTAGTACTGATGATATTTTAGAGAATACCATGGAACAAACTAATTTCAGTTGTTGTGTATTTAACCACAACCTTGATAAATAGTATCATCATATCAGGAAAAAAAGGCAAATATGTTTTAGATAAAAATTAGCCTCAATAATTAAATGATTTATTCATGATAGAAGAAATGATTTCAAGCTGAAGTCTTTGGATTCTAAAAGTGACACTCTTCGTTTTTCAAAATGATTTGGATATAAATTCACAGCAAAGAAAATATTTTGTGTTGTAACCAGATGATGTAGACAGTCACCTAAAGACACCTTAATGAGCAACACCTTTTAGTATTTTCACCAACCCAGAGATTTTTCTTACATTAAATGTGGGTGACTTTAAACAACCAGAGGAAATAGTGTAATTGATGGTGTCTGATCCAAAGCTGACATATAAAATACATCAAGACTTTCATCATGCTCTTTCTTTTGATCATTGGTCTGGAAATAGCTAGTTACCATGTTGTAAGGAACTGAGGTCTCCTGTGAAAAACCACCTGAGTGATCTATCTTGGAAACAGATCATCAGTCAGATAATTCTAGATCTGATTATTTTTTCCACAACCTCATCAGAAGCTCTGAGGCAAAACCACCTACCTATGCTATTCCCAAGTTTCTAACTAAAGTTGGTCATTTTCATTGTTTCAAGGAAATATTTTGAAGGATATATTTTTTTATGAAGTAGTAGATGACTAAAATTATTTCACCCAGTATACACATACGTAAAAATATAAATAAAACACATTTATGTATGGGATAAAAATGAAACTTTTAGGAAGAATGGCTGTATGACAACTTTCTTCCTCTTGGGAGTAGAATAAACTGATGATGCTGGAAAATGAGGTGTTTGTTGTTGATAGAGGGACTATATATTGTTTCTGATAGATTGCTTTACAGCTAAAAACAAAGATTTTAAATATCCACATTTATTAAATTATGAACTAAAATTCATAAATTCAACAATAAAGACAATAGTATTTATTAAATGTTTACTAAGTACCAATCTAATATTGCGGATATTGCTATTACTACCATTTTACAAATAAAGAAGTAATGATTCACAGCTGCTAAATTGTTCATTTAAGATTACAGTTAATAAATGTTGTAGCAGATATGTGCTCTTAATATTGTGTGCCTGCCAAGCAATGAGAAATATATGTGTGTGTTTCTATGTGTGTATGTATGAATGTATTTTCATATGTAGGATTTTATACATATGTATCTTAGAATCTCAGTATTATTCAATCTTAGAATTGAAGAAATTAGATAGAAATTATTTGCTCAGATCAGTTGATGAATTGAGCCTCATCGGAGGCCATTATACAATCAACCTGTCTACATTGTACAGTACCACACAATATTTTGGATAAAATTGTCATAGTCCATTCTAAGATGCAGAAACATAAAGTTCACTTCTTTTCAAGCTACCTCACTATATCATGGTTGTTTAATAGTCTTATATTGGACTGAAATCAACACCTGTGTAATTTTTATCCACTGGTCCAATGTTGTTATATGGAATAGCACAGTAGAGATCTATTCACTTTTTTTACATACCTGTAATTCACATATTTCATTTTCCCTTACTTTCTTCTAGATATTTGTAGAAGGCATGGAACTCTCCATTTCTTAGTCTCCTTATTTTGACAATTTTTGTTGCTGTTGATTTTTTGGTTTTGTTTTTACATTAGTACAAGGTATGCTATGATTATGATTTTAATTATAGATCCCAACCATATTAATGACATCTCAGGCCACTTTTCCTTGTTATAATGTGGTTTATGCTGCTGTTTAATATTAAATAATGACAAATTAATACCTGTAGCTAAACTTTTACTATCAGGACACACTACCTTTTTGTATATTTGAACACTTTTTAAAATCTAATTATGAAATTTTATATAAAGAAGATGAGTAATGTCTATTACAAATCTTGAGTGATGAAAAAAATTACTAGTGAAGAAACAAAATGGCGTTCTGTTGAAATGCACATACATGCTGAGTCAGACTTGGGTTAAATGTCTTATTGAGCATTAACAAATAGTGTAATCACTGGAGAATTCCTTAACTTTCTGTGATGTCTAAGCTATACAATGCAGATAATAATAACTGCCTCATAAAGTTGTCATGACACTCAAATACAATATTTTTGAAAAAAGTTTGCCATTATATTTGACCTTATAAAAGGTCATAAGACCAATTGTCCACCCAAGTGTATGTAGGATTGATTCCCCTCCAAGCTTTTCTACAGACAGAAGTATCCAATGTTGAGTCCATTGTATGTAGCCTACATTTCCTATGTTGCCTTATAAAAATGGCTTCATCATTTGTTGCTCTCCTATTCCTCTCACTTTATAGCGATAATTAGCAATTACTTAGTTTATATTAATGACAAAACACTTAGCTGAATGTTCTATATGTAGTACTTTCTTTAAAACTCACTTTAGTCTTCTAAGAATAATTATACCCATTTTCTAGAGAAGGACCCATCTATATTCAATTAAATCATCTATATTCAATTTAACTTATAAATTGTCTATTTTAGTAGGTGATTGGCTATTGATGATTTGAGGCTTAGTTTGGGGGCTGGTGGGAAAGTTTTTTGATGACTACTAAGCAAATCAAAGAATGCTGTTTCAGTTCATACAATGGACACTCCCAACATGGTCTATAACGTCTCCATTTTCCAAGTTGTGAAAAACTTTACTGTAGCTTTTCATGGGGTACCTCATATGTGAAATATGAAGAGGCTTTTCTTCAGATAACTCAATTTTTGAATTTCTGTTGATTCACTCCTCTTCCTCTGGATAACCCCTTTTTTTCTCTATGTTCTCAGTTTCTAGTCAGTGTTGGAGCTCATCTCAAGTCTGTTTGTTTTTACTTTGCTCAGGATATCAGGTATACTGCATCTTTAAATACAAGCCTCAAAGTGAGAAGTATATATATATATATATATTCCTTTTATGCTTTTCAGGATCTGAAAACGATTTAATCATTATTTAACCTCAGTTTATAATCCTTCCTTCTGTTGACAACTTGCTTTCAGCAACTGGGCCTTCTTGGAATACAAATGTTTGATAATCATCCTAATCTATGATAGCTTTAAAGATTATCCTATATCGATTATTATCCATTGGGTTGCCTGAGAATTCCAGTGACACATTATCATTACTTCTCTTCATCCTCTGCCTAATCCATTCCTCCTTTTTGAATTTAAGACCACTTCTAATAGAAATTCTGCATGTTAATTTTCAACTCAAAGTCTGTTTCCAGAGATCCCAACAGACTAGACCAAGTTTATTAAAGCATAATTCTTTACCAGAAAAACCTTCCATCAAACAAGTATTATAAAATGTTCTATGAGTGTGGTATAGATTTGGAGTAGTATTTCATTGAAATAAAGGTTTTGTTCTGAATTGATTTTCAGGTTTTTTTTCTTAATATGTCAAACTGACTTAATTAGGTTGCCTAATACTCCTTTAGCTTTTCGAATCACTGAAGACTTTCTGTTATAATTTTATAAATGCTACATGACATGAATTTCTTCATAGACTTTTTTTTTGATGATTTATTTGGATCTTAGCCATATATAAAAAAAGCTGTGAAATAAATATTTCTTATGGTTATATAGTAATCTGAGAATGACAATATTCACATCTCATCCTCTATAGAAATATATACACTTTACAAATTCTATTTAGTTGATATTTGTTTTTATTTGGGAATTCCACTATAAATCTGAGTCTTTTGCAAAAAGTTGGCATTTATTGCTTTTGAATTTATGTTTTGCTGTAAGAAATCCTTTGTGGTCTGTGTTTTCTTATCTTAACAACTTATTCCCCTATTACATATATCAAGACACCATAAGGAGAAAAATTAGTTCTATCATTTAAAAAAAAATTTGGAAAGAAGATATATATGTATGTATGTATATATATAAATATAATTGGATTTTAATGGCTCAACATAAGCAGAAGGCAAGAGCACAATCTTCTAATCTTCTAATATGAAGGCTAATTATGTGGAAGTTGATGACCAGATGTCCTTTCTTTCCCTCAGGCACTGAGGAAGGATAAGTAGGTTTAAACGCAACATGGGAGATACAGGAAATCACATGCAGAAAGTCATCAAACAGTCAGGCTATGCATTTAAATTTCATAAAAAAGAGAAAAATCAACACTTTGCTCCTTTCTCTCTTTCAAGATTCTGCATTTGAGACAAAATAGTTAATGTTTAAGAAAATGTGTGTGAGTTGTTATGCAAAAGGGCTCCTGGAAATTTGTAAATATAGTTCATGATATTTTGGTTCAAATGCTAATAAATATCTGTTGTTATTATTTTAAAAATGTTATACTACGTAAAAGAGTAGGGATGATATACACTCTAAAGATTTCTTCTATGTTGTAATGTTCAATTTTAGGGGTCATTTGAAAATAAAATCATGGAGCCTAGATTATCTTCTGCATATAAAATCAAAAGAACTGTTTTTCAGAAGGAATATGAGAAAATATTGCCAGACCTGACAATATATTTATAATAAACTGTGATGATGAAAATGAGAGAAAAATTCAAGAACTATAATATATAACATAAAAAGGGAAGTTAATGATATGAGTTTATACAAGTCAAAAACAAAATGCTTAATAAAACATTAGCAAAAAAAAAAAACCACAAAAAGTTAAATTACTTGATAAATTTGTAAATTTTCTAAGTGACAAACAATTTTCTAGGTGACTACAACTTCAACATATATTTACTAGTAAGATAAGGTTAGCTGCTATAACAGATAAACTTCAAACTTCAGTGTTGTAAAAATACAAGTTTATTTCTCAGTCATTTAAATACAAATGATTATTTCTGAATCACCTTGGAAAAATCTAAAGACTCAATTAGATACTCAGACTGATGAAGACTTCTCCATTTATCTTTAAAGATTTATTTATCTATTTTTGCATAGAAGAACTGGAGTGTAGACCAGAGAGAGGTGTGAGGGGTGAGAGAATTCACCAGAGACAGAGTGGGGAGCAGAACAGGCAGATCTACTGAAATACACTGCTAAAGGGAGCAGTGGGAGAGACAGGAGATGTCTGCTGTGCCATGTGGATTAGCACCCTGGCTGGCAATTGAACACAGGCTATAGTGGTGATAGTGCTGATATTTAACTCTAGGCCACCAGGGTGGCCCTCATATTTTATCCACTTGAAAACATGATTTCCATGGTCACCTTCAATGACAGAAAAGAATAATGGAAATTGGAGTCATAGAAGATTTATATGTTTCTTGTCCAGATATGCTATATGCCTTTTTGCTATATCAAGTCATAGTGCAGGTCAGTATCTGCTGACCTTATCTCAAACCTCTGAATCAGAATTGATATTCAGTGGTTTCCATGTGGCTGCTATTCATATTAACATTTGACAGACAATGGATTAGATGAGGGATAACCAAATTGCTGTCTGAATGAGATCTGCTATACTATAAAATATTCCTATCTTTAGGAATTAAGTAAAGAAGAAAGGACATGAAGTATTTCAATTTTTTTCTCTACTTTTGTTTCAGTGAAAATATCTTATTTTTCATATACAAAATGTCATATACACCTCCAAAATACAAAAAAATGACTATCTTATATTAGTGTTTATTTGATTCACTGTTAAATAAACTTATCTGTGATATATCTGGATAAACACAATTTTAGCTAGTGGAGATGATCCGATTTAACCTCTTGTGCTCATGTATAGGTAGTACTTTTCCAAAAAACAATACTCCTAATTTAATGTTTTTGGTATTGAGAAGTATTCTGGTAAAATGGTAACAAAAAATAAATAAGTAAAAAATGGTTCCAACTAGAAGGTAAATTTAATTTGTGACTACTTTGATAGATTTTGAGGATATTCTGTTGATAATTCAATTTATTCACCTTTACTTTGGAAATATGGACATACATACAGATGGTGTCTATTTCTATAGTTGATATAATTTCTGAATAACCATGAATTATATTTTTCCAAGGACAAAATTTGTGAAGATAGCCAATTTTAATGTTATAATAGAACATTGAATAAGCATGTTAATTTTCGCAGTGCTACTGTATTTAGAAGCTTACAACATTTAATATTAATTTTTGCAATCAAAGTAAAAATGAGTTATTTCCTAAGTCCATCTGAAACAAATGTAAAACGAAGTGTTAAGGCTCCCCCTGCTGTCTCTTGCAGCTACCTTCAAGTGCAGATAAAGTCGATTCATAACAAATCTATGGAATTTAGAAATTCATACCCTCTGTAACTAGAAAACAGCTCTAATTTTTAATTTTTAAAAATTCTTACTCCTTAGTGGCATACAATACATACTCGGTCAATTCTGTAAAGAATTTTTTTTTTCCCCATGAAGCTGTTTTCCAAAATAAATAAATAATCAGGCAGCTTTTTCACTACAGTGTTTTGATTTTTTTTTTAAGATGACATTTTTCCTGAAGAAAATTCTTGAAAATATTTACCATCAAGAAGAACCCTAGAACTTCAGAGCTGAAAGAAACCTGGGAGTTAAATCCTTTTAAAATTGTATTCCCCAATGAAAAGTCTGAGAGAAGAAAGCATTTGCTGATGTTAGGACCCTGCTTGATGTTAGATCATTGACTGCTCTACTGCTTCACAGTTCCTCTCCATTATTTATTAGGGCACTTAGTTGAGTATGTTGAAAGAAAGTTTGTTTATTTTCCAAACTTGAAGCATGTTAAAAAGCAGAGGAAAATGGAATAAAGCTTAAGTTGTAATTCCTGCAACAATCATACATCACCTACTGATTCCATATATTGTTGTGTATATATACAGAAACAAAAATAGGATAATTCTAATTTGCATATAATAACTACAGTCATCAGTTTACATAATAAAAACTATTGCATTACCATTTGGTCTGGTTGAATATTTTATTTAATTGTCTTCTATGTGTCACATAGAAGAAGATCCATGTGTCACATAGAAGAAGATCCAAGATCAAATAAATTTAGAAAACTTGAAACTCTAAGGACCAATCTTTACACCTTGCTTTACACCTTGCTGACAGATTTCTAAGGGGTTCAATTTCAAATGGGCATTGCCATAAATTTCCTTAATAATTTCCCTTGTGAATGGTTACTTCTGAAATATATCCCCCAGAAAAAAAAAAAATAATAAAGTGATTTGCCACAGGACGCAATGACCAATACAATCTCTTTCTGATACATGTTAGGTTTTTCACCATTTTATGCAGTAACAATCTAGTAAATTTTACAAGAATAAAGAGTGTCACTTAAAAAGTTTTCTGTCTTTCACCCCTTTTAGTTTTGAGGTAATTATTTTAGGGTCATTAGGAACAACTCACTTTGGGAATGAAATGTATATGTGTGTATGTGAACAGTCAATAAATGCTTCATTGTAAACAACGTTTCTTTCTTTATGTCAAATTTTACCTCAACATAAGACAGTAGACTTGTAAACATAAATATTTAACTCTATGAAATTTAGTCTGTGAAAAGCTTTCTTTATGACAGATCTATTTTAGTCCTCATGTTAGTCCTCAGTAAGTCTGTATATTTACAAATACACAAATACAAATATGTTTAACTAGTGATGTCAAGGAAATGAAATAGAGTATTTATAGATGCAACACGTATATTGGGTCTGATTTTAATTAAGAAGATGACAGGAACGTACACAGGAAAGTAATTATTAACCACCAATGGTATTAGTTTATATCACCTATCTGCAAAGAAGAAAATTTGAAGAATTTGAAATGAAATGATTTGCTTAGAAAACACTTATTACTTAGAAAAATACTTATCTTCAATTTCACATTAATTAATGAAACTTGTGATAAGAAACTGCAGCTTTGTTCAAAAGAATCAGTTTCTCAAAAACAGCTTAACACACAAAGAAAATTGAGATCACTTTTTAAAATAAAGAATAGTAGTTGTTAAAAACATACAGAAAATGATAATTACCAAGCCTGTCATTTATTAGTCTAAAACCAGTAAAATAGGATAAGTATGGGTTATGTTCTATGGGAATAATTTCACTAAAAAATACAGACAAGAAAATATACTAGGGACAATTTTTAAGTCTCAAATTCAATTTGAACCATAAATCACACATACTTGTCTTGGATAATTTTCTAGAATTGAAACTGTACACCGTCAATGACCTTGAGATACAGGTGAAAGTGACTCAAACATGAGCATCTTGTCTTAAGCATCACTTGAGCCAGGACTTGATTTGGTTAATTTCTTTCAACATGTCTTTGTTTGAACACACTGATTAGAAGGTGATCTAGTGAAAGAAGACGTTTAGAAGAGGCAATTTTGCTAATGTTCCTGGACTAATAAGGAGATCAAAGTGCTACAAATCTCATTGGAAATTCCATTCACTTACAACCACTATTCTAATATAATCACCTTCTCCTCAAGAAAAGGGTCAAGTGATAAGACCCTTCTGAATATTTGTTCTTAGCTAAAGGTGCAAACTTATGGTAAAATTTATTTTTCTTTTAAATAATTCAATATCCACTTTTAATACCTGGAGCTCCTTACCTCTGACATGATCAAGTAATATTTCAGTTAATTAAAAAAACAAACTAATCTAAAAAAATCACATATTTCTATACATAATTTATTCAAATGTTTTGATTTAAATTTAAACAAACACAGATACTCACACAAACACAAACACACCATGAAATATACAGCCAAGCTCATTCAGAGTTGGAAGTTCCCAGTTGGAATGCTATATGATTTTACATCAACTAGTCATTTATTTAACTTTATTATTATTTTTTTTAATTGAAGGAAGTAGTTAAAGATCATTGCAAAGCACTCTGAGGGCAGAAACATCTAGAACTTTATCTCTCCTTGTCCTCATATTCCCCCCCTTATTTTACCATATTTGATTTCATTGAATCAACTTCAAGCTTTAAATTAGGTTTTCATAAAAGAACTCTTTTTTCAAGTGTGCTTTCTTTACACAACAATTAAGTAATTTCAATAGCCTGTATGAACTGGTTTGGTGACTTTGAAACTTTGCATATTTATCTGTATTTATTTTCTTACCTCTCCCTCCTACTGTGAACACAGATTGCTTCCTTGTCCCACTGAGTATGGTTTGGCTTTGTGACTTAATTTGGTCAAGGAGATGTTAGTGAGTGTGTCTTTGACTTGAAATATACCTGCTCTTTTGCTTCACTGTCATCAGAATGATAAATAAGGCTTATGTAGCTGCTCCTGAGAGAAGATTGAGAAACACATAGAACAGGCTCATCACAAGATGTGTCATCACAACAGATGTGTAAACAATATAAGAAATGGCTACTGCTGTATATTGCTGTTTTGAGAGTATTTGTTATGCACCAGTAGATGAACACTACAGAAATAAATTCAAATGTCTTTAAGAAAACATCCAATTCATTATAAACAGTGATTTCAAATTGATAGTGAGTAGCAGAGATGTTGAATATTGGAAAGTTTAGATGTAAAAGAATATTACATTAAGATGTAGGGCCTCCCTGGTGGCGCAGTGGGTTAAGCGGCCCACTGTGGGGCAAACCAAGTCTGATCCCTGGTGCCGTCCAGGGAGGGGACCCACATGGTGAGGCAGACCTCTCCTGCCTCTCCTGCTGCTCCCCTCAGCAGTGTGTTTCAGTCAGTCTGCCTGTTCTGCTCCCCACTCTGTCTGGTGATTCCTCCCACCTCCCAGGACTCTGGCTTGTATCCCAGCTCTTGTATGCATAAATAAATAAATCTTTAAAATAAAAAAAGATGCAGTTTGTCCATTTTTCTTGATTAATGGATTGTAAAAATCACTTGGTTCTATTTTGAACAAGATGTGAAGGAATGATTTTTTTTTAAGATGTATTTATTTATGCATAGAAGGACTGGGGTACA
Organism: Galemys pyrenaicus; assembly: GCA_019455555.1. NCBI lineage: Eukaryota > Metazoa > Chordata > Mammalia > Eulipotyphla > Talpidae > Galemys > Galemys pyrenaicus. Next base: position 7,843,603 of record JAGFMF010011418.1, read on the forward strand.
GGCCAGATGTGCAGGGGGTGAGAGGATTCATCAGAAAACAGAGTGGGGTGTAGAACAGGCAGAGTGACTGAAATATACTGCTAAAGGGGAGCAACAGGCTACACAAGAGAGGTCTGCTGTGTCATGTGGGTTAGCTCCCTGACCAGGGATTGAACTCAGGCCTGCAACAGTATGATAGTGCTGAGACTTAACCCACCAGGGAAGTTGAGATTCATAAGTGAACATTTTAACTGCTTCATTATCAATATGTAAGATTTTATTTTTTTTTATTTATGCATACAAAAGCTGGGGTACAGGCTAGAGGTGTGGGTGTGTGTGAAAGGATCCACCAGAGACAGAGTATAGAACAGAACAGGCAGATTGACTGAAATACACTACTGAGGGGAGCAGTGGGTGAGGCAGAAGAGCTCTGCTACACCATGTGGGTCACTTACCTGGCTGGGGATCAAACTCATTCTACAATGGCTGTGACTGCTTCATAGTGCGGTGCTTAACCCCCTTGGACCACAAGGGAGGCCCCATTATATAAGTAAGATTTTAAAACCAAAGAAAATTTATGCTTTGATTAACCTCAGTTGAATTTCTGCTGAATCTACATGAAACAAAATTTCCGCTCCCTCTCCCTCTATATGTATATAAAAACATCCAACTTGTCTTGTTAAAGCAGATATATATAAACTAATAGAATCATACTACTATAGCTGTAAACATGTAACAGAATCAAAAAATGAAAATTTGGAGGACTCAAATTTCCATTTCTTTCAGGCTTTAGTATTATTTGCTTACATGTTGTTGTTCCTAATCAAAAATATTTTTTTCCAGCAGAGTTTATAACCATAATGTTGGATCTAACCATATTGTTTTACATTAGATAATTGACTTTACTGTGCCTACCATGCCTTTTCTCATTCATTTATGAGCTTCAGAAGAGTTATGACATTTTTTTTTCTATTTTTTAAAGAAAAAATACATCAAGACTTTCTACAAACCAGGTGATTTTTCAATGAACACAACATGACAAAACCTGTGGCTTTGGAAATGTATATTCCAATCCAAACACAAAATGTGGACAGTGGTAATTAAAATTCACTAAACAATCTTCACTCATCAAATTAACAAAGATAATAGATTTCTAACCTCTACTTACTTCAAATACAACTTTCTTCCTTCAGTGAAAGAAACAGATTGAGAAACAATGTGTTATCATGCACTGCAGCTAAACAATGAGTTGGTAATAGAAACCAAAAAGAAATGTCTTAGTGAAATTTGGAAATGTTCAGAATTTTATCTAACTCTGCTTTTGGGTATCCTACAGAAAATAATTATGAGCAGGCACAGCTACTTAAATAAATATGCTTAGTTGAGTTAACTTGATATAAATGAGAAGGCAATCAACAACTGAATATGAATAAATTCTATAATATTCATAAAATGGAAAAGTATGAAACCACTGTAATTTCACTAATATGGACATTTTATATAATAACTTTAGAATTTATACTCACCCATTTTTTTCCTGAAAAATTTAATGAAAGTTATGTGTATAAGGAATATAAGAATTCAGATGTCAGAAAAAATTATTTGAGACAACAGAGCATATTAATAGTCAGTTTTTCCTACTCTTAATATAACGTGAAAGCAAAATACTATTGCACATATTTTCTATGACTAAATATGAGAAAACTATAAATACATGTTAAATATGACCAAATATAATATGCACTCAACATAATTCATATTGAAACTATATATTCAAGTTATACACTTTTTGTGGAAACTAAAAGTATTTTTGAAAGAATAATATGCACCTTAAAATTACAAATCGAAGTTTTCCTATTTCATATTTAACATTATGTATGCTAAAATATGCAAATGTAGGCCCTCTCTGGTGGCACAAAGGGTTAAGTTCTAGCACTGTGAAGCTATCTGCAGCCATTGCGACATAAATTCAATCCCTGGCCAGGGAAGTAACCCACATGGCTCAGGAGACCGCTCCTGTTTGACCCGCTGCTCCCCTCAGCAGTGTATTGCAGTCTATCTGCCTCTTATGCTCCCCATTCTGTCTCTAGTGAATCCTCTTACCCCTGTAGCTCTGGCCTGCACCCCATCTATTATATGTATAAATAAATAAATCTTTAAAAAATGCAAATGCGCTCAGAGGTTATACTGAGTATCTTGTCAGAATTCTCTATTAATTCAGCCATTTTTTTATATGTGATCTCACCATATTTGTTAATGTAATTGTGTTTTTAACAATTGCATGCACAATACTATCTACTTTTTTCTGAAATCATAAATATTTTGGTTAAGAACTTACTTTACAGTCATCACTAACCATGAGAAAGGATGTGGCTTCCTGTTAATAACTGATAATTGCCTGATTTCTGACAGAAGAACCAACACCCTATTTAGGGGCAGCATATTTTTTTCTATATTCAGTGAAATTATATGAAGATTCAAGGAATTTTCTGTGAGAAAACTCAGATTGCAGGGTTTTTTTTAAAGATTTATTTATTTATACATGCAAAAATTAGGGTGCAGGCCAGAGGTGCAGGGGGTGAGAGTATTCACCAGAGACAAAATGGGAAGCAGAATAGGTAGATCTAATGAAATATACTGCTGAAGGGAGCAGTGGGAGAAACAGGAGAGGTCTGCTGAGCCATGTAGGTCATCTCCCTGTCCAGGGATCAAACTCATAGAACTTGTGCTGCAGTGGCTGCAGATAACTTCATAATGCTGTGACTTAACCCCTGTGCCACAAGGGGGATCCTGACCTTGCAGTTTTTGCTAAAGGCCTATATTGACCTGAATAAATATTCTGCTATGAACTGTCATTTCCCTAGAATCTAAATAAACAAATAAAGCACAAGGAACCAAAAATAAATCTGCAAATAAGCAAATCCCTTGAGTGTGTTAATGAAAAAAACAAGAAATCAGATTTTCAATGAAATGCTAATTAAATAAACTCACTAAAATATGAGTTTTAACTCTTCTCTCCAGATCCTCAAAACTTAATTTGATTTATCATTCTGCTCCATGGTGGAAGCTTTTTAGTTATTTTATGGAAATTTTAAACAATTTAATCTTTATTAATAGATATCAAGTATCTCTTAAGTTTGATTAAAAATGTAACTTGCAATCAATACCTATTCAAATCATCATCTCATGTGTAAATTTTAATGATACTGAATTAAATGTCAAGAGAGAACAGCTATTTTATTCCATTTGCCTATTGATTTGTTACTACTAATATCAGCAATGTTCTCCCCCTCCCTTCCTATTATGTAAAAACTGAGACTTAATGACCACTGTAACATGACCTTTTACATTTTCTAAGACAGATAATCAATTATTTATTTCAAGCAGTCTTTTATTTGCATAATTACAAAAGGCACCAGTGTAGAATTTATAAAACATTTAAATCATTTAACTGTCTTTGATATGATTGGTAACTCCTTAATTGATCTCCAAAAACTCCCAGACACCCCTTCACATCTCTTAGACTACCAATCATGCAGAATCCATTCTCTTTATGCTTGCTAATAACTATGAGCATATGCTGTTCCATGTAAAGCACTTACATGAAAAACAGCATCATCTCTGTTAATGACAGATAGATTGTTCTTGACTCACAGTCTCATTTTTTTTGGTCTATCATCAAACATTTCACAGTAGTTTCTCAGTCTTTCTTTTGAGTTAAACTACATGAGTCATATGGTATGTCTTCCCAACACTGATGCCATTGGAATACAGCTTTTCTCATTTTAACATTAGCATTTCAAGACATCCTAGGGACCTGTAAATAAGATAACCTTTTTATCTTATTTACCAGAACTCAGCATACTCTATAAAATACTCATACTTCTTGTACATTAGAGTTCCCTCTACTGTTAACATTTTAGTAAATATATTGATACATTGATATGTGACTATGTACATGCCATCATTATCACTTAATTATTACATTATTTTGTAATATAATAATGATATCATTCAGTTTTTGCTAAAAGTGAAATATAGGTCATCCTTTGTGACCTATATAAACATGTTTGTCCATTAATGCTTATTTCCCTTAATTGGCAGGTATAGATATTTTATATTAATAATTTTAAGAACATAATAAACTATAAATTGACTGACTTTGTCAATTTATTTCCTTTAAATCCTGTTCTCAGGGCATAAGACATTGTCAGGAATGAAGAAATTGCTTTCAAAAAGTACCTGTTCCATAAATCCAAAACATAGAAAATGATTTAATCCTGAAAAATGAGAGCATAAATATGTATTTATGGAGATATTTTAGAAACATGAGAGCTAAATGTTATACTTAGCAGTTAATACCACAATTTTGATTCAATAAGTGTAGCTTTTTCTAAAAAAATTGAAAACTGTATCCAACTTCACATTTCCATATAAATGCAGTGACAAAAACTCACTATTTCATATAGAATATTTATTTTTTAGTCAAACTCAGTTATTGTTACTTTTTGTTACTGGAATTGCTTAGTAATAAATTCTTACAGATTTAAATCACAAAATTAGACAATATCATTACAGCTTATAAGCTATACTATGCTTAGTCAAAATAATTTTTAACAACCTTTATTTTTTTACAGTTTTTACTTATACAGAACTTTAGAAATTCTGGGACTTTCAACTGAAGATACAGGTTTTCGGTCTTAGTTGGAAAATCAGATGAGACAATGCATTCTCCTGTGTCCTCAATCAGTGTGAACTAAGTTACTGCCCCTTTGACAGGTCCTGTGATTTTTAGGTTTGCCATTGTTGTTACATTGTACATCCCACACTGGGATTCAACATCATTGGCATTTAAAAATACTATTGGTAGTTGACCTTTTATTGTTAACTGCCTCTCATAGTTTTTAGCAATATTAGGTTTAGCACTATGTGATATACACATTAACTTCAATTTCTGATTCCATCTTTTCACCTTTACTAGTAAGTGCAATGTTTTTATAAATTAAAAATGTGAAATTAAGGGCTTTCTTGGTGGCCTAGGGGGTTAAGCCTCAGCACTATCACCAGGGCCTAAGCTATCACCCTCATGGTCTGAGTTAGATTCCCCCCTTTCACCCCCATAGAAAGGTAACCCACACAAGGTGTATCAGACCTCTCCTGTCTTGCCTGCTATTCCCCTTAGCAATTTGTTTCAGTAAATCTGCCTGTTCTACTCCCTACACTCCAGTTATTCTACACAAAAAGAAAAAGAATAGTAGTAAAAATGTGAAATTATATTTATTGCAGCTAATTAATGATTTACAAAATAAAACTAGGCAGTCATAATTAATGACTTATGAAATAAAACACAGAGGAAAAAGAAAGACCCAGTCAGTGGATCCTCACCTGCATGCTTACAACTGTAGGTCACAGATACAAAACAGACAAACAGGAGAAGTAAAAATAGCAGGGCTTAACAGGGAGTGAGAAAAGGGAGAGCTGAGAGACAAGGAATTTATAGGCCAGCATGTGAGGGATACAGTCTTACCCCAGTTATTGTCCGTGTTGTGGAATCCTTGCAAAAAGCTGCACATGGAAGCTGGGAACTACCCCTTTCAGCAGAAGCAGCAGAAGTTGGCTCTAAGAGATGGCAGCTGGGTTGCTGAAGAGAGATTAGAGTCAGCTATACAGGTGGAGGAAGAGGCAGGCCACATGTGTAGCGGGCTGGCCTGCTGGGGAGCCCGGGGCAAATCTGGGACCAACAACACACCTGGGGAAGGGAATATGAAGGAAAAACTGACTGTATATATAGAGAACCAGGTTCTTAAGGCTTGGGGGGTGAACCTGGAACCTGTTGTGCACGTGACAGAAAAAGCTGGTGGCCCAGCTGAAAAGAAGACTGAAAAGCTGTGGGATTTGGTCTCCTCTGCTATGAAAGAGGTAAATGAGAGTGAGAACATCAGAAGACAGGATGCTAAAGTTGCAGGAACTACAATTGGAACAAGCTGACATGAGATTGAAGCAGGTCCAGACACATCATCATCCACACAAAGGAGAGAGTGGGCTGCATTAAGTCTAGCTTTTAAATGCCCAAGGCCACTCCTCTTCATTTCCTTCTAAATAGCTCAGCACCTGGGGCCAGAGTTAGAGCACAGAACACCTCTAATGTCCCAACTAGTAAGAGGTGGTGCCCCAAGGTTAGGTGGAGGAGTTGGGGCTCATGCCCTGCCGGGAAGGGAGCCCAGGACATCTTAGGACACTGCCCCAGACCACTTCTCCAACAGAAATAGATTTTAAAAAATGAAGAAAAAGTTGGTTAAGATTATTCAGAAAATTCAATTAATGATTTGTGATAATCAAGATTAGGTCAAATAAAAACTTTTTATAATAAATTTTATATTATACAATCTCATTTAAATGAGTATTGAATTCAGGCATAAAATCCTTTGTATTCGATCATCAATTCCAATACAAATATTAGGTTCATTGGTTAATACTGAAAAACAAATACAGTGACTTTTAATAACAACTCTAACCATAAATATTTTTGGTATCTTAAATATATTTTTCATATGCATTTATATATTGTTCTGGCATGAGTTTTTTTAGAAGACTTTGGAGAAAAAAACCTGCTTAAAAGACAATACTTATTGAAATAATTCCATCCATTCATGTAGGATTGCGATTCCCATTCCTTTGATGACTATCTTGTCAGCGGCTGCTCTACATTTCATGGAGGTAATTTCACCTCCTTTTTCATGTAACTGAATAATTGTTGATACTTGGATGTTTATGTTCTTCCAGGCCAGGTTGACTTGTTCTTTTCCAGCAAGTTGGAGAAAACTTTCTATTGTATGTGATTAATTTATACCAGGATAATCTCTCTACTTTAGGGTCAACTTTACCATATAACCTAATCACCTAATTACCTCAGGGCCCAAGGACTATACAGACTGTGCACACAACAGAGAGATAAATCTTAGGAAGTTTAGAATTCTCCATATCTCAGGAATATTCATAACTGCTAATATCATGATGCCTATAACCCATGTGTGTTTGTGTGTAATAAATCCCATCAACTGGAGTTTCCTTATTGAAGACATGATGATGGAATGGCCCCATAGCAAGGAACGTTAGTGACATTTTGCTCCCTCCACCCCTTGTGGCCTCTTGTCCCTTTCCCTACCTCATAACCTCAGAACACATGAAATTTACTCTGCTGACTGGTTTTTGAAAAGATTTTATATTATTTAATTATCTTCTATGGAAAGTCAGGTATTAATTTTTGTTACTCTGTCTTGTTTTGGTACACATAATTCTCTCAAATTCCTTTCTCTCATTTTGTTGAAAATGACTGCACTTCATCTTTTCTCATATTGTGCCTATACCACATCTTCTTGATACAATTGTCCATCACTGAACATTTAGGATGATTCCAGCTCTACCCTTTGTAAATAATGCTTCTATGAACATTGTGGTACATGTGATAGAGCCATAAATCTATATTTCTTTATCTTTTTAAAAAACTCCTAATAAAATATAAATGCATTCTTTAATATAATTTATTCTCACTTTTACCATTTTCACTATGTAGAGCAGGTTTTTTTTGCTCATTTCCAAAAGTCTGACTCTAATCTGTTTTAAAATGAAAAAAGTTAGACTATTAAAAATTATAGGATCATGTGAAGAATGCAAGAGTCCTTTAGTATAAAGGAGATTTCCTTTGATTGCAATTAGATTATTAGTGCTAATGTCTAATAAAACCATATTTTTATGCCAATTTGGAATTGTTTTGACTGTCAATAGTTACTTGCTCTGCTCTATCATGTAACACTGTAAGAGAATTTCTAGATAGTTGATGTAATACTATTCTAATATATACTTTAAGTGTATTCTGGAATGGTTCAGAGATTGAAGTTTGGGTGCTGATTCCTATTATCTAATAAACATCAGGTTGAGTGGTTGAGAACATAAATATACTGAGCGCTTGGGAATTTTGAAAGGAGTTAGTAAATGATGTGTACTTCCATGGGAAGGCAGAATGGTGGGGGGAAAGCACCTGCATTTCAGAGTCAACAAGCCTGGATTAATATTATTAGCTGAGACATTGGAAAGCTATTGATATTTTATGCTTTTGAATTCCTACTTTCCTCCTGTGAAATCATAGTGATAACAAGTAATTACTTTGTTATGATAATTTCATGATAAAATAAGCAGTATAAAAAACACCTTCAAATTCTGTTAAATTATGTGTTAAAAATGAAAATTTCTCAAAATAATCTCATCACTCCATTTTCAAGAGAATATTTCATTCATCATTATACTTCCTCTGACTCTTTTTCTAGGTACTTTTGGATATATTAGATTTTGTTTTAAATAGTATGTTGAAAGGTGGCTGGATTTACTGAGAGCTATGCATCCTGTTGCTTAGGATGAGTACTAGAGAGAGACAGGGAGAAAAAATCTATTTCTTACATTGGCACCAAGTTCTGGCAATTTGGGGCACCAATGGATCTTAGTTCCTCTCAGGAAGTACCATTTAGAAGCTTTATCTATTGAAGTGTTACAAGGATTAGAATTTGTAGAACATTTTTAAATCCCAGTTTAAAGCATTTTTTATGAGTATCAAAAAAATCATTTACACATGCTTAATTTCCAATTCCTTGGGAAAAAGATATGCATGGACTCTTTATTATTAAATAAATGTGCTGGATGATCCAGCTTAGTATGATTGCAACAGCCTACTGGTTAATGTAAATTTAATTCTTATAATGTTTTTTGATGGAGACTTTTATACTGCAAAGTGCACAAACAGAACCAGGATAATAAAGCTGGGGTTTGAATCACAGAGCTCAAGGCAATGATCTGCAAAGTAATCTAAATGAATTTCCATGAGAAATTACAAGCAGAGAAGTCTCTTTTTCCTAAATACTGCCTTTAAAACTGGTTATCTCACATCACAACTCTATTTGGTATTGAGATACAGAATTTCAAATGTATATTTATATCTGACCTTCTACTTCATGTCATTCAAACACATCACTTGTTCCCCATTTGTATAATTAACAAATATGAACCATTATAGGAGAAAAACATAAATATGAGCATATGAATTGAGATGGAAGATGGTATTGTAGATATGATTCAAGGAGTGAATTTTATTTATGAAAACCAAGACTGAGCTAGAGTAAGTTATAAAGTTATAAAGATGAAAACTATAGAAACACTAGGTTAGAAGGGAATTTCATTATGGAACTGTCTGAAACAGTCCAAACCATCTCATGCAGTTTGGTGATAGAGAATAAAAACTAAACTCTTTGTGAGGAACTTATAAAAATAAGAAATAGAAAATGCTTTATGGAAATATAGTCAAGTTTATATTGCAAAAATAAAATATATATAAAAAGAATATGCTGAGTAAAATCTAACAGAACATTGTAAAAGCAAAAGTTTTATACTCCATCCTACCATCCCCCTACCTATCAAATACATATTTTGAGTATGTGATTGGTGATTTAAAATAATTATTTGATAAGTCAGAGGAGAAAAATGAATGGTCCTCCTTATACATGGAATATAGAGAAACCAAACAAAGGGTCAAACAAAGTCAAATTGAAAAACAACTCTTGAAAGCTGAATATAGACCTGAGGTATCGAAGAAGAAAGGGGACGAGGGAGGGTGGAAGAGGCAAGAGTGGGTGGAGGAAAGAGGAACAGAGTGGGTGTGGAAGAGTATGGGTGCTTTGGTGGGAAAGAGACAGTGGTCATGCCTGAGCGGAGAAATCCTATGTTGTTAAATGCTAAACAATGGTTCTTCACATATAAAAAATAAAAAAGTAAATAAATAAGTAAATATAAAGTTATTATTTGAAGGCAAAAGAGTCTTTAACTTTTATGGAAACTTACTTGACATTCCTAATTATGTCAGACATATAATATGTAATAGTGATAGGCCATTGTCCTAGTTAGCATGCAGTTCAATTAAAAATTAGCATTATTTGCCTGGTATTAGGATTTATCTCCCAAACTAAACTGCAATCTATCAATAGAACATTCAGGACCATTAGAGATTCTTCTGTATTTTAATCTCAGCTTCTTATACATATGACAATTTTATCGAATAAATAAATTAATTAATATGCAGTATATGCTTAAAATAGCCCATGAATGAAGATATCTATCTAATCAATCTCTGTTATCTTTATCATCTTCTTTAACATAATTTTCATCATAACATAATGTATGTACTTATTTTGTATTGTTTCTTGATACAATATTCTTTATACTCAGTACCATTAAATGGGTTTAAAAGTAACCTTTTTTCTTACATTTCTATGTCTGTCCTATAGTTTCTTCTAGCTCAAGAGCATAGTAATATATATGGAAAATCAATACTTATTGTGTCCTATAATTTTAGAAGGTATTAAATGAGTTTGAATCAAATATAATTAAAAAATGTATTAAAACACTACAAAACCTTGGAGAATGCACTATAGAAAGCATGTGAGTTGTTCTACCTGTTGCAAGATGTTTGGGTTATTTTTGCTATAGGGAAGTTTTGATAAATGATCACCTAATTCAATCATACAAGAACAGCTATAGTGATAGAAAATATAAATCACCAGTAAGATTGTTTATGTCCTAGTATCAGCTGCAATTGATGATTAAATATAGATTTTTTAGTTTAGACTAGAAACTAAGCAATAGAAGAAAATCAAACTACTGCTGAGGTAATGACCACATTTAGAGGTAAATGGACTAGTTGCTGAAAAGTAATAAAATTTCTGTCTAATCCACAGTGATTGGAAACCCTCACATGCATACTTGATCTCATCTATAATATGAATTTAAAGAATAAATTGAGTAGAACAGACACCTAAAACAATATTTGTGATTGATAAACACTGGTACTAAGATGTTAAAAGCAAAAGGAATAATTGAACTTTAACTTATAGGAAGGTGAGTAAAGAGATTAATTTATTAGTTTACTCATTCAACCATGGTTTATTGTCTACTACTATGTTTGACTTTAGCCATTTAAAAGGAATTAAAATATTTAACAGCCAAGCTATAATGAAACTCCCATATTAAAAGAAGAGATTTTAAAAATGTTCCTAGTAGTCATGATTTAGTTGGGAAAAACCTATTGAGTTTTAAAAACTCTGTTGTTTTTGACCTCTACCTCAAACTCTGTTCATTTCTGATCATGGCTAGGCAATGACGAAGAGAGCTTGGGTATGGTATTTATTCTCACTAAGGCTATGTTTTACTTATTTTAAAAATACATGGCAAATGGAATTATAGATTTGCAGTATTATGTATACAGCATATATAGACTGTGTCATTTACATTTATGTTTTAATGCATGCTTTCCCATCATTCCATTTCTGTGAGAGGTAAATTAGCTTTAAATTCCTTTAATGCAATAAAAAAATATCTCTACAAAGTATATGTTCGGTAATTTACTTATAATTTGTTTATACCTGTTTTCTTGAAAGTGACTAAACAATTTTAAAGGAACAGTATTTCTTGATAATTTTATGAGGAAGTATTTTTTTCAATTATTTATGTGTAAACACATCATCGTTTTTCCCTTGAAATTTAAGGCACATAGTTTTAGTGATGATGTGTTTCCTAATTATTAAAAAATGCATATTTCAAAAACTTCGGTAATTTAGTATCTGTAACAAATATGACCTATCACATGAGTGATCTGGGCATCCTTGGATGTTGAAATCTGAGATGGAGATTCTCTGATTTCATTAGATTGTTATAGATTTCTTGCTTCCTATATTTTATATAAAATTCAGTTACCTAAATTTCATAATAACTTCATGTAGGAAATTAAAGAATATCTCCTTTTACTCAATGCCACAGTAATAATCTAAAAGATATATCTTAAACAAGGCACTCTGTGTGGGGTGTGTGCGTGTGTGTGTGTGTGTGAAGCTCTATTGACTGAGTCAATGTGAGAGATGTGAAATCAAACTTGAGATAAATTGTGTTTTTTCACAATCTACACAATTAGCAAGAGGTCAGTTAGACATATTGTCCAAACACATTTTTTAAAAACAGCCTTTTACATAAATTCTTAAATGTTAATTTTAGATGTTTTAGGATAATTCTAAACAGTAACCCTCTGTTGGTTAAAATCCCTGAAGGTGTGTCTCTGCAGTTTTAGTGTTCTGCGAGCAGACATTCTTCAGACATGATTAGTATTCTGCTAGGCAGAGAAGCTACCAGTCAGTCTCTTTGAGGCAGAACTCACGATGTACAATTATATCTCAGATAACCTATTTCAAGAATTTTATGTATTTTAAGTTGATTCAGTGATTGACTATCATCTAATTTAACATTTTAAGTGATGAACTGTTTTAACAAGCATTTTGTTGCTAAATGCCTAATATGAATAAAACAGAAAGCTGGGCTGCTGAAGTGATCTAAGAAAGCAAATTAACAATTTACAACCAATTGCTTATTTAACATGAAATGTACAAAATTTGGTTGACCAGAGCAGATTATGGTGCTGTTTGGTTTGGTGCTGTTATAGCAGATATAGGTACTGTGTTGACAGAACTACAGATTCTTGTCTTGGGCTGTAAGGACAACTTCTGTGGAGAAGATGGCTTTTGAGTATGATGGCAAAGATTATAGCAGTCTTTTGTTCAAGGTATAGAAAATTTAAGTCCAGAGATTTTGGTAAGAAGAATCTGCTTGTGCAAAGCTGCTACGATGTGAAATTAAATGTTATATTTGGGGAGTAATTGTGTGACTGTGTCATATGTAAGATACAACATGAAAGATGAGGAAAGGGCCTCCTGGTGGTGCAGGGGTTAAGTCTCAGCACTACCACCATGAAGGGCTTGTAAATGGTTTGTGTTCAGTCCACCCAGGTTCCAGCCCGGTTGCTAGCCCACATGGCAAAGCAGACCTCTCCTTTTACGCCCGCTGTGTTTTTCAGTAGATCTGCTTGTTCTGCTCCCCACTCTGTCTCTGGTAATTTCTCTCACTCTCCTCCCCTCACATCTCTGACCAGCATGCCAGTTCTTCTACGCATAAATAAATGGACTCTTTCCAAAAAAAAGAACATTAAATGTGAGGAGACAAGAACAGATTGGGAATGACAGTGAATGCCAAGCTAAATGATGTGCATTTTGTCTCAGGAAGTTTTAGAGGGGTTTAAACAAGAGACTGCTTTGTCTGAATTGAACACTGTAAGCTTATTTTTATTATTGTGGTGGGACTAGCTTGCAATATTTGTGGACAAAACAAAGAGAGTGGTTTTAAGGAGGGATTATATTTGAAAAGGAGTACCCAAAGTCATCTTGATCTATAATGAAAAGAATAGGTAGGACTGTTTTTTCTTAAACCATAGGAGCATCAAATTTAAATGACTTTTCTGCCCTCACATAATCTATGTTGCCCAATAAGCAGATTCTTTACCTGTATCTCAAGCATGTGCACAGATACCAAAATTGGACCCTCCCAACAATGGTAGTCCACAGCTAAATTGATGCCATTATTTTATACTTGTGCCTGAAATCCTTCAGGTCTCTTAGCACAAGGAACATAATGTTTTCCATACTTATCCTAGGGAGGTTGATCTCAGTGTGCTTAGAGAGGGTCACTAATAATTAACTTGTCACCACTTTACTAAGCACTTTGGGGTCATACTTTGTCACGCAACTGTATGTGGATGCTTCTGTCACTTCGATGAATTGAATGAATTCAATATGAGAAATTAATGTCTAATTAAATTTTCTAAATGTCTAGAGTGATTGTACTTTTAAAAGAAATGAAGCACCTCCCTGCTGGTGCACTGAGTTAAGCAACACACTGTAAAGCAAATGCAGCCACTGTCGCATGAGTTCGATCCCTGCCTCCGGCCAGAGAGGGGACCACATGGTGTGGCGGACCTCTCCTGCCTTGCTGTTCCCCTCAGCAGTGGTTTCAGTCCATCTGCCTGTTCTGCTCCCCACTCTGTCGCTGGTGGATCCTCTCACCCTCACCACACACTTTTGACCTGTACCCCAGTTCTTGTATGCATAAATAAATCTTTAAAAAAATAAAAGAAATGAAGACAGCATGAACATAAATTATTGAGAGCAGTTTGCAGGAAAGCAGATAATCTTACAACTCATAGATGAACAAAATGGTGACTTCATTTGTGGTTTCATTTGTTTTGATTTTATTTTTGTTTTGATCTTGCTAAGTTTCATTTTTGTTTGACCATTGTGATGGAACTGCTCCCATAAAATTTGTGGACAAAATGACTTTGCAGTCAGTTAATTAGCAGGCATAGAGATGTCTAGCACCTGGTGAACATTTACTGGGGCAGTAGGTTGACTGACCTTTATGGCACTGCCCTCATCCTTCTTCCACAGAATCCAGATCTGAGAGTCAGCATTCTAAGCTTCCATTGCATTTCATGAGGCTGTCCCAAGAGATGAAGAAGGAGTACAAACAATGGCACTTTCTTCTTATATTACCAGTGACTACCATGAGGCAAGCATCCAAATTTTCTTTACGGGATGACCCTCAGTTACACTATTTTCCTCCACACCATTTGGCACCCTATTTCTAGAGGAGCTAATAGCATTGATGTCATTTTTTTGACTTCCCTCTCCCAGACACACAGACTCCAAGTATTTCTCTTAATCTGTCTCCTGTTGAATGAACATGTCTCTCCTCTGTCTCCTTTTTGTTGGTCTTTGATGCCTAAGGAGTGTTCTTGATTTATTTCAAGTCATGGTAATCTCTGCTTATAATACCACTCAGATTAACTGCTAGATATTCTGTGCAGGAGCAAAGCAAGGTACCTCCTCTGTCTCTATCTCAGTGAAGTCTGCTACCAAAATCTGCTCATAAATCTACACTCTCACAAATTCAAAGAAAGAGGAAAAATGAATTTGGTATTTTCTCAAGCTGAAGTGTGCTAGTCTTTTTTCAGTTTTCGAAATAGCACTATTAATCCATCTTTTCTCATGTATAGTCTGCAGAATAGCTTATCTTAAATGAAACTATATTGCCTATACTAAAATATATTTAGTCCTCTCAATCCTTCTTATCTTTTTTCTTATTATATTCAGGATGGCCTTTTATTTTCTTCCTTTCAACTTTCATTTCTCATAAGGAACATGTGGTAGTTTATTTTACCTTGTGTACAATTACTATTTTATAACTAATTTTTCAAATTTGAATTTATTTTTTTCCCTTTCTATTCTGATTTCTGACAGTTGATTTTTCAATCATACATGTCTTTATGTTTCTGTGTTTTCTATTGAGATTTGTTTTATTTTTATAACTTCTATTTTCTTAATCTATTTCAACTTTACTGGAATACAGTATTAGTCAAAATTATGATGAAATTTGTAGGAAAGTTTTTTGTGCCTTTATATATTTTTAGGAAGATTTGATGGTCAGTATCTTTTTTTTTTACTTATATAGCTTTGAGCTTTTGTAAATTTTGTAACTAAAATATTAAACTAAAGGCTATGAATGTTAAGTAATAGTAGATATAGAAATAAAAAATACTATAGCTTATTGTTCCTTAACACACATTTACAAAAATAGGAAACACAATCTTTACTATTAGCTTTTCTTCTTAAAAATTCAAAACAAAATTAAACATTTTAAGTCCAAACAGTGCTTGTGCCATCCTATTCCCTTTGGCATTAGATGCCTTTGCTGCAAATAAATAGTATTTCCACTCCTTCTTTCTTTTGTACCATAGCAAATTAAACTATAAACCACCTTTCAAAGCTCCCACCTGAAGTCACTCCATCAACATTACAGAGCTCAATCCCTCATGAAAACGATAAGTGACATGTTCATATAAGAATATCTTTAAATTATCTTCAAAGTTATTTGAAAAATGATAGTCAAAACTTGTATGTAAAAGAAGTCTTTAAAAAAGGGTTTTAAGGGAAGGTATTAACTTGGCATTATGACCATTATAGAAGCATATAAAGAATCATATCATTGGGGGTGACAACTCTAAATTAATTTTGTTTTTATTTTTGCTGCAACCCATAAAAGCTAAGAACATCATGGTTTATGGTTGTTTGGCTGCATGCCAAACTGTGTGGTTTCAGAGCTGGAAATGTTAGATCTCTTATTCAAATATTTGTTGATATGAATCTGTTAGCTGCATAAATTAATTGATGAAATGTGATGGAAAATTTCTTCAACAAATGATTTTGGGAAAACTGGACAGGTACATGTAAAAGAATCTCCTGTCACACCTAAAAGTTAATTTAAAATGTATAAATGATGCAGATGTGAGAACTGAAACCATGAAATATGTATAAAACATAGGTGAACCACTCCAGAACATTAAATTATGTGATATATTTGGGATACAAATAGAGCAGGAAGGAAAGCAAAAGCACAAATAAATAAATGGGGCTACATCAAACTAGAAACTATCAGTAAAACAAGGCACATCTGACTGAATGCAAGAAAATATTTGCACACCATATATCTAACAAGGGGTTCATATCTAAGATCTATCAAGAACTGGTATAAATTAACAATAAGAAACAAATAACCCAATCAGAAAATGAGCAGAAGATATGAATAGATACTGTTCCAAAAAGTAGATACTTTTCCAGAGAAGAAAGATAGAAAGTCAACTAGTGCATGAAAAAATGCTTGTCATCACTTTTTATCAAGGAAATGAGAATCAAAACCACAATGATATGCACATCAAAACCTACATGAATAGTATATATCAAAAAAACTAGAAACAACTATTGGTGAGGATGAGGACTAGAAACATCATTGGTAGGAGTGTAAATTTGTCTAATCTCTATGGACAAATATGGATTTTTTTCAGAATACTAAAAATAGAGCAACCATTTGATCTAGCAATTCCACTCTTAAGTATCTATATGAAAAATGTAAAAAATTGTGTAAAGATATATGTACTTTTATATCACCTACAACACCATTCAATATAATTAAGATATGAAAATAACCAGTTTGACCAATGATAGACAATTGGATAAAGAGGATATGAAACGCACACACACATGCACATGCCTGTGTGCACACACTTGCACATGAACATGTGCACACACACACTAATTTGGTGGTGGGTGTTGGGCAGCAATATTCATTTGAAGAACAGTCAACCTGTACTCCTAACATATACAGTTCTATATACCAGCACAGCCTCAAATTAAAAATGTAATGAAATAATAAAATAAAATGTAATGAAGAAATGGAGAGTCAATATTTACATAGACAACTCTATTAAAATAAATTAAATAAAACTGTACTAAGTCATAAAGTATTTGGAAATTAAATCATTAAAAATAGATTTTCTTTGAAATAAAAACTGCACTAAAGCAGAAATAATTATGCAAATGTTTATCTCTGTGTGCATTGTATGGAAGTTTTTAATTTTCTGTAGTCACTTAATATTTTGGCATTTAATGGATAGTACAGCTTCTCAAAAAGGGAAAAATAATATCAGTGACAAGGAAAACCTGTCTTGTCTAATAGCCAGATGACACATTTTTATCCAGAAAAGTGAGTAGGTAAGTAATTTGTATATGGTGCAATTCCATTATTTTCCTTCTTTTCAAAGTTTTCATAATAACAAGCAGATGATAATCATCATCACTTCAGAACAGCCAAAATATAATCATTAATAACCAAATAACAAAAATAAAGCATCAGAAACAGATAGATTACTTTCTTTGTCTCTGAATATATTTATTATTTAACTCCAACTGCATAATCTATGTAATCCACAAAATGAATACATTTTCTACATTGTGGTTTAGGAATATACTGCCACGGGACAGGAAGAGCACAATACACTATGTGAATTGGTGGTGGAATTTCTATGGGGACTATAACTAGAAAAGAAAGCAAACATTGTAAGAAAAAATAAAAATAAATTTTAAAATTTTAAAAATATAAAATATTTTATATATTTTATGTATTAATAAATAATATTTTATATTTTATGTATTAATAAAATAATATACTGCCAGCACTGAACAGGCTAAAACTTTGTATCAATTTTGATTGCTTTGCTGCTTTAACAAGCCAATATACATAAGGACATTCTTATAACTTCTATTTTGTCAACAAATAAATATAGCTTTCATCAAATTTGGAAGAAAGATTATTTCTATCAATATATTTGTAGCAGCTTTCTTCTCAAACTTCAGCAATATCTGTTACATATTAACCCCCATGTTATTGATTCCTTGTTGATTTTTTTATAGATATATTTCTGTTCTTTTTTTTCCATAAAATTGTTCTTCTGCTTTTTTTTTTTTTTTTTTTAGATTTATTTATGTATACCAGAACTGGGATCCAGGCCAGAGGTGTGTGGGGTGAGGGGACTCCCTAGAGACAGAGTGGGGAGCAAAACAGGCAGATCTACTGAAATAGACTGCTGAGATGAGCAGCAGGTTAGTCAGGAGGGGTCTACAGGCCATGTGGGTTAGCTCCCTGGCTGGGGATCTATCTAATTCATGCCAGTGAATGACAGTCATGCTGTTAAGCTTGACAGGGCTGAGACTCTTGTGCCACTAGGGAAGCCCTGCTCATCTGTTTTTAAGTCCATAGTTCATATTCCTGTAGCATTTTCTTTTAATCCTGTCGTTATTTTTATTCCTAGACATTGTATTTTTATTTCTGACATTTTAATTTTTTAAAAAAGTATCCATCTCTCTCTCAACAGTGATCAAGTTTCCCTCTATATACTTGGAAATATAAAGCATAAGGATTCAACTAGCTCTTTAAATGCCCTTGTTAGTTCTGTAATTTCTATGATTGTTTAACCTATTACCTATCAATTATTGTTGCTATTTTTTTGTATAAGTGATGTTTCCATGATAAACATTGTAAATTGTAAATTATTCTTAGTTTATTTTTATTATGTCTCATATGAGACTATGAGAATTTGTTCTGTCAAAGAATTAAATGATTTAGAATTTGTTATGCACTAATGAAATGTCATACTTTAGGGTAAGTATGGAGTGACTTTGGTAGGAATTATTCTTCTTAGGACATTTTCTGATGCTGTTTTAAGTTGCAAATTCTTCCCCATTTGACTTAGTCACTTCTTATCCACATATTGACACACACTTCAGCACTCAGTCATATTTGTTAGATATTTTTGTAAGATTTCTGGCACCTTCTTTCCTCCTCTCCAGTATTCTGTTCTACAAGTTCTATCTATCCTCCCCTTTGGCCTTAGAAAATCAATCTCTTCAACTCACTAAGAATGTTGGGTTCTGTTTGGGTTTAATTTCCTTGTGTTTTATGCTGGTAACTGCCTCTAGACAATAAGCTGATGCTTTTTATAGGAGCATCTTATTTCTTTAACTTTTTTTTTAGGAATCACATTCATTGCCAACTACTTTCTAGTGTCTGAAAAACCATTATTTCATATATTTGGCTGTTTTCTGGTAATTTAAGGTAAAAGGATAAGAATAGCTCTTGTTACTTTATTTTTTCTGTTGTATTGAATTGACTGCCTACATGTGTACGTTTGCTATTTATACTGCTGACATATTTTATTTGCACAGTATACATTGTATTCTGGTAATGTGTTTGCATAAGCTTAATTTTAAGCAGAGAGACTTGTGCAATGTTATTTATAATATAGTTCTGTGATGTAATATTCAGTAATATAAAGGTTTTCATTTCTATACACAATTTAAAAAATCTTTAGAAAAAAAACTTTCTGAATCTGCAAGAGCATTCCTATTGGGTAGGGGAGGGAAGGAAGAGAATAAGACTTTCATTAAGAACCACACAACAGTAAATATATGGAACTCAGTTTGAACAACACTATTTAAAGTGACATTGAAAGAAACTATGCTTCTTAACTATTAATATTAAACAATTTATATGTGATTTCTTCTACTGTATTATTATTATTATCAAAATTTTAATATGTACTTACTTAATGTCAGAGTAGACTCAGTATCCTGGAGAGTTATATATTCAGAACAATGATTATTCCTTGCTTTTCAAAAATCAATATTCTTTACTTGAATGATTTTTTTCTTTCAATCATATTTGAAAGTATTTATTTTCTCCAAGCATTCTTTTGATGAAATATGAATAATTGTATTGATCCCAGGAGGAGGCAACAAAAATATCATGAAATATCTCCTAAGTGAAAATATAAAGCATAAGGATTCAACTAGCTCTTTAAATGCCCTTGTTAGTGCTGTAATTTCTGATTGTTTAATCTATCAAATAGCTATCAATTATTGTTGTTATTTTTCTGTATAAGTGATGTTGTGAAATGTGGTAGTTTTTTTTTTTTTTTTTTTAATATTAGGGCAAGTCTTACAGGATTACATAAGATAGAAACTTGTCCTTTGGAAAGAGTGATATAGAGATAATATAAGTTAATAATAAATAGAGAAAACTATTGTGCAAATACAAATTAGCAAAATGAGTTTTTCAAAGGACAGTTTTATTACATGGCTTTCAATTTTTAATAGGAGAAAATATATGTGATTTTAAAGAAAAAGAGAAATTTGACAATATATGTTATTTAAATAGCATATAGAAATTCCTCAATTGAAAAAAATAGGAATATCAAACAAAATCATTAAGAAATAAGCAAGTCACAATTCATGATAAAATATACCATACTCTAATACAAATTAAAAAGTATAACTAGGGTTATAAATAACACATATAAATTTTAAAAATGAAATTTATATTAAAAATTTTACTTCATACTTGACCACACAAATATTTTTCCCCATCAATCATCACAATCATTCTCTGAGTCTCCCCAAGGCATGCTTATTATATTGAACTTAGCATTAAGGATATTGCTTATTATAGTGGTAATGATGCAGAATCTTCTATCTGAGTTCATGACCTTGAGCATCATCTGGTGAGTCTGCAATGATACATAGCCGTAATAAATAATTTTCCTGCACCACAGTATTCTGTTGATATGTGACACTTGGCAATATATTATTAAAGAATCATTGTACAGTGATGTATTAAAATAGAACACCAGAGAGTCATTTCTTTGATGATGTATTGAAACATTACAGGGTCTTGGAGATCTAAGAATACATTTCTGAAATCAAGTCATGGACCTGTTTGCAGAGTAATTTTTTGCCCTAATAATTTTAAGATTGCAATGACTTTCCTCAATAGTTGTTTTCTCCAACAATCCAAACTCTTAAATAAATCATTTTGCTTGTGTTGTATATATATGAAAACTTAGTTAACTTTTGAAGAAAGAAGCATATAGTAAAGGGCAGGCTGTGAGTAAGATGAAATGTGAATGTGGTCTAGAAGATTTATTAAAGAAGTGTACAAGAGCATAAGAAAACTAGTATTCATAAGAATTCAAAATTATCATGAGTGAGAAATGATTTATTAGAAGGTTTATAACTTTAAAATAAGTTTGAGACCTTTCTGACAAAAGTCTGAAGTCTGCAGATTCAATATCCCAATTTATTTTGAGGGTAAGACTAATAACAATGCAAAACAAATTAGGCAATTCTATGTGCTGAGCAATATGAGATATATAAAGGTTGCAAATTCTGCCCTGACTTCTCCACAGTTCCTCAAATATAACCATTCTGTTACAGGGTGGTCCCAGAGAAAAGGGAGTTTCCAGGTTCCTTACCCACTCAAGATGGTGTTGCTGAGCAGGGAAGAGAAGAATCTAATGAGGAAGCTGGAGAGAAAGAAGGATGGACAACCAGGAGGATACTTGAAGGATGCAGAAAAGAATTAGTGAGCCCAGTTCACCACACTGGCTTCAAAGATATCTGTGGGACTTGACCCCCTTTTTGGCAAAGAAAACAAATAAAAATGAATGTGTCTACATCAAGCTAAAAAGCTTCTGTGCAGCCAAAGAACTATCATTAAAACTAAAAGAGCTAAGTAGATGCTCTCCAAAAATACATATGGGAACATAAAAAAATATTTGTCATCTTATTATCAGGGAAATGCAAATCAAAATCACAATGAGATACCACTTCACTCCTGTGAGAATAGTACATTATATATATAAAAAAATAAAAGTAAATAAACAGAAAAGAAAACAAGACAAGTGTGTTGAGTGTGGAGAAAAGTGTTCTTATATATTGTTTTTTTTCTTAAAGATTTATTTTTATACATTTATGCATACAAGAACTGGGGTGTAGGCCAGAGGTGTGGGAGGTAGGAGGATTCAATATAGACAGGCATATCTACTGAAATACACTGCTGAGGGGAGCAGTGGGTGAGACAGAAGAGGTCTGCTGTGCCATGTGGGTGAGCTCCCTGGCTGGGGATCGAATTCATGCCACAGTGGCTGGCAATAGCTTGATAACACTGAGACTAATCACTGCATCACCTGGGAGGCCCTGTTCTTATATATTGTTAGTGGGAATGTAGATCGGTCCAACCCCTATGGAAAACAGCGTGGCTGTTCCACAAAATATTAAAAACAGATCTACCATATCATCTACCATTACTTGGTATCTACTTAAAGCATACAAATCACTAATTTGAACGGATATATACATTTTTATGTTCATTGCAATATAATTTACATTAGTCAAGTTATGGAAACACCCTAAATGCCCATCAACAGAGCAGTGGATTAAGAATACATGGTGTGTACACAACTGAATGCTATTCAGCTACAAAAAGAAAAGAAAAGATGGGTTCTTCCCATTTGACAAAACATTTATGGCTCTGGAGGTGATTATTCTAAGTAAAATAAGTTAGAAGGAGAAAGAACTACCAGATGGTTTCACTCATATGTGGAATATAGTGAAAACAAACAGTCAAAAACAATTTTAAAAAAAGAACTGACAAAATTAAGCTAAAGTAATGTAAATAAATTACTGAATTGAGGCTATTAGAGGGCAATGGGAAGTAGGAGTAGGGATAAATTCCCTAGACATAATTGTCTAGGGAAAAGGACTATCAGTGTTTACATGGTAGAGTGAAACTATTCCTACTAATCATACACAGTATTGCAAAACAATGATATATAAAAAAGGGGGAAATAAATGAAAAAATCAACTGTTCTGCACCCTAAAATGTTCCTTTACCATTGCCAACTACAGAGAAGTGTTGAGAGGACTTTTAGCATGAACCGTAGTTTGTTTTACACCTAGAATAATTATAAGGACATCACATTGAAGTCTGATTGATCAATAAGAAACTAGAATAGTAGTACATAATGATAATAATATAAATAAGATATCTGTTAAAATGGCTCCTCTGAGGTATCATACAAGCATTGCAAACCTAATATATGCAAATAAAATCTTTATTCTAGTATCTCCTTTTCTGTATCTCAACACTGTTTCTACCATAATCATCTTTTATAACATAAAAATATGGCATATATATGTTATGGTATGGCATACATATGCTAAAAATATGGCATAATATGATCTATGCATTGCCCTCTGCTTGGGATGTTCACTGACTATGTATAAAACTCACCTCCAACACCATTTTCTCCAACCCCTAACCCTTATGTTTTCCTTTATATTATCTCCTTTCTAAAGATCTTCATTGTTACATGTTATCATTTTCTTTTTGTACTTGCTAAACTGCTAAACCCAGATTTATTAAGCATATGTATCCATATAAGTGATATTAGGTGATAGTTATAAAGTATTGCTCAGAATTACAGTAGCTCCTGAAAACAGGTGTTATGTTATAAATAATTTTATTTCCAAAATTCTTATATTTAAGTCCTAACACCCAACCTGATGATATCTTTAGGTGGGATCTCTTGGAAAGTATTAGGGTTAGATTAATTTATAAGGATGTTGTCCTCATGATAGGGCTAATGACCTAGTTATATTAATAATAATAATAGAAATAATAATAATAAATTATCTCTCCCTCTTTTTCTCTCTCTCTCTCTCTGTCTCTTTCTCTCCCCCCTCCCTCCTCTCATTGTTTCTGTTTCTCTCCCTGCTCATTTCCCTCCCCCTCCCTCCATCCTGTCTCTCTCCCCCTCTTCCAAACACACACACACACACACACCTTTCTGAAATCATTGAGGAAAGACCATGTTAGTGTACAGCATTAAGATTGTTTTCTGCATGACAGAGGGAAGGTCTTAACAAGAATCCAACTGTAATCTCAAACTTCAAACTTCCAGAAATATTTTCTATAGATGTCTATTCCAAGAGTCACTCAGTCTATAGCATTTTACTATAATACCCAAACATAAAGACAATATAGATGTAATAACTGGCTATTTTTTTCACAATTGGTTTTTGAGAATCTATATTTTTATTAGATAAATAGCATCATTAAGTGAAACTGTTGATCATATGTTTTTGCAATTAAATAACCTTGGAAAGTCTAAAGGTTAGTGACATAAAGTCATAGGCAGCATTCTGGTGGTAAATTATTCATACTGAAGCAAGTTATCTAGAAGACAATTATACAGCTTCTGAAGTGACACCAGTATTACTTTAAGCAGTTACTGCAAGTATTGTTAAATAGTATAACTTTTGAGTTTGATTGCATATATGTTTTGATTTGGGACCTATGAAAAATTAGAGCACCTTTTATTTAAAAGTGTGATACACACTATGAAGCAGCACATTTTCTGTTATAGATTTTGAATAGGTTAAAATTTCTACTTTACATATTCAGATGACAATAATTTATTATATAATGTTTGTACTTTAAGACATACTTGTGGATAAAAATAACTGTTATGCAGTCAATTTATATTAATTTACATCTAGGCTTATAATCCAAATAGGAGATTTGTTAAAATAATATTTGAATTGTTTGCCAATGTACAAAAAAAAAAAGAAAAAAAAAGAAAGGACAAACATAGCTATTTTGGTGTCATTTGTCTATCTGGTTCTATGAGCCCCAGGTTAATAGTCCCAGTTATCCAATCACCAGTGAGAAACAGACCCCCATCTTGCAGAAGCTACCAGTTGTGTTGCAAATGTTTGAGAACTACCTGAAACCTAATACTTGCACAGACACTGATGGCAAAAGACTGACATAGGATCTAGAAGTGACTTAGGTCTCATTAACATAGTAAAATATGTAACACAGGGTGGAGACTTAAGACGTTAATGAGACATGCAACATATGAGAAAACTGCAGTCCCTTTGCACATGCCCTCATTTAGTCTGGGACAAAGCAGGTTATCACACTCCACTCCACTACCCGGCTCTGAAAATTCACCCCATAGAACCAGGACCTCCTCAGTTCTCAGTACATGGTATTTGCTGCCTCTCTCCTATTGTGTGAACCACAATAAATGCTCTTGACTTGAAAGCTATTATTTTCTATTCAGAATTTGTGGGGGATTAATTGGTCACAACCAGACAAAGACTCTGTGGAGTCAGTAACAGAAATAGTACATAATTTTGCTGTGTCTTATAATTGCTTAAATTGAAACAAAATTTACATAAAGACCAAAATTATCTTTTTAGTCAGGGCTTAGGTAGAAAATGACTTCAGAATTGCTCTTCTGGCTTCTCATTCATCCATGGAAAGCAAGGCATAATGAGTCACTGAGTGGTAGGTTTGACTTCACTTTTGTCTTGGTAGTTACAGGAAATATAATTGCACAGTAATTTATAAATTCAATGTATGATCCCCATTGTGAAATCATCCCTTCCATCTAGATGTCACAAAACCTGAAATTGAATATTTAATCTGTGATTTCTCCTCTTTAAAAATAGTATGTTCTACTTAGTTATCTCTGTCACCCACATTTTGGTATTTCTGTTCTGATCTGTGAAGCCCACTCCTGGACTATTAGACCATTTTCTGAGGCATTATGTCATTGAAAGGGTTGGAGGGGATTTAATTGAATTTGCTGAGTGTCTCTCAATGCCATGGGTTAACTAACCCCCAGGAAATGAATAGGTTTGCCAGTAAACAATTTCAAACAAACAAATAAAATTGGTTTTGGGATGTAGATATTGAATCAGATAATCAGTTGATTTCCACAAAGTTACATAATGAAGCATTCTACTATTAAATAGTTATTAATCATAAAATAACATTCAAAAATAATTTCCTATATGTAACTATGTTCATTTATTTCATGATTTTCAATTTTCCCTGGTTTCAGTGATGATGCTAGACATTTTAAAACGAGCTGTCAGGAAGGAGAACAAATTTCACCCCTAACCTTCTTGAGTCTTCTTTGACTGGCTGAGTAATCAAATAAACAACAGGTGAATTAGTAGAAGGGAAAAAATTAAATTTAATATAAATACAATTGAGGAGATAGACATAGAATATATATATAACTATATATATAAAACTATATATATAAAAAAAAAATATATATATATATATATAAAACTAAGGAATTAGACAAGGGCCTGGGGTTTCAAAGGGAGAGAAGGGGACTCATGTGACCAGAAGATGGTGATGCAGATGGCAGGGAGAAGTAGATGCTCTGGAATTAGAAGTTGTTTGATTAAATTATATATTAGAGATGGCTTTTTCAGATAAAAAGATTATTTCTGCTGATGATGCTAATTCTGGTGAAAATTCACAATTTTCATCCTTTTAGGTAGATGAGACATTGGCAAATTAATTCAGTGAGCTTATAGGGCCTAAACTGAGCTCATCATGAAATAATACAATCGATAACATGTTATGTCTTCGGAAAGCCTGTCCTAAAAATCTTGTGGGACTTTTCCTGAACATTTTGGTGAGGCTCATCCACCAGAGTGTGTGTGTGTATATATATATTTTTTTAAGTTGCATGCTTTTATTTAAGAAAACAATATGAAGCATTTCCTCAGTATATTTTGGCTTCTGCAGTATATAAACTGCTGAAAATATGTTTTTAAAAGATCTATTTATGCACATAAAAAGTGGGGTACAGCCCAGAGGTGTGGGGGGCAAGAAGATTCACCAGCGACAGAGTCGGGAGCACAACAGGTAGATGGATTGAAATACACTGCTGAGGGGAGCAGCGGGTGAGACAGGAGGGATCTGATGCGCTATGTGGGTCGCGTTCCTGGCCGGGGATTGAACTCGTGTTCCAGTGCCTACCGATGCTTCATAGTGCGGTGCTTAACCCCTCCTGCCACCAGGAGGCCCTGTATTTGTATAATTTAAAAATATTTTTTGAGCAAAATCATAAACCAAACTAGAATAAAGTTCAGAATTCAATGTTAGTGTAGCATGGTAGTTTATGGGACAATACCGCCTTCATAAAATTTAACTACACTGAACAATACCTCTGGGTTTATGCATTGCAAGTACTTTTTGCACCACCTATTAAGCTTGTTATATTGAGTTCAGAAGGGGAATTTTAAAGTTCCCTCTGTACTTTATTTTAGTAACACTAGGTTAGATTACTTTTTACACATAGCACAGGTCTCACTCAATGCGACATAATGACGACTCCTGCTGGTCTGAAAACCATTCAGATAGCTGCCTGCTGGGCAAATTGAGTCTAAGATGCAGAATGGAAGAAAGCTGAAGTTATTAAACGCTAGCCTTGAGAGAGTGGAGGTTCCTTTTAAACTGAAATAATCCAAAGATGGGTAAGATCTGTTAAAGAATAAATTATTTTGTGCATCCTACGGTCCTAAGCAGTAGGAGAAAATATCTAAAAATTATGTATTTATGTTCATAATTTTACAAATCCTGATATTTCAGTTTCCTCAACCTTCACTGTTCTGAAAGCGGGTAGTCCAAAGACAATCCTCTCCCTTTTAATGAAATGTGATATAAAATTAAAATGCTTGGTACGTGAGGGCAGCATCCAAAAAGTGATATGTTACATTCAAGCCTAGTGGTACTTATCAAGGGACCATTTTATTTTTGGTAAAAAGGAAAATATTCACTGTGCATACATTTTTCACACAGCACTGTCCTCTGCTGAGAGTAGAAATACTTAGGCAAGTATTTTGATAAAATTGGGATTTTGCAGCAGAGCTGGGTGCAGAGATGACAGAAAAAAAAAAAAAAAAAAAACAGCAAACAGGTGGTAGAAGGAAGATACGGTCCAAGACTAAGGAGTAACACAAATTAAAGTGAAAATGGTATTATCTTTTTCCATAAAGACATTTACTTATCTCTATCTGATTTATTTAAAAATTCATCTTCTGCCACCAATTTTAAATATGTTATTATTACATTTCTAAAGGTGATTTTTCAAACTTGTAAATTTTATTCTAGTTGGTTTATTCAAAGCCACAAAAAACTGGTAATAATTATAAAATATTGTATATTATATATTTAAGAACACTTATTCATATATAATATTATGTTTTTAAGTATAAATAAATTTATATTATATGAATCCATTTTATTACTGATTTTTTATTACTGTTTTTTCTGTATTTGTCATAATTGTCTTGTTTATGTTTTCTTCCAAATCAGCATGTCAGTCTTATCAATCCTACATAAAATTGTGGTAATATGCTGGGACTACATAAAATTTATAGATTACCTTAGGGAAAAAGATGATATGGTTATGATATGC
This sequence comes from Galemys pyrenaicus, assembly GCA_019455555.1. NCBI lineage: Eukaryota > Metazoa > Chordata > Mammalia > Eulipotyphla > Talpidae > Galemys > Galemys pyrenaicus. The sequence goes on from JAGFMF010011418.1 coordinate 7,872,020, forward strand.
ATATTCTTACCCATAATCATAATATAGGCTTCCAATGTATCTTCATGTGCTTCTGCCTTTAATTTAATCTTGCAAGTTATCAAAAGGTGATAAACTTGTGCCATTTGCAGCAACATGGAAAGAGCTTTAAGAAAATATGCTAAGCAAAATAATCCAGAAGGAGAAAGACAAATACTGGATGGTTTTATTTTTCTATAGTGAATATCGAGAAGTCAAACAAAGGGTTAGATAAAGTTCTATGCAAGCTGACTATAAAACTGAGGAGGAGAGTGAGAGAAAAGCAGGGGAGAGAGCACAGTAGACTGTGGTGATGGACTATAAGTGTCTTATGGTGACTTCCAGGAAGAGCTATAGGGAGTGGAGTAATACTATGTTAAAATATTAACAGAGTGGAGCTTCCCTTTAAACTGAAATTATCCAAAGATGGGTAAGATCTGTTAAAGAATATATATATATATATATATTACATATATATATATAAACCATGGTACTTCAATAAAAGAAAATTATCAAACAACAAAATAGAATAAACTGGCATGTACTGTTTAAAGAAAAATAATTTCCTTTTTTCATGAACTATTATTTGGTATTTAACAGTTCCTCTACTTCTTTTATTATAAAAAAATATCTTTAGACTTTTTTCTAAGTGATTCAATTTTAGAACACTTTTTTTCCTAGAAAAATTGCTTGTTTTTTCATAGGTTTTCAAGTACATTTGCATAAAGTATTATTCTCTTACAATTTACAAAATGTTCTCTATCAACCCTTTTATGTCTAATGTGTGTATTTATTTAGGCTAAATATTGGTTGGACTGTTCCGTGGGTTATTTCCAAGCACTAACTTCTGGATTTATGTAATATGTCTGCTGTGTCCTCCTTATATACTGTTAATATCTGTTTATCGCTTTATTAATTCCTTATTTCTAATTTATTTTGGGTACTCTGCCTTTTTCTTTTACCATTTTTATGGGAACTGTGTGGATCTTTACTAATTAATAAGGTGAGAGTTATCTATCTTAAGCTTCTATTCTTACCTTGCATAACTCTAGTCTAGTGAAAGAATACTTTCAGCATAAACATTCTTCTTTTGTCTGTCTCATTCATAATTCATTCGATTTGCAAAGACTTAAAGTGGGAATCTATATGCCTCCACAAATGTAAGGCAAAGACAACAGTAACAACTAATATGTTCCCTGGGAGTGAAGTAGGGAAAGGTTCATTCTTTCAAATATGTGAGTTTGCATTAATAGGGGCCACCCCTGTGGCCCAAGGGGCTAAGTTTCAGCACTATGAAGCATCCCCAGCCACTGCAGCATGAGTTTGATCCTGGACCAAGAAGCTGACCCACATGGCACAGCAGACCTCTCCAATGTAACCGGCTGCTGCACAAGCAATATATTTCAGTAGATCTGCCCATTCTGCTCCCCACTCTGTCTTGGTGAATCCTCTCACTCCCCACAGCTCTGGCCTGTACCCTAGTTACTGTATGTATGCAAAAAATAAATCTTGGGGAAAAAAAGCATTAATGTACCTTCAAATTGAATAAAACTTTCTAAATTCCAAATAGATATGAAAATTAATATTTGGGTTTTTTTTGTAATTCTATATAAACATAATATAATTCAAGATTGTATTGTGTATTACATTACTTCTCTCCTTCATAAATAATTGAAAATGCTATGGTAAGTTTTTAAATTAAAATTTGTTTTTAAGTTTCAAAGAGTCAGATTTCTTGTCAGAAAAGTACACATTTAGAGAAAGTTTAAATTAAAACAAAAATCTGACTAGTATCTCTAAAAACAATTTAGGACAAGGACTAGGATTAATGTTATATAATAAAATAATATACCACAAGGCACATAATGATTTTAATGTGATACATAAAATATAAAGAAGCAATACACATATGAAGATTATCTAATTTTATTATTCTCTAGGATAGGTAGAATAATATGCTTAATATGTGTTATATGGTATAAACTATTTATATATATATTTTTTAAAGATTTATTTATACATACAAGAGCTGGGGTACAATCCAGAGGTGTAGGGGATAAGAGGAGTCACCAGAGTGACTGAGACAGAGACAGAGTAGAGAAAAGCAGGCCAATCAACTGAAATACATTGCTGAGGGGAGCAGCAGTCAAGACAGGAGAGGTCTGCTGTGCCACGTAAGTCAGCTCCCTGGTGGGGGATCGAACTCCTGCTACATTGGCTGCGGATAACTTCATAGTGCTGGGCCTTGACCCTTTGTGCCACCAGGGAGGCCCTAAACTATTTTTACAACAATGTAGTATTTCTACCATTAAAATAGTCTCTCCAATTCTGCTGGTATAAAATTTAAAATTATCATTTACAGGAGCAATTTAATACAAAATATTTTATATTAATTTTCACTCAAATTTAATGAACAGAGCCTTCTGAAGGACAAATGACTTAACATTCATATTTCCGAGAAGATCAAGATCAGGAGTTATTAAGTCTTGTGGGTCATTTTAGTACAAAATTGTTTTGGCATTGTACTAATAGAATATTTTATTTCTTCTATGTATAGAGCACATTTTTAAAATAATTTCTTAATTTTGAATGAGTGTTCTTTATTTCTTTTTTATTTGATTGTTTTTGTGCTTTGAAGAAATTCATAAACAGGCTTTCTCAATGGATATAATGCAACAACTAGATGAAACTACCATTACTAGAAATGAAGATTTAGCAAGTAGCCAATTATGATAATGTGTGTTTTCACCCATTTTTTGGGTGCACTTCATATAGTATTCTCTAAAAAAGCAGTTTTGGAGCCTCCCCGGTAGTGCAAGGGTTAAAGACTCAGTGCTATCAAGCTATCACCAGCCACTGCAGCAAAAGTTTGATCTCCTGACAGGGAGGTGACCCACATGGCACAGCAGACCTCTCCTCTCTTGCCTACTGCTCCCCTCAGCAGTGTATTTCAGTGGATCTGCCTGTTATGTCCCCCACTCTATCTCTGGTGAATTTTCTCACCCCACTCCCCTGCAGCTGTGGCCTATACCCCTGTTTTTGTATGCATAAATAAATAAAAATAAATCTTAAAAAAAAGTAGGAAATTATCCTACTTCCTCAGACCATTAATTAAGACAATAATAATTGAAAATGTAAGTCAATTATTTGCAGCATTGGTATTTCAGTGTAAAAGACATCAATTTTCTCACATCAACATAATTTCTTAGCCTCTCCCCAATTTGGTTACTGCCTGTTTCAAATATGGGGAGATACTTTATCATCTTAAGAGTGAGTTAAGGAAAAAGTATCCAACTTTCCTTTCTTTAGTATCTACTTTGGAGAGGAAAAAATAGATATTTCATTAACCTGACGTAGGGCTAGTTAATGCCTTTTTTAAAAGAATCAAAAAGATTTTCTAAAACTACTATTATCTTTCTCCCCACTGCCTACTACTGAGATGAAGCTGCAACTAGAGGAAAGGGTATGTAAGGAACCTAAACAGTTTGAAGGAAAGCCAACTTGGTGTCTTAGCTGAACATATCAGCACTCTCATTTTTCCCTGTGCCTTTCAAGGGATATTAGGTTCAATAGGCCAGCATGAAGCATTGCTCTTTCCACATAATATAGTATTATACTGTACAGTGTCTATTAGGCAATCTAAAATAGAAAATGTTCCTGAGTTAGTTATTAAAAATACAAAGAAGTAACAGACTGGAAGGAAATAAGAGACAACAAAAGAGGTCCAAGGATGTGAATTGATTTCAAAAATAGTTGTATCTACAATGAATAAAACTAAAACTAGTTAAATCTTCAGTGCATTAGAATTCAATGTGCTGTACAATATAAAAGGAATGTTCTGCATTAGCTTCTTTCATCGAAGCTTTCTGGTATGTGTAGATTCATCCTTGACTTCTTACACAGGAAGTTATTGCTACAATTTAATAAACCTTTATATTTTGTTGAATTTTTAATTTAATTTTATTTCATTTAATTTTGCATTTTCCCAAAAACTTACATTTTTATGAGATTGAACTATACTGGGAATCTTGAAAAAAATAGTTCTTTTATAACTATAATCTCTTTGATATGCATACCTGAAATCTACCTCCAAAACATACCATGAATTTGTGCTTTTTTCCATAAATTGCAACCACCCAGGGCAACATTATTTTTCTCATGGAGAGTCATCATGGCCCCATGTGTGTGTGTGTGTGTGTGTGTGTATAAAATACCAATGCATAATAAATGTTAGCTTATATATTTTGCATACCATTAGTGTTTATTATATATTATTAAGTGATATTTTCCTTTTATACTTTAACCTACATATCCATTCTCCCACAACTGCTGGATGGAGTGATCTTTAAAAAGTCTAATTCTTTTCATGACATGCACAAGCAAAAATATTTTTAAAAGACTCATGTCATCAGTAATATAACAACTCTTTGGATTAAACAGATCAACAGGTTCTAACTTCCCTTTATATATACAGCCCAACTTTGGACAACCTCCTGCTCATCTGTGCCAGCTGCATAAACTTTTCTTAGTTCTTCAGAATTATCAAGCATAACCCTGCCGAATGACATTCTTATATTTATTTTCTCTATCAAGACTAATTTTCCTGGACTCTTCACATTGATACATCTTTACCCTCTATATCATAATTTAGGTATCACCTTTCTCCAATAAATTGCTTTGACCAGATTCCCCTGGTTAATAACTGAGGCAGAAATATATAATTTTCTTTGAAAAATGACTGGGATATAGTTATATACCTGTATACTTATGTCAACATTTGAATGATACAGTCTTATGTCAACCACTCAGCTGGGCCTATTATTTCTTTTTTCTTCTTTTAAAGATTTGTTTACTTATGAATAAAAGAGTTGGGGTACAGGCCTGAGATGTGTGGGTAGGAGGAGTCACCAGAGACAGAGCAGGGAACAGAATAGGTGGATTGACTGAAATACACTGCTGAGGGGAGCACCTGGCGAGGCAGGAGAGGTCTGCTGTGCCATGTGGCTCGCCTCCCTGGCTGGGGATTGAACACGTGCTGTAGTGGCTGCTGATGCCTCATAATTTGGTGCTTAACCCTTTGAGCCACCAAGGAGCCCCCCAGGCCTGGTATTTCTTGAAGTCAAATATCTCTCTAATTATTATAAACACAAAGCCCGGGATAGTGAACATAATCAGAGACTCAGAAATGTTTTCAAATGTAAAGATAAATTTAATACATTATATTTTATGTCATAAAAGCCCATCATAAACCTAGTAAATTTGGCATCTTTTGGCATCTTAGATATCTTATTCTTTCTTTTTTTGGTATAGCTAACCATCCATTTGTTTATAATAAAAATAGTAACTGTAGTATTTTGATATAATTGTTAATTATTTTATATGCATTTTACAATATTTTTGTATTTCTCACCTTGTTATAGTGACATCACTAGACACTAGTATTTATCTGTACATATTTACATTATTACTTTTTTATTAAAGTAACATTGACTTAAACTCTGTGCATGAATTAGGATTATAGGTTCAAAACTCCTCAGATGTGTGTTACTATACCACGCTCACCAACTAACCACCTGTAATCCTCCACCATAATTCATTGTGCCCCCTACCTACTTTGCACCCATCTCTACCTTCTCCTTATGGTAACCTTAATTTTATCGTATTTCCAGTTTTGTTTTGTTTTGTTTTTTTGTTTAGTTTTGTCTGTTCCTTTGTTTCTTTATATTCCACCTATGAGTGAAACCATCCAGTATTTGTCTTAACCTAACTTATTATGTTAGATCTAATCTCCTTCAGTTCTATTCGTGTTGCTGAAAATGGCAAGTCTTCATTTCTTTTATTAGCTGAGTTGTCTATGTGGTATACATACAGCACAATTCACTCCTATTGGGTACTTAGTTTCTTAACTGGGCTATTGTAAATACCGCTGGATCAATTCAAATAGCCAAAAGAGCTTTTAAAACAGTGTTTTTGAATTCTTTGGGTAAATATCTAGGAGTGGAATTGTCAGATGATACATGGCAGATATGTTTAAAAATTTAAAAATACTCTGTTCTATTTTCCATAAGAATGCCCAATCTATATCCCATGACAGATAATGAAGTTTGCATTTTTTTCCTCCCCAATTTCATGGTGTTTTTGAAAAGGGTCTGTCTTTTTTATTGGGTTCTCAATTCTTTTACATTTGTCTATCTTTTTATTTCAATGATACTTTTTGATTGCTTTATTTTTGTAATATAGTGAGAGTCTTGGGTTATTATACCTCCATTTATCTTCAACAGTATTTAACAGATTTGACTATTTGGTGTCTTTTGTGGTTCCATATATATTTCATGTTTGCCTTTTTTCTTTAAAGAGTGCCATTGAAACTCATTGAATTGATATATTGATTTGGGTAAGTTGAAAATTAATAATATTAATTCTTCCAAACTATGAACATGGGATATTCACTTTTAAAAATTTTCCGTCTTTTAACAGTGTCTTATAGTGTTAATTTAATAAGACTTTTGTGTATTTTCTTAGGTTTATTCCTAGATATTTACTATTTTTAATGCTATTGCAAATGGAATTGCTGTCTTGATTTGTTGCTCCTTTATTATTTGCATATAGGAATGCTACAAATTTTATATGTTGATTTTGTAGGCTACCACTCTATTGTTTGTACTAGATATTTAGTGGCATCTTTAGAGTTTTCTTTATATAACATGTCATCTAAAATTAGTGATAGTTTTATTTCTTTTCTTGAACTTGATTCCTCCTGTACATTTCTCTTGCCTATTTGCTGTAACTAGGACTTTCAATGCTATGTTGTACAATAGTGATGAGAATGGATATCCTTGTGGGATGGGATACTTCATATTAGAGGAAAAAGTTTCAAATTCTTACCAGTAAGTATGATGCAAGCTATAGATTCATCATATCAGACTTTTGTTATGTTAAAATATATTCCACCTATGCTCATTTATGAGTTTTTATTTTAATGGATGTTGAATCTTGAACATTTTACTTTTTCCATAGCTGGTTTATGGTTTGTTTGATACTATTTATTTTTTTTTTAGTTACTTGCTTATTTATTCATCTATTTATTTTGTTCTTTGTTAGTTTCTGTATGAACTAGATCTGTTTTGTGGTTGCTGAATCGTTAGAGTGGAGAATGACTTATAAGATCCAAATATTGTTGTGGATGAGTTGGGGTGAAGCTGGCTGATATTTATAGCATCGTTTTATTCTTTTTCCTTACTGTGGATCCAGCTCCAACAGAAGCCCTCATTATGGAATCTCAGTTGTGTTCCTCCATACAACCCCTTCCCCTCCTCCCAAGCATTGTCACCCGAGTCCCCTAATTCAGACCACAATCACTAGGTTTTTTTGTCCACTCACCTCCTGTTCATTGTAAAGAGAATCTCCTTTGTGTAAACCCTGCTGAAGTCACAGGTTCTCTATTGTCCAAGGGATATTCATCCCTATTGCTATCCAAGAGACTTATCTATTCAAAAAAGTCCCTTTGGCTCATTGTTCTAACAATTTAGTCATTGGTGACCAGGCCCTCTACTTGTCTCTGATGGTGATTGTGACTTCTGCACTCCTTAGTCAGGTCTACTACCTACTTTTCAGACTTAATATTTCTGGGCTGCTTTCAGGACTCAGTAAGGTTTGAAAACATTTCTACGCTGGCCAATCTGCTTCCAGGTTCCATCCTGATACTCACTGATTTCTGCTAAGGATTACCATGTAAGGGCCAAGCCAGTCCACTCTATTGCTTATGGGGCCCAGTGGGCCACAGGGGCTCACTACACCTATGCAGGTAGACTACCTATATTGACTGTTCCACTACTCTCTGAGGCCACCCTCTTCCAAACTTTATCATTAGTGTGTGCTGTACTTGTCTGTTTTTCCTTTAGGAGTTACTGATTTTGTTACTAATCTAGCTCTGACTATATGATGGGAGTGATCCTATTATCTTCACTTTATTCCCATTTTTCTAAACTCATTTTATCTGAATCAAATTTTTAATGTTTTAATATATGTAGAAGGTATGATGTGTACAAATTATAATATAGGGGCCTCCCTGCTGTCACAAAGGGTTGAGCATTGCACTATGGGGCTTCTGAAGCCACTGCAGCCAAGTTTCATCCGCCGCCAGAGAGGAGGCCCACATGGCGCAGCAGACCTTTCCTGGCTTGCCCACTGCTCCACTCAGCAGTGTATTTCAATCTGCCTGTTTTTGTCCCTACTCTTTCTCTGGTGAATCCTCTCAACCACCCCCCACCCGCTCAGGTGCCTCTCTCCTGTACCCCACCTCTTGTATGCATAAATAAATAAAATCTTAAAAATTGTAATATAAAAGAGTAAATGCAAAATCTGTAACTATAAAAATTCTGCAAGACAAGTATATAAAAAAAATCTTTGTTTTCAAACAAAATAATCACATTAAAAATAATATACTTTCATACACTGAAATTTGCCCACCAGTTCTGGATGGGTAACTAAATATGGTACATTCTTAAAATAGGGTAAAATTTAAAGGAAATAATACAAACAAAAATATAGATACATCTAAAAAGTATTATTCTTAAGAGATGAATATTTAATGGAAAGGAGAATAATTAATGTATGATTCTATTTACACAATGGTCTAAAAATAAGGCAATGTTAGGCCTCCCTGGTGGCGCAACAGGTTGAGTGCCGCACTGTGAAGCATCTTCTGCACAGCAGCGTAAGTTCAATCTCTGGCCAGGGAGTGACCCATGTGGCACATCAGGCCTCTGCTGCCTCGCCAGCAGGCCCCCTCAACTCCCCTCAGCAGTGTATTTCAGTCCATCTGCCTGTTCTGCTCCTCACTCTGTGGTGGATCCTCTCACCTCCCGCTACTCTGGCCTATACCCTGGTTCTTGTATGCATAAATAAATAATTCTTTTTAAAAAATAATAAGGCAACATTAAAGAAATGGAATAGTAATTAGAGGAACAGAGGATTGACTGAAAAGAACCTCAAACAACTCTTTGTACTGATGGAAATATTCTATATCTTTTTTTTTTTTAAAGATTTTATTTATTTATGCATACAAGCACTGGGGTACAGGCCAGAGGTGTGGGGTGGGGGGCGGTGAGAGGATTCACCACAGAGAGCTAGGAGCAGAACAGGCAGATCAATGGAAGTACACTGCTGAGGGGATCAGCGGGCACAGCAGGAGAGGTCCGCCGCACCATGTGTGTCCCCTCCCTGGCCGGCAGCAGGAATCGAACTCGTGCTGCAGTGGCTACGGTCTGCTTCATAGTGTGTTGCTTAACCCACTGCGCCAACAGGGAGGCCAGATGTTCTATATCTTGATTGTGATGATGGTTAAATGTGTTTGTCAGCACACAAAGAACTGCATACCTCGAGTTTTTTTCATTAAATGTAAAATGTAACTCAGATCCCAGGAGGAATGATAATGATGTATACTTTTGGACTTCTTTCAGTTGTAGGAACATACATGTATGCAAAAATAACCTATGTATTATAAAACTATGCATGTCTACCTGCTATAATGTGGGAAGAATTTCCTAATAGACTTGGCTAGAAGAGAGGAGGATATCATTCTACCAGAAGTGTGTATTATTTCATCGTGATTTCAGTTTGTATCCTTATTAACAGAAGAACTCAATTCTTATGAGAAGAAATGGTGAGGGAAGATAGTAAACTTAGATTATTCCTATTATATGGTCCATTTTTTAAACATCAAGCTTTTATTCAAATCTTCAGGGAACCAACTACTCATTCACATTATAATATTAAATTAGTAATCAGGTAGGTTATAGAAAGCATTTTTTAAAATTAAGTTTCCATATTCTTTTGTTAATCTTATATGTACATATGAAAAATAATTGAATAATAATGTTTTCATGTTTAATTAGACAAAAATAATTAGACAATTTTGAGAAAATTGTTTGCTTGTTTTAAAATTCTGGACTATAGCCTGAAACTGGTTTTCCTGGCAACATTTCAACACTGCCTTAGAAAATATTCCATAGTTTAGTGATGGGTCAGTAAACAACTTGGGCAGACATATTTTTGTTGTATGAAAACATTTCAGCCTGTACCTGTGCAGCCCTACAAATAAGCACAGCTGAGGAAATGTCAGAGTGTGTCATATTTCTGATGAATTAAAGGGAACTGGACTATTTAAGCCTTTTAAATCTAGGCAACACAAGGTATTACCTGTTTCTATCTCTTTTTTCTTTTTAATCCATCAAATATTCTGACCAAAATGTCTCCCCTATAATTGTTGTCTCATGCAGAAACTCCTAAATCTTTCAAATACTGCAACTTTGTCCAATTCTTTGACTCCTTTCCACTCCCCAAATCACAAAATTAATGGCTTCTTTCAAACATATCTTTATTAGTCAATGGGTCTACAATAATGTGATTAATTACACCTAATCCTCTGCAGTGATGACTATTTATTGTTGTTAATATTTATCTTTTCCATTTTATCGACAATTGAAGTACTAGTAATGGACTGCTATTTTTCAAATTTGTTGTATTTCACATATAATCTTCATCTTATTTGTTTCTAATCTAAACTTCTCTTTCAGACAGGAAAGAAAGCTAATTGGACAGATGACACTGATTCCTTACCCACAGTCTGATTTGCATGCAGATAAAGTGAATTGCATTCACATTACATTCTTTGGGCAATGTTGAATAGATTTTCTTGGCTCCTAAGATCACCCTCATATTTATCTCAAAGCCTGACTATTGTACAACCTGTTTTTTCTCTGTTCAATGACCTTGAGCATCATGTTGTTTACCCTGAAGTTCACTTTCTAAATCACACATCAAGTCATTCTATATAGGCTGCTGGTTACATAGATTCCATATTACATAGACTACAGATTTTGTCACATAGATTACATCTTATGTTCAGTTACATTTCAATTGCTTCTAAACCTCCAGTAAATATAGAAGAGGTATGTGTCGCAGAATATACAAATGCTGATTCTTTTTATGGAAACAGTCTGAAACATTGGAGAATAGAGCACTTGATTTATCTTATTTTATTTATTTATTTTTAGTTGAGGTAATATTGGGATCCCCCATCAGGTATTACCTTATAATGCACCCACACTAACTCACCCATATTCCACCACTATAGACAATTCTCCTTCCTTCCCTCTTTGTTCTTACTTCTACCCTACACATTCTTCCTCTAGCTCCCTGCCCCCAGCCTTGGTGACACAGTGTTGTAGTCAGCTATCTAGGGTCAGTTTTTAAGCTTGTCTTTATCTTTTAGCTCAGTTACTTTATATTCTACATATTAGTGATACCATCCAATATTTAGCATCTCTTTCTGACTTATTTCACTTAACATTATACCTTCTAGCGTCATCCATGTTGCCATAGATGTAAAGATCACTTAGTAACATTCCATTGTATATATGTATCACATCCTCTTGATCCACATCTGTTCTGGGATATTTAAGTTGTTTCCATAATTTAGAGATAGTAAATGACATTGCAGTAAATATGGGAGTGCAAGCTTCCTTCTGAATTCACCAGACTTTAATATAACAAAAGACATTTACAACAAACCCATAGTTATTACCATTCTCAATGGTAAAAAACTGAAAATTTTTCTACTAAGTTCTGGTGCATGACAAGGATGTTTATTTACTATCACCACTGCTATTCCTTGTAGTATTAGAAGTTCTAGACCGAGCAATTATATATGAGAAATATATAAAAGGCATCCAAATTGGAAAGAAGAAGTAAATCTGTCATCATTTGCAGAAGACATAATAATATACATAGAGAACCCTCAAGATTCCATGGAAAAACAATTAAAACAATTACTGATTTTAGCTAAGTGGCAGGGTATAAAATCAACACACATAAATTAGTTGTTTTCCCATATACAAACAATGAGATAGAAGAGGACGCAATTAAGGTAGTAATCTCTTTTATAATTATACCAAAAAAATTCAATACCTAAGAATAAACCTAGCAAAAGAAGTAAAGTTTATACAGAGAAAACTATGACATTGTTAAAAGAAACAGAAGACACAAAGAATTGAAAAAAAATATTCCCTTTTTATGAATTGGAAGACTCAGCATTGTCAATAGAAAACTTAATTTCTACCTAAATGTTATCTAAGTCACCTCCAGGAAAGCTCCATTAAACTAGACTAATAGTCACTATGTCAGTGATTATTTGGGAGTGGGTTATACTGCCCTTCTGGGTAAACATTTGAATATTGTAAATTACTTACTATTGCTTTTAGCAGATGTTTGGTTCTTTGGACAATATTCTAACCATACTGAGTTAATGTCTGCACATCTCACTGTAGATTTAATAAAGTAATTTAATTACTTTAAAACAATTTACTAATGTAGGATTAATCTCCAGAAAAGAGTTAATCAGGTTTTTCTCAATAGGTCCAGAATATACTTCTTGTCACTTTAATATGAGAACTTGAGGTCAATCAGGACCCTGTGAACTTTGAGAAATCTCTTAATATTATTTAATGAATTCCATTATTTTGAGTTATGATCAGTGAGGGCCCTGAAAATTAGAATAAATTGCTTTCCTTGCCTAAGACCTAGAATCTTTTCTAAACAAAGAAGAAATCATCATATCTTACATCTTAAACTTCTGACCCATTTCCTAATCAGAAGGCATTCACTGTTCCCCTTTTTATATCATAGAAGAAAATAATTTTGTGTTTTATCCAATTTTAGTTTTACATGTAGACATGTTCTCTCTAAGTATTTCATGTTTATTCTCAGGGTAAGAATAAGGTCACCAGCTCCTTATTTGTCATGTGAAGTCTTCCATTTTCTGTCCTTGATGTGTTCGGTCCCAAAACACATGATGAATAGTTCTGATCGTCTCCATTATTCTTTAGAATTTACAATCATGTAAATTAAACTTGCTTATTTTCTAACCCATCTGATGATCTTTTGATTACTTGTCCAGTCTGAGAAGAGCCCAGAGTGGTACTAGATGATCCCCTCTGTACTGTTAATTAGAAATGAAGTCACAATGATAGCTACAAAATCAGTTTATTATATAATTAAAATGAGGATTCAAACCTGGGACGCAGTCTGACAGAAATTCTGTGAAAATTGTTCCAATAAACACAGGTTTACATTTAGTCTATAAAGGTAGAAACAGTGAGTCATGGCATTATATAAATATTCTTGGTAGGATAGGCTACTAGTGGTAAGTCATCCAGGGCTAAAGAGATGCCAATGCCAGAGGAAGACAATCCAGGATTTAATCTCTTCTTCCTAAAGAATGCACTGCAGAGATGCTTTGCAAATTTTTTCTATAAATTCATTATGATGCAATGTTAATTAACAAATACATACTGATTACATACTGTGTATTGGTTATCAGACTATGAAACAAGGGTAAATAAAGACGTAAAAAAATCATAAAAATAAGGACTAGGTTGCACAGGTAGTTGCACTTTATATAAGTTTATACTTTAAGTCTTGCCTCCACAAACATGATGCTACTCTTATCAGTCTTTAATGAATAAGTGTCCAGACAAATACACTCAACACAGACACTATCCACTCAAGGAAATTACTTCAGTTAAGTGAAAATCATATATAATCCTTTCCATCTACATATCAGATTTGCCAGACATTTCTGGAAAAGACAATTTCTAGAGAAAGACAATTACTTATGGAAGACCAAACTATTTTTTTTTTCTGGTGCTCTGCATGTGTTTGTGACTATATACATTTCTCATGTATAAGAAAATGTTTTATCAAAAATTAGATCAAGTTTTCTTGAGATGAAAAACTAAGTAATATAAAAAAAATTTAAAAGGTAACACATGTTGCAAACTCTGAAAAAATATAGCACAAGAACACTACTGATTCCCAAACTTATTTTTGCAGGAGCCTATGTCCCCCTGAGTCATTTATTAAGGTCATTGGTAAAACCAGTTTACCCAGATAAATTATTATTTGTTGTAGTAATTATTATCCTAGCTGTTAATGTTCATAAAATCACTTGTTTTGATTGTTAGTAATAGAGCAATAACATTCCATAAAAATAAACTGAAATATGTAGATTGTATTTGCAAGTAATAGCAAATATACGATTTCCCAACTTTTATAAACAATATTTCACTGATTACAATATTTTAGAAGAATACTCCTGCAGCTTATATCAAACTGGAAAAATTGTTCAGACAAAAACAGAAAAGAAATTAATTTCCACATTACTTTTGTAATAAGCTGCTGTGTATTATGATTTGTAATTAATGAAGGCTCAGTTTGCTAACGGTTGCAATCCATGGGAAGGCAGCATTGGAGGAAAGCCCAGATGGAGACATTGAACTATAAACATTCAATAGACTGGAAGAAACGTAAATGAGAAGCAAGCAAAAATATTAAGAGGCTCTAAATTGAAGTATATGTTGTTTATACGTCTCTACATATTTATTAATACGTTTTTAAAACAATTGAATGGTGTGGAAAGGAAAAAGTTGAAAATGCCTCTTTTTTTAAAAAAAGGATTTATTTATTTATGCACACAAGAGCTAGGGTACACGCCAGAGTCGTGGGAGGTGAGAGGATTCACCAGACAGAGTGGGGAGCAAAACAGGCAGATTGACTGAAACACACTGCTGAGGGGGAGCAGCGGGCACAGCAGGAGAGGTCTGCTGCACCATGTGGGTCCCCTCCCTGACCAGTGACAGGGATTGAACTTGTGCTGCAGTGGCTGTGGTTTGCTTTATAGTGCATTGCTAAACCCACTGCACAGCCAGGGAGGCCAAGCCCTCTTTTCTGTATATATATATAGAGCTTGTCTACTGACTATCTATTGCATTTGAGTACATCAGTTGCTTCAAATAAATTCAAAATCCATGCTTCAATTCATGCTTTGACTGTTATTAATATGAGGCCATTTCTCCTAGTTGAAAAGAGCCAATTGCCTCTTAGATGAGGCCAGCTTTTCATATTAAGATGATAATTTTCATTAAGTGCATGCTTGTTTTTAACATAGAAACAAACTTAATAGAAACCAAAATATGCTAATATTATACCAAAATACCATTTGTTGTTGTTTTTTGGGTCATGGAAATACCCTTACTGTTGTTTTGTATATTTAAGGTAAGATTGAATTGACAGATTATAGAAATGGTAATAGATTTTATACATTTTCAGTTAAAAGCTAACTTTTAACATGTGATAGTAGAATTTTAGTTTCTGTTCTATAGATTGCTTTCTGTCATTTCACTCCATCCTGCTACAGACCACACAGAAAGCAAACAGCAGTGACCTTATTTCTAGATCTAGGGTTCATCTGCTAAAACATGCAAATGCCTCTTTTAGCAAGATGTACAACATTCTTTCTATGTTTAGTACAGTACTCTGTCAAGCTTTTGTCATTCATTATATTGCTTTTTAAAAACATATATTTCCCCTTATAAAATTGTATTGCTTTTAAATATATATATATATATATATATTAAAGTGTTGAGAGAAAGAAGGAGTTGTATGAAGTCTGGCTCTTTTCCACTGCCATCACATCTGATGACCAGTCATATTCCACATGGTATCTCATCAAGTCAAATTTACCTGGTAATATCAATTTTATCAAACCACTGTTTCTGAGATTCCAACTTAAATCTTCAGAATAAGTTCTTAGTTCAGAAATAAGCACAGGGTCATAAGAAAATTTACTTTCCTTATGAAAGAAGATCAGATCTCAACTACATACCCTATAGAACATGAGGTTTGGATTGAATTTCACAGAATGTACACAATTTCCATCCTTTTAACATAATCATTTACCTCTGGTTTCCTGTGTGGCATAATTTTAAGGATCTTATCAGCCAGATCAACCTCTTCTGAAGTCATTCCTACTTGTCCTTGCCTGCTAAATACAGCAGGATTATGATTGCCCTTGTACTTAACATCTAAGTTCTTTTAATGCACTCACTTTGCATAAGTTTTCATTTGAAAGGCAAAGAAGTCAGATATTTTTTAAGGCTACTCTATGTCAGGAGCTTTATACATTTGTAATAGATTGTCTCTTCTTGTGAGGTTGCTATAGCTAAATCTATTGTACAAACAAGGGAATGGAATTCAGAAAATCATGTAAAATCTTTCAGGTCAGAATGAATCTTGATTGACTCGATTCCACACACTTACAGTGCTGATGTGCTTTGAGTTTTTATCATATGAAACTTTTAAGTTTTCATTCAGAGACCTGGCATATGTCTGCGCAGAATGAATAATTTTATATTTACATTGGTTATATGACTTTATATTCAGTCTTTATATGCTCTGTCCATAAATCAAATCCATTAAGATATGTCACTGCTCTTAATGAAGAGATCTCATATTTAATCTCATTATCAGGTAACCTGAAATTGTGTGTCCTTAATATCTTCACATTGTTCATTAAGAAGATGAGCACCTTCTCTTAGGTACTGATCACACACACATTGGGCACAAGAGAAAGTTCTCCTGTCTAAGTATGCACCAATAGCTGATGCAAAGTCTTGCCAAGCCCAGCGATATCTCCAGAGATATCAGGGAAATAAAAGCAGTTCATGTGGCAAAGAATGCAGGAATCATGCAGTCAGACTTCATCAAACTTTTCCTTTTCTCTAATATTTTAAGGACAATGAATGGTCTTAGTAAAAAAAAATTAAAGTATTTAACCATAATTTCTACTGAAATATCTCTTTATTATAACACCAGACCCTCAATAAAGATGATCCAAGTTTAGTTTAAAATGTAAAGCGTTTTTGAATTTCTAGCTAAGGAAGTAACACTCTGCAAACAATAACACTTTGCATCTCTTTGCAATATGATATAGTCCAGGGGTTATGATTTGTGGCCTTGAAATCTAAAATCTAACAGCTCTTTTTTTTTTAAATTTTTTTTAAAGATTTATTTATTCATGCATACAAGCACTGGGGTACAGGCCAGAGGTGTGGGGGGTGGTGAGAGGATTCACCACAGAGAGTGGGGAGCAGAACAGGCAGATCAATGGAAGTACACTGCTGAGGAGAGCAGCGGGCACAGCAGGAGAGGTCTGCCATGCCATGTGGGTCCGTCCCCTCCCTGGCCGGCGGCAGGGATCGAACTTGTGCTGCAGTGGCTGCGGTTTGCTTCACAGTGCGTTGCTTAACCCACTGCGCCACCAGGGAGGCCCTCTAACAGCTCTTTTTTAACATTCTTTTCTTTTTTAAAAATTTTTATTTATTTCTGCATACAAGAACTGGGGTACAGGCCAGAGGTGTTGAGGGTGAGAAGGTTCACCATAGATAGTGTGGGGAACACAACAGGCAGACTGACTGAAGTACACTGCTGAGCAGAGCAGCGGGCACCGAAGGAGGGAGGGGTGGAACCTGAGCTGCAGCAGCTGCAAATAGCTTCACAGTGCGGTGGTGCTTAACCCCTTGTGCCACCAGGGAGGGCCCTAACATTCTCTTTCTGACATTTAGTAGTTTTGCAATCTTACAAAATCCAATTAATTTCTAAATAAAAAAAGTATTAAATAAATAGTAATAGTAATACTAGTAGAATATGTATTCCTGTTACTATTACTCAACTCACACATATTAACACTAACTTCACAGCTCACCTCTTAGATCAGAGCCTATGTTTGTGGTTTCTGACATAAGAATCTTAAATTATGCTGTATGTGGAAGAAGAAGGAGAGAAGAAAAAGAAGGAGAAAGGGGGAAACAGGAGAAGTGGAAAAAATGAAAGAATGAGAGGAAGAGGAAAAGAGAGAAAGAGAGGACCTGACAAATTGCATTTGGCTTTGATACCTATTGAATAATGACAGCCAAAAGAAGTTACTACCTGTTGTTATTTTTATTGAGTTAATACATTTTATTTGTGATCCTTGATAATTTATGGCCTTTGGCATAATTTGTGCACAAGGGTTATTATATCTTTGTTAACATTTCTGACGCTAATTTTGCAACTCCACTCTTCTTTCACTTTTCTTTCTGGATATTTGAATTTCATTCCATATTTGGTGCATGTTCTTATTTATCTTTACATTTCTTAGTGTGTTCTCTCTGCAAACTGACTGCTTTCTGTGTTTTCTTCTAATACTGCACCACAGACAATAAAAAAACTGAAATCATTGATGAATTATTATGTGAGAAAATTCCTCCACCCTATTTGTAAAAAATATGAATTCATCTTATTGATTTCTTAGAAAGAGATCAATTGAATGATATTCCCCAATAGTTTGCCCCCCTTTCTGAATGACAGGCATTCAAATTATTTTTTTTTCTTTTGGAGTGTTAATGGCTTATGAAATTGGGTTCAGTGAGATTGTCAGTGCTATGTAAAGATTTTTTCCTATCTTGATTTTGTGAATGATAGACAGGTTTTCTTCATTGTCATTTCATTTAGTTTTTTCCACTAAAGTGTCATTAATAAATTCTTTTCATGAGAAGTAAAATAAATCTATTCTTTGTATGATATTCTCTGCTCAGCTATCATTGTAAATAGATTCATAATGTTATAATAACTAGACAAATAAAATATTTGTTAGAAACAAATCAATCAACTGCTTATTAGACCGACTGGTATGCTATATGTCTTGCTTCCTAGGAACTGGGATGGTAGTTAGTAGAATACTAGGACATGATTTGATTTCAGCAGATCCATTCAAAACAATCAGAATCAACTACTATAATAATTATGTGATCTATGGGTATTAACTGCAGGTCATTTCACAGGTGATACTAAAAATCTGTGTGTAGCTGATTGCTTCTTTGATTGAAGGTATAGTGATTTGATGACTATCATTAAAATTAAAAAAGAACAGCTTTTGACTTCTTGAAAATTTTATTTATGAAAACTTGTCTGAAAGCACTTATTTATTCATTGAAAAAGTATACAGAAAGTTATGTTTCCCATTCATTGGCTAAATGTCTTCGGGAAGTGAATTGTCATTTGGTCATGTGCCAAGAAGGAAACAATAATAAACCAGAAGGCAAATGGATGTTGCAAGAAAAGTTACATAGGGTCAGAAAAAAGTTTAAAATACTTTACAGGTATGTTGATTTATCTATCTTTACTCATAAATTATCTTAAGTGTCAGATTTGACTTCGGACTGTGTCTAGGAGCAGTAAGTTGAATTATCACTGTTCTCTGGCCTAATCCACTGGGTAAAAAATATTAGAACTGCAAATGAGATCATATGCTTTGGAATTTACTCTTGGCAAGAATTCATTTGCTAGTACTAAATTTAAAAATTGTCTTTCATGTTTACTTTTATACTTATAAGTTGAACGGGTGAAAAGAATACTCTTAGAATTAGAAGACTTAACAATAAAAATTTAAACTAGTTGGCCATCTGTCTTTCTTCTTTCCATAAGTGTCTGTTTTAGCTCTTCTGTTCATTTTTTGATTGGGTTTTTTTGTTGTGTTGTATGAGTTCTTTCAATATCTTGAATAATGCTCCTTCTCAGAGGTGTGAGGTACGAACATTTTCTCCCATTAAATAGTGTATCTTTTCCTTTTAGTAATGGTTTCTTGGTGCAGAATTTTTTAAAGTTAGTGCAGTCCCATTTAATTACTTTTCCACTTGTTTCTCATGCTGTAGGAGCTTCCAAATATATCTCCAAGACCAATGTATTTATGATTTATCTAATATCATGATATTGCTAAATTGCCTTAAAATAGTTTATATTTATTTAACATCCCATCCCTTTTTATAGAGAAATAATTAACATTTGAAACACACATCTATGCAAGTTGTAGAATTTGACTTCAGTGGATTTAGAAAACAGAGGTTAAATTGAAATTGAGCAAGACTAAGAATTAATCCAGAATGAATTCCAAAGCTATGAGTAATTTAATCATATTATTATCCTCCAAAAATTGAGTTAAATATCAAAAACATTGAAAATTAGAATGTGTAGTCAGTTCATATATACATATATATCATATATACACAAATACATGCACATATAAATACAAACATACACACATTAAAAGGATCAGATCAGGTATCAATATTTTTTTAATAAAGAGGCCCAATCCTACTTCCTAGGATATGAACTTTGAAAAACAATTTTAGACAACAGGATCAGGAAGCAGCCTATGATTGTTGTGAGATTGGATGATACAACACATTTTGTTTTGATTTAGTTTGTCTTTTAAATCAGAAAAAAAATCACCTTCTCCATTCAATTTTGGATAAAGAGCTCACTCTAGGTAAAATTCAAAGAACATTCAATTCTATTCTTAAAACTAAGTAATTAGTGTATTTCAGAATGTTGTTAAGACGGATATAGGAAATAATGCTTATGATAACAATGTTACATCATTGACTTTACCCTAATCATTAAATCTGTTAATATAGTCAATTTTTTCACATAAAGTTTTAACAAATATTTCACTCTGCTAGATATTGATTTTTCATAATTTAAAATATAGTTTTTATTATGTTTTATTTTCATGTTATATTCATGAGAAAAGGATGAGTAAGTTGACTTGATAAGGAAGAATCAATCAGGCCATCTCATAAGAGATGATACCTTCACCATATTAATTTTAGTGTGTAGAGTTTATCCATAAAGCTAAATTATAGCTATATTGCAGTTACTTGAAAGATGGTGAAAAAAACTTGCTTAATGTAGTAATTTCTTTATAGTTAGTCTTTAGATATACCATAGAAGAGAGTTTGATTTCAAAAGAATAATCAATTGTATGTCAATGTGAATGGTCCAAACAGAATCTAGAAGACATATTTAATTGGGAAGCCTTTCAGGGACTGTGGAAAGCATTAAAAATGAAAGAAACACTGAGGATATTTATATGAATGTATAATCACCTCCAAAATATTTTATATAGAGGCCAAAGCACTTCCCTTTAAAACCTTCCCTTTTAAAATTGTGAAGACAGTTAACCTTTCTGATGTGGGGGACTCGCTCACATGGAATGTTGTCAGCCTCAGACTTTCTTTACCTTTCAGCTTACATCCTAGGGTCTCCCTGGTGGTGAGGGGTTAAAGTCTCAGTGCTGCCAAGTTATGCTAGCCACTGCAGCAAGTGAGCTTCCCTTAGCAGTGTATTTCAATAAATCTACCTGTTCTGCTCCCTACTCTGTCTCTGGTGAATCCTCTCACCCCTTGCACCCTTGGTTTATACCCCAGTTCTTGTATGCATAAATAAATAAAAAAAATAAATCTTTAAAAAATAAACTTATTTCCTGAGAGAAGATAACTTCCTGCTCTAAGCACACCACATAAATATTTTAGGGAGATAGTGACTTCTTTGTTGGATTTTTTTTATATTCAACAATTTTCATTTAAAAATACAAACTTGAAATTATCAAACTATAATAGGAATTATGCAACATTAAGAAAAGGATCAAAGGATTGGAGGACTCAAAATGAACTGAGGAGGCAGCTCAACAGGTGCCTGTATGGTTGTCTTAGCACCTGGTTTTGGGGTGAATGCAGAGCAACTGACACAGAGGCAATAGGGACAGGCAAATGGGACAGGCAGGAATGACTCCCCACCTGCCTGGGCTGTAAGACCAGGGAGTCTTCAAAAAGCTCCAAAAGATCAAAAAGCAAAACCAAGAGCTTTAGGGATACAATAGCGGCCTAGAGGCTATAGCTAACAAAGGACATTGTTGGAGAAGAGGACAGGTGACTATGACTTCTCACACACTCATACAGTTGCAAAAGACCTTAATCTCTGGGAACAACAACTATGGGTTTATTTTATAAGGGAATCAAAGAGTTTCCTTGGCTGCTTATCTCATCCAGATAGTATTCACCAGAAGTATAGCAGATTACCAGTCACCAGAAGTGCCAAATAGACCTGGCCAGTAGTGATGGTCACTAATGGTCCCACTGACCTGGTGTCAGAACCCCAAGTGTTAACAGCTCTTTGTGACTTCAGGCCTGGAGCCTTTGGTGTTCCTATCAGTCAATCAGATAGGACCGCAGGTCCACTGTGTGATATGAATCTTCAGCTTCTCTTCCCTCCACAATGTTGACTACTGGATATCAGCTCCTGGTCCTTCTTCCTTCGGAGGCCAGGTATGGAGTCTTCCCCTTCTTTCTTCAGAGGCTGGAACAGTCTGTTTTCAGCTCTCTCTGACCCAGGCTTATATTTTCTTTCAGGTTGCTGTACCCACAAATCTGATTGGACCATTTTTTTTTTTCAATCTGTGGCTGACTGGATTATTTAGCACCAATTAACTAATACCTCAGACCTGATTGGTCCACTCCATCATCCAGAAAGTATAAGGGCAGTTGTTGAACTCTGAGGAGCAACTGCCACACTGGAGCAGCAGGGTGAGAGAACACCACTGCTTCTTCAGGCTCCTGCTTCTGAGGAGGCTGAGTTTTGTTAACAAACTGTGAAGACTACAGCTGGACTCAAGAAAGTCCCTGGAACTACAAGGCCTCTGGGGTGGTGGGAGCAAAGGATGGAACTTGACCTCCAATTTGGCTAACGTCTGCTCATGGTGTACATTACTTCTCTTCAGCTCCTGCAGCTCCCTTTCCTTGCATATGACTGCTTCCTGGCTTTCCTGGGTCCTCTTCTCTCACAGATATAGCTCCTTGAGATAGGAGGCAGTGGCTCTCTGCAGCTCTCTGCCCTTGGTCTGGGCCATCTTCCTATAGAGGTACCAGACCTGAAGGTTGAAGTCCAGGCCCCAGCAGGTGCTGAGAAGTTTCTTCATGCTGTTCATGTACTGTGCCTCACCCTAGGCCCTCTTCATCTCCAACTCCAGGACTTGTTTTTCATATGATCCCATCCCATCTCGAAGCTGCAACTGGAGCTCCTGTACATCCAGCTGAGTATTTTCAGCTTGCAAGTGAACTCTGAATTTGGAGAGTAGATATTTCCAGTGCAAGTTTCAATTTGGCCAGAATGAGGTTTGGTAATATGAGAGGAGTGGGTCTCCCTCCATTCTGATGTGAGTTTTATGATCATGTGACTCCTGTTCAATCTTCTCCAGGACTTACCCAAGACATTCTTCAAAAATAGGTTGCATTCCTGAAAATTCTTTTCTTCTTAAAACTAGGAGAGCAGTGCAAAACAAAATATGCCGGGAAACTTCAAGGAGCCCTGGCACCTGATGCATGCAGCCATATAATAGCAGCCGGGCAGCCCACGGTTGCTACAGAAATAGCAGGGTAGATAGCAGTTGGACAACCAGGGATCATTACTATTGGACTTGGGGAGGGGAAGCCAGTGGGTACTATAAAAACCTTCTGCCTCATTTGCTTTGCTTTCATACCAAATTTGGTTTTCAAAATAAGGATGAAGCAATGAATATGTGATTCATTCAATGAGCAGTCATTGCTCTGTTAAATGGTATACAGTAATGCCTACACACACACAAAAAAAGGAAAGGGTCCATATGTTAATAATCAGAAGCTTCTAATTTCAGGTGTTCTTATTAAATACACCACATACACAATTTGTAACCCTGTAAGGATATATATATATATGTGAATTAACATGACTATGAATTTTGCCATGTATATGAGATCACCAGTTTGTACAACTTGAAAGTATAAAATTTCATTTAAAAATAACAAAATTTAAATTGGCTATAAATGGGAAATTTTCAGAAATAAAGTTGATTTTAACTATATATATAATATATATGAGAGAGAGAGAATGTAGACTATTGTCAAATGTTTATAAATATGGATAGGAATCAGAGGGAATTATTAAGGTTTCTGATACGGGTAGTTAATGACAATGGAATGAAGTATATGATTAATATCTCAAACAAAAAACACTACCAAGTAACTTTCAAGGGAAAGTACAGAAAAGTACTAGGCTTCATAAAATTTGCTTGATAGATAAAATAACCACAGTGGTACCTAAAGGATTAAGAAAATTGGTGTGTTTTGATTCACTTGGTATTTATTTTAGATTCACTTATTTTTTTCTTGTGCTTATAGTAAATTCATAGTTAATAAATACTTTATTCAAACACTAACCCTAAAATACTACCTTAATGCACATTCGAAATTTTTCTATTGTAGACAATAAGGACAACAAAAGTATCTGCAGAGCATAAAAATAAAGTGTTTTGTCAATTAAGATTTTGATCAATTACCAGAAGTAACATGTGAGATAATATCAATTGTTTAGCACACATATAAACAGAATCACAGAAGGATAAAATGGAGATAGAGATCTAGAAATAATATTGAATGATTTAAAAATAACTAAAATTATCCAAATTTGAGGAATACTTGAAACCATTGTTTATAAAATCCTCAATGAATCTAAAACAAGATAAATGAGAAGAAAACTGTAATGATGTGCTTCATAATTAAATCATTTAAAATGCAATAATAAATATATTTAAGGTAGATGGGGGGGATGGCACATGACACATTATGTGCAATAGAACACCAATAAGAATGGTCTGAGTTCCGTCAGAAATTATGGCTCTAAAAAAATAGAATGATATCATTTAAGAACTAGGAAAGAAATTCTAAAAAGTTTCATCTATTTTTAAAATGTTAACCAATGAAACCCAAATGAGGGCCTCCCTGGTGGCGCAGTGGGTTAAGCAACACACTATGAAGCAAACCGCAGCCGCTGCAGCATGAGTTCGATCCCTGCCGCCGGCCAGGAGGG
>JAGFMF010011418.1:7899143-8024383 GCA_019455555.1 Galemys pyrenaicus
GAGGTTATGGTGCACTGGTGAGATGGTGATGGGGAATACATGGGGATTACAATTAATGGCAAGTATATGTAAATTTTAAAATATTTTAATAAAAAAAAGTCAAGCTATTTTTATTCACCTCATATTTTACATACCTGTGGAAAATCAGGTAACATCAAAGAGAGGCAAATTGTAAGATATAATGATAGAATTGTTTTCTAATAATTAAATATATAATAATATAGGGGGGATATCAAATCTCAAAATGAATAAAAAATAAATTTGTATGTAGAGACATCATACTAGATTTTCAAGAAATAAGTTTATCAATTAACAAGACACAGGCTAAGAGAAACAATATTACTTACAAAGAAACATGAGACTACTGACAAGTGACAACATAATGTTATTAATCAAGGTTAATTATCTTTGTGTACATAAAGAAAATATTAAAAATATATTAACAATAGCTCCAAATAAAGAATCAGTGTAGAACACAAACGAAGAGCTAGGGATAAAGGACTCTTGAAATAAGTAGATCATATATTATTTCTTAAAATGCACTGCAAAGGGACAGACTTTTTTTTTATTTTGCATATATCCTCATTTCTAAATTATTCTTTTGTTTGCATTTAAAACAATATTTATGTTTTCAATTTTTGTGGGCCAAAGTCTAGACATGACTAAGCTGGGCACTTCTGCCTGAAGGTTATTAATATGGTAACTGCATTGTGTTAACTGAAATTAAAAAATAAAGGAACACTCATAGAATAAGAAAGATTTTAGGAAATTAAAAGTATGGGGAGTTCTCTTCAAGTATCTCCTTGAAATGTTTCCCAGTCCCTATGTCTCACGTCAGCTTCTGGGATTCCTATGACTTGTATTTCCTTTCCTCATGGTGTCACATAGTTCTCTAAGTGTTTCTTCAGTCTTTTTATTTTTTTTTCCTATTCTTTTTTGGTTCTTTTTGTGTCTGTATCTGAGAGTACTTATTTGTTTTTCCATTTCTTGTATATCTGTGGCTTTTCCAGAATTCTTGAGCTGCTCCATTAACCTTGGATATCCCCCAGTTCCTTCACTTTCTTCTGAAAGTATAATTGTTAGCTAGTTTTTTTAAAATAATAGAACATCCATATGTTAATGTTGAGAATATTCTCTATTAATTGTAACAAAATTAAAGAGAAAAGTTAAGGAAGTTATATTATCAAAACCAAGAGGTCTATATCTGCCAACAGAAATTTCAGAAGCAAAATTTAAAAGTAGATGTGAGGTAATAATTAAAGATATGATTTAAGAAAAAAAAATCAGAACAAAAAGACATAAATTTCCACATAAAAAACATATTCCTAGTGAACAAAGTGATAAAAGAAAAATTATCTAGTATTTATTTTTCTTCTTCTGACTTATTTCACTTAACATAATCCCTTCTAGTTCCATGTTTTCCCAAATGACAAGGTATCAGGTTTCATTTTTAAATAGTTGAATCATATTCTATGATGTACAAGTATTATATTAATTCACTGCTTTGTCATTGGGCATGTAAGTGGTTTCCATAAATTATCTATCCTAATCAGACTGCAATAAATATAGGAGTACATATATCTCTTCAAATAAGAGGTTTATATTATTTGGGTAGTTATCTAGAAGTAGAATTGTTGGGTCAAATAGTAAATTCCTTTTATATATTTTGAGAAATTATCAAAATGCTTTCCATAGGTGCTTGACCAGTCTACACATCTAGTGTTTGAGAGTTCATTTCTCTCCACACTTTTGCCACTATTTGTTTCCTTAGATTTTTTTTTAAATGTGAACCATTTATTTTTATTTTCTTGCATTGCTCATTTTTGTACAATATTTGATTTCTTCTCAAGGGTGTATTTCCCTTAATTTTCCCACAATCACAGTACCCATGAACCACCACCATAGACCCTTGACCTCTTCCCACCCTGTTTTGATTCCTTTCCCTTCCCTTCCCCTGCTGGATGACTCAGATATATGGTCAGCTTGCAAGTTTTGTCTTTTTCCTGACCCTTGTTCAAGCTCCCTATATTCCATTGGTAAATAAAGTATTTGATATTTTCTTTTTCTTTCTACTTATTTTGCTTAGCTTAATCCCTTCCAACTCTAGCATGGATCATTTTTAAGGGAGTGATAGTGGTATCTCTTTGTGGCTTTGAGTCACATTTCCTAATGTTAATGATGTTGAACATTTTGTCATTTGTCTGTTGATTATGTGTATGTCTTCTTTGGAGAAGTGTCAATTTAACTCTTCTGCATACTTATTGATTGGGTTTTTCTTTTCTTTTTATTGAGTTGTGTGAGTTTAGAGATCTTGGATATTAGCCATTTGTCAGATGTATGACATGCAAATAGTTTCTTCTATTCAGTGGGATGTCTTTTTTTATTTTAAGGTTATTTTATAGAAGCTTTTTAATTTGACATGGTCCCATTTGCTTATTATTGTTTTTGTTTTCTTGTCTTGGAGTCAATTCCCCAAAGATATTCCTGAAGCCAATGTTGTGGGTTATTTTGGCCTGGTTTCTTCTATATATATTTATTTTATGGTTTCCAAACTTTAAGTCCTTAATCAATTTTGAGTTATCGTTTTGTGTTTGGTATAAAACAGTAATCTAGTTCCCTTTTTTCTGCATGTCCAGTTTTTCTAGCACTATTTGTTAAGAGACTTTATTATCTCCATTGTATACTCTGTTGATGCCTTTGTTGTAGATTAGCCCATTCAAAACATTAAATTTATTAGCAGTCAATAGCAGAAGCTAGGAAAAATAGAAGGCAAATAAGGGAAAATAATTTGCAAATTTGTGTATACACACAAACTAACAATTAACTGTAGAAGCAGAAAAACATCTTTATTTAAATGATTGCTCAGGAATTTTGTCTTCTATAAACCCTTTCTTAGGAAGCTATAAAAGTCCATGCTCTGCTAAAATGAGGTAGTCAAAAAAAATCAATGTTATGAAACTCAGAAAATAAAAACTGACACAGGAGAAAGGATTTCTTAAAAGAGGGTGAGTAAATAGCTCAGATATTGATTCTAAATTATTTTTTAAGAAAAGAAATGATTGGAAGTAAGAGAAAATAATAAAAATCCCCTAGTACTTGAGATAGTCTTAGAAGTCTCCTTTGTGAAGGTGTGATTTGGCCAGTGATGTTTGAGTCTTTTCCCACTCCAATGAGGAAGCAGATGATCCCCTTGCTGTCCCTATATTTTTAAAGTTAGAGAATACAGTATTTGAAATGTTATATTACGGAATCAGGTGGTGAATTTATTTCATAAACAAGTGATTTTCTTGTTGTGAACATATCCAAAAATACATATTTTCCAATGAAATGTCACCATACAAATGGAAACTACTACTCATTACCATGTAAGACATAATAGGTTTGATTTCAAGATCTCAATGAATCATTCATCATTTTATTTTATTTTTATTTTATATCTATTTTACATTAATTTTTCATTTTTGTACAGTGAAGGAATGGGTGCTTTGGTGGTGGGAGAACAACATGTCCATACCTAAGGGGAGAAATCTTATATAGGCAAATTATTAACAAGCTCATAAAGCACTAGTATGTCAATAATAAAAAATAAATAAATAAAATAGGCACTTAAATTGAATTTCAAGTATTTAATTTTATGCTATGAACAAAATCATACAGGAAGCTGTGATATTCCCCAGAAATGATAAAAATTAAGAAAATAAAGTGGGTATGTAGATATGTTTTTAAGTCAAATATTTTCCAGTGTTGTCACATTTCCATGAACCAATCTGAAATGATCCCATTTCATGTAATCACATTTTTATTCATTTGTCTGCTTCAAATTACAAATATCATTGCTTCCAATGATAAATTGTGTGTGTATAATTATATATGACTGTAAATTCTTTTTTATGTTAAAATATGTTTTACATGTATTATTTATTTTCCCTTTGTTCTTGATATTTATTTTTTTATTTATAATTATTTTTAATTTACATATATTTGACATCAGTTGTAATCCCCATGTACTCCCCATCACTGTAACAGCAGTGCACCATCACCTTTACAGTTCTCCCGTAAATTCTTTGATGAATGAATGATGTAGCTCAGCATGCCACAGTTTCAGAATATGAATAAAATGTGAATCCATTTCCGATACAAAGTAAAATGGAACAGGACATGAGAAGAATTAAGCCACACTTGGAATCAGAGTATAATATCAAAAGAGGTTCAAAGCCAGAAATAAATATTACAAATAACAAAATCCACCATCAAACACACACACACATACACACACACACACGAGTGCTCAATAGGCCATATATGGTTGTCAGCATAATTTCAGAGAGGGGATTAAAAAAGAACAATTTGTAAATATCTGAGTGCAAGACCAATTGCAGATCTGAATATCTAAGGTGTGATCAGTTCAGAACAGCTGATTTCAAAATATGATTTCCTGTTTAAAGATGATTTCTAAGATTAACTCTTAAAATTATTATATGTACAAAGCATTAATATTATTTTCTATTAAGGTAGTAGTAGAGAAATGGATTCTGATTTTATTTTGGTGAGTATATGCTCAATTATATTAAAACTATTTTGGATATGAAATGATTTCAAGCTAAAGAAAGTTTGCATGGAGGAGTCCTCTGAATACATAACCGGCATATCACCTTGTGACACACAAGGCCAATGCCCACTTTTATGCCACTTTTCTGGGAAGCAGTGAAAGGTATGAACTCTTCTAGCAAGAAGCAGCAGTGATCAGGTGATGCCACTTAGTGAGTGGTGTCTGGCTTCCTAACTCACATTAACTCTGAATAGGGCTCCACTGAAATTGAACAATCTGCATATCAGAATCTAACAGCACAGGTACTTTCCCGGAGTTTTAATCAGTATTTAGATTTATATTTCATAGCAAGAAAGTAGCAGTATCACTTTTTTTTTTTAGCTTTCCTAATTTCCAGATGTGATGCTATGGCAAAACTCCATTGATATTACCCAATAACTGATGTCATAGTTTTGTTTATACACATGCATAAATGAGACAACTGAGGCTTACAGAGTTTAGGTTGCTTTTGTAAGGTTATGTGTAAAGTGAAGGTTGTATATTCTACCAATTTCAAAGTCAGAGGTCTTTGTGTTAAAGCTTAAATACTTGAAGGAGCTAATAGACAACAATTTGCCTTCTTTCACAATTAAAAGTAGCTACTTGCAATTTTTCTAGAAGAAATAAACCCAAACGAACAATATGATTTATTGTAACAAAAAAGAATCAGTAACACTTTATCCCCTGTTACTATAAGACACTCAACAGAAGCAAAAAGCTCCTTAATTTGTCTGTAAACATAGCACTGGTGTTTTACTATATTTATTTTGGAAGAAATATGTCAACTTACTTTGTCTTTAAAGGATTAATAAATCTCCAGAAGTAAAGCACATTATTTTTTGGTTCAATTGAAAAAATGCATAGACACTAGCTTTATATTTCAAGGAAATGTGGTATCTGAAGGAAGTGTGGTATCTGAAGTTAATGGTACACACTGATCTTGTCATCAGAGAAGGTAAGAATTAGATGGGCCTTTAATCAAATTTATATAATTAAAACTTTCAAGGTTCATTAAAATCTTTTAAACAGATGTTGCATTTAATTTACAGAAAGCTTTAAATTTGAGAGTTTATATGTAATAATTCTAATGTGGCTTGTATAGAAAAATGGTTATCTTCTTTGGTTTTAAGTGAATGTTTCAATTGCTTCAACTATCCATAGGTATGTATTTGCAATCTGAGACGCCTATAATTGGAAAACATTGATAAGGGTCTATACATTGCAGTAGAATGTGTTTTTTCATAATTCAATTAACACTAGTAAAGTTCATTAATATATGACATTTACAACCTGCAAGCAACCTGCATATTTTGAGGCTTTTATTCCATAATTTTATATGTGCAACTCACCAAGATTGTTGTTAAGGATTGCTCAGAATCTCTGACATTGCTTGACTACAGTAGCTATTATTGCAACTTAACAAAATAACCCCCATCTTGGTGACTGATGGAAATTGTGGGTGAGGAATTCAGATGGGGCCCAGCAGCAGTTATTTCTTTCTTTGCTCCATGACATTTAGATGCCAACAGCTGCTCAGAGTGACTCAGTTGCTGGGAAGTAGTATGTTCTGGGACTTCCTCACTCATCTGTCTGGTAGTTATTGGCGGTTGTATACTCTCAATTAGAGTACTTCTGTGATCTGTCCTGTTGGCCTGAACTTCTTCATAGAATGGTGTACCCATTTAGTCCTTAAATGGCATCACAGGGCTCCAAAAGTGACTGTTTCAGCAAGTCAAGAAAACTACTTGTGTATAGCATATCATTTTCACATGAAAATCACTATATACACTCACACACACCCACATACCCACAGTATATACTTAATAATTTAAACCATGATTTCATAAGCTCTTTTTCACTTGTAAGCAATAATTACAGAAAAACAACATTCTTGAGGAAATGGTCTTTTCCGGGCCTCCCAGGTGGCATGGGGCTAAAGTCTCAATGCTATCAAGCTATCATTAGCCACTGTGGCATGAGTTTGATCCCTGACTGGGAAGCTAAACCACATGGGGCACCAGACCTCTCCTGTCTTACCCGATGCTCCCCTCAGCAGTGTATTTTAGTAGAGCTTCCTGTCTGGCCCACTATGTCTCTGGAGAATCCTCTCACCCGCTTGTACCTTTGGCCTACACCCCAGTCCTTGTATGCATAAATAAATAAAATAAATCTTTAAAAATATCAAATGGTCTTTTTATTTTAAAGCTCTCCCATTTTTCTCCTACCTCCAGCAACTGACTTGGCAGCCTTATCATTCCACTCTTGGGGAGCATAAGGAAGTTAACTACATATTATATAGTAGCACAATGATTCTCTCAAAATCCCTTATAAGTAAAATTCAAACAAATCCCTTTGTCTCTGAATCCTACCAGCCAGCATGCCTTCATTAGGATGTAGATGTGGCAGCCATGCATATAACTGAGTATTTTAAGCTAATCAAAGCCTGCATCACAATATTAATTGGGTTGTGTGTTGCTATAAAGTTGAACTATGTCATTTCTCTTATACAAGTTGCTCTTCCTTCATTAATATACCAAATTTTTTCTATGTAAACAAATTTGAAACTGCATATAATGGCATAAAAATAACAATAAGGGTAATAGTCATATTTTTTCAGCATCTACATTGTATAGCACAGTATATATTTAATAGTATATGTACAGTCTTCTGTGGGAGAACTAGTTATATGACCACAGGGAAATTATTTAATTTTTCAGGGCCTCAGTTTCTTTACCTATAAAATGAAAAAGATGCTATATATTTTATCTTATGATCTTATTATTATTATGAGAAGAAATAACGTGTATAAATTGCTAGGATACTGCCAGAAAAGCTTAGGGAGTATTAGCTGTTAAAATGTTATGAATGAAGAACTAAGGTGCAGTAAAACCAAAGCACACAATTAAAAACAGTGAGCCCATTTCAGACTTAAATTTTCTTAGCACTAAAATAATTTTGTTTCTTCTGTTTAGTTCTGCCTTATCATTGTCATTGATTTTACTGTTTATGCTTTTTCAGACAATGAGCAGAGTTCCTAGTTAGACTGTCGGGGCTTCGATTTCAACCTGCCACCACAAGCTATCTATCGGAGCTCTTTCTGCCTCAGGGGCCTCATCTCTTAATGGTTGATAATAAGACCACTTAGAATTATTGTGATAATTAAATTAACTAGTGTAACAGAAGTGCTAAAAATAGTGTCTGGTACAAAATAGGTATAAGGAAAAAAAAAAGACACAAATGCCAATTTGAAGGTCAGACAAAACCAAACCAAAAATAACCTTGATAATTGACTGTAAAACTGAGGCTGTTAGAGGAGAAGGAACAACGTGAACAGCAAAGTGGGGAGGACCAAAGGACTATGGGGAGGATTCTGAGTGCCTTGGTTGTGGTGTGATAACATACATCTGAAGAAGTGTGAACCTATACCTTTAAATCACATTCTGTGTTGCAAACCTATTTTACCTAAGGGGAAAAATAATAAAAGGAATGAAAGAATGAAAAAAACCAGTTAGGTTGTGAATGTCAAGCAAATAATCTTTGCTTCTGGGGAAAATTTTTATAGTTGTAATCAGAATTTCTCAAAAGTTTACCAAGTCACTGACTGAGACTAGAGAATCTGGACCAGCTCATATACTAGGACTACTGAGAAAATAGACAGAAACACTAAAAGAAATGTTGTAAGCTGAAAATCAGCTTCTGTCTTGTCATATTGCTGTTCTTTTTATTTCGGTGGGAAAATCATAATGAGCTCATTTCTTTTCAGGTTTGTTTTATATTCACTTGGAGAAAGAATAAAAAGAATGGAAGCTTGGAAAATATATATGGACCTAAAGACTTTTAAAGTTGGAGAATAAACCCACAGCACAGAATGTGACTAACATAAGAATCACGTGACTTCATATCTCTGGGATGGGGGGAGAATGACATGTTTGTAAATGATGGCTTATCAACAGTTAGAGAGCTCAGACTACATGCTAGGAAATTATGTCTAATTTCTGTATAATTCCCATAATGTTCAAGCTGTTTTACACACTCTGAGATTATCTAAATTACAGCAGATTTTTCAGTCTGTCCTTGACAAACCTTTCCTTAAGAGTATACTGAATAAAACAGACTTTTGGAGTATATCAGTTATAGATTTTTAAAGTGAATTTTACTCATTTTCCCCACCATTTTCCAGTACTAATTTTGTCTGCATTGTCTCTTTATCAAAATCTGAGAATAGGCCCTGTTTCTCATACCCAACTACTGAACAAATTTTTTTTTCCTTTTATAAACACTTTACTAGTTGACGAGCTAATTAATTGTCTTTCTGAAACTTGTATATGTAATTATTTTTGTAGTTTGTCTAAATCCCTCTGGGCCAGCTCTTCTGGGAACATATCCCACTATCTCTAATTTATCCTTCAAAGTAGAATAGATATGTTTTCATGTCAGTGTGTTTATTTCTTTTATTCCTGTGTTGAAGAAAATACTCATTCTCAGGCAATTCCAGTTTTATATTATATATTCCTTGAATTCTTTCTATTTCTAATCTAGTTTGTGAAAAACAACTAATGATCTTCTTTGTCTCTTTGTTCAATGTTATGATTATTATCATCATCATCATCATCATCAACATGTTTTTTTGCATAGAAGAACTGGTGTGTAGGCAGAGGTGCAAGGAGTGGGTAGGGTGTATGTGTGTGAGCAGATTCATCAGAGACAGTGAAGGACAGGTGGATTTGCTGAAATATACTTTTAAGATGAGTAGCTGCCTAGATAGGAGAGGTCTGATGTGACATTATGTGGGTTAACTCCCTGGCCAGGATTGAATTTAGGTGGCAGCAGTGAGATAGTGCTGAGACTTAATCCCTTGGCCAGAAGGGAGGACCTCTTTGTTCAATCTTCTGAATTTCTCATAATTCCCTGATATCATATCTACATATGCTTGTGCTTTCCATACATTTTATTAATTAGTAAGTGGTATAGGTGAAGGAAAATAGTAGGTAAGTAGTGATTCAAGAATTAAAAGCACCCTTTTAATGAGAATAAAAGAATACAGTAAAATATGAGTAAGCAAACTGCAAAGTTAGATAGAATAACCCACACAACATCACCTTTATTTATGGCATTAATTGCATGTTTTGGGGGTAAGGATTCCCAAAATCATTCTCATATTTGTTCATTCACTTGAAAGACCCATAAAACACACTGGAACTTCTTAAGTTCCAGGTATGATTTATTAAATAACAAATAAAGATTAAAGATTAATTAAATAAAGATTAAAATCAGTCAAGAGAGTCATATGGAATCAGAAAAGTGTTATTTTCCTGGAATGACTAGTACTCACCAGAGAATCTCCCCTGAACCTTAGTGACTATGGCATGGTTGATTGCTCATGTACCTAATCTCAGGAAGTCAAGTTTTTACCTTATGACCCCTACCCCACAAATCACACTGAACAAATATAAAGTTTGGAAAGTGTCGAGTCTGCTCAAATTTCGTTTCGGTGACAGAAATGCAAACCTGTTACAGTAGAAGTTTAAATGCATACAGATTATATAGGATATCCTTAATTTTACTTAGAGTGCTTGTGAGTTTGTTGGTAAAATTCCCAGGCCTATGGGAAAGAACTGCACATTCATAAGTAGAAGAGAAATATGTTATGGATAATGCTAGATAACAATAGGATGTCTTAGAAACTTGAGAAGCAGCACTAACCCTGGTAATATGCATAGAAATGGATCATTGATAACAGGATCACAATTAATAAAGGTATAAGAACTTGATGTTAAGATTTTTTTTTATGGATATTCAGCTGTCTTGTGAAATGAGCAAAGTTTCATAAAAAGGGCCAAATGTGATTTAATACATTTTATTAAACTCTCCGTGACTATTGTTTACTAGGTGATTAATGATAGTCCTGAAATTAATAGATGGTTTTCACAATATATTACAATTTATCTTTTGTGGAGTGTTTCAGTCCAGACAATGGAAAACTCACTACTGTTTCCATTCTATTAAGATGTCTTTTAGAAGCAACTGTTTTCAGATTAATTATATTTTAGGGGAACTTTAATTTGATTAAGATTTATGGAATCTAATTCATCATATTTCAAAGAAAATGAGATTGAAAAGAGAAGTCATAAAATATAAAATTAGAGGGGAGAGACAGAGCAAGGTGCAAGCAAAGCAGATACTTGACCAGTGTCCATATGTTGAATTGTAAACACCTTTTATAAATGTAGGAAGATACTTTACATGTCTGTAACTTACAGAATTATTTTTTATCAGTTAGGTGTTTACCCTCTTTTCATAAGGTAAATAAGAAATCAGGGAGTGAAGATTTATTAATTTTGTATGATCTGAAGTCATGTCATATAAAGAAGCATTTTTTTTTTAAAGCACAAGAATGTCAGGATTCAGGGAAATAAGATGAGTTAATACTACAAATCAAGGCTCTACTTGTAATTTTTTCCATTAAAAATTGAACAGTATAATGCTGAAATATGTTCTTCTAGATTAAAGCAAAAATGGTGTTGTTTAAGAAAACTTACATAAAATATTAGCTTAGGGAGTGTTGATTTATGTTTTTTCTTTTAAGCAAGGACTATATGTGCTTGGAAATAACTGTGTTAGAATAAGCTTTCTGATATGCTTTTCCAAACCTGAATTTTCCTCTTGCAAGAGGAAACTACTGGTCAGTGATTTTAAAATTCAGTTCTAGAAAGAAAAATACCACCTGAGGAGCAAAGTCTCTATCTCAGTCTGTTCATAGTTTTTCACTGCTGATTATAAGGCATAAATTAAAACTATAAGCTTAAAGAATATTGCATGACCTCGATGAAACAACAGAAAGTACCATGATATATATTTTGCAAATATATGGAACATCAGAGGTAGAATTTACCATATTAGTAAACAACTGCTCTCATATTTTACAGAAGCAAATGGAAGTTGACATTTTTACCATCGTGAGAGATCTCCCGCTCAAACTAGGGGTTTAATTTTAATTATCCATACATTTGCAAAATTCTGTCAGAATCTATACCTTATGCCATGTCAATCATTTTAGACTTAAAAAAATTAATGGCACAATGAAAGCTATTTTAACAATTGCAGAACATCAGGAACAAAATTAAACAAACCAAAATAAACATAAGTGTTCAACATTATTTCATGTCTCCTTTGATTAATGGAGTAGGGAGATGCACTTATCTTTTTAAACATCAATGTTCAACATTATTTCATATCGCCTTTGGTTAATGGAATAGGGAGGTGCACTTCTCTGACACTTTGTGGTTAAATGGTCATATTACTTGTTTTAACAAATGAAATGATCAAAATTGAGACTGGTCACTGGATAGAAGGATAAGAGCTGTTACAAAATTCCTTTTTTTCTCTCTTTCATGAACTGCCTCTAAAATATGATATTCTAGGTGATGATGTCAGAGTTAGGTTTATATGGATTAGATTATGTCTGTGCTCCAAGAATACATGTATAATTGAACAATGTCTTCTTGTGTTAAACTACTGATGTATAAGGGTTGATTGCTTTTGTAACTTCACCTTGCCTCTGCTGCCTGATATAGAATATTTCAATAGTATAAGTGGAACAAATTCAATCTTTTTAACAAATGCAAATAAATTTGTTTGGTGATGCAATAGTCTATGAAACTACCTGTCATTGATGGATATTTAGTGTGTTTCCAATCTTTGGCCATTGCAAGTAATGTTGCTTAGGACTGAATTCGTTTGGTTATTCTTCATTGAATGAAGATTTTATAAAGTTGTTAGTTACTTGGATAACTATAATTTGGGGTGCACAAATTCACATGTTTCTCTTACCTTACATCCAACTCCAGTGTTTATGTCCATTAGTCTTCTTTCCCCTTTCCCCTTTCCCTTCTTTCCCTTTTCCCTTCTGCCAGTCACTCTAGTAAACAGTATATTTTTACAGTATCTAAGAATAACCCATGATCCCCAAAGAAAAAGTTTGTTTTCTTTGGTTGTTTATATTCCACAGTTGAGTGAATCCATCTAATAAGCATCTTTCACTTTGTGACTTATTTCAATACTTAAACACCTTAAGATTATCCATCGATTTTGTAACAGAATTCACTATGATCTTTTTAAATACTTGGATAACATCCCATTGAGGATATATTTCTTTATACAGATTTCTGTCCTTAAGTATTTAGGTTAGTTTTACAATATGAGTATTGTGAACCATACTGATATGAACATAGGAGTGCATCACTTTTTCTCATTAGTGATTTTATATACTTTGTGTAAATACTAGTATTAATATTGTAGGATCATAAAGTATTTCCTTTTTTTTTTCTTTTGGAAGCTCCATACTGTTTTCCATATAGGCTGAAACAAATTTTATTCCTACCAAGAGTGAATGATTGTTCCTTTTTATTCATATCCTCACTAACATTTTTTTTATTTCCAGTCTTTTTTGTAGAGGTTATTCTCACAAGAATGAGGTGCAGTTCATTTCTGCATTTCCCTGTTAGTAAGTTACACTGAGCATTTTTTGACATGTCTAAAGGTCATCTGAATGCCTTCTTTGGAACTGTGTCAAGTTAGCTCTTTTGCTCTTTTTTTTTTCCAATTGGGTTATTTCTTTGTTTTGTTGTTGAGTTGTATGAGTTCTTTATGGGAAATTAACCCCTTTGTCAGATGTGTGATGCACAGTTATATTGTTTCTGTTCAGATGTTGCCTTTTTGTTTTTGTAGTGATTTGTTTCAGTGTAAAAAAATATTTTTCATTTGATGTAGTTCCATTTGTTTATTTTTGCTTTTGATTTCTTTGCCTTTAGGACTGCATCCCTTTATACATTCTGTTGATGTCTAAAAGACCTATTCTTTCATTTAAATTAAATTACATATATTACGGAGTAGCTTAGTCCTGGCAGGAAAGAATAAACCTTAGTAACATTAACTGAAACAATTCTTATAGACAGTTTTGTTATTTTAAGAGAATTTTACAATGTAATTTACACTGTTTTGACAATCAGCTGCATTCTCTGATAATGTTATTAATGTTCTCATTAATTATGAAGCATTAAAAGAAGGACTAATTTTTTGTTATGTTTTATATATGACCATGTGATAGATGATCACTTTAAGTGACAGAATGTTCACTTTAAAAATAAAGTGAATATTCATATAAATTTTAATTTAATGTTGTATAAATTCCTCAGTATACATAATTTTATTTTAATTTTTATTACATTTCAACCAAAGTAAATTTGGTTTAGGATTTTTAGGGAGAAAAAAAAATCTTCAACCTTTCTGGGTTCTTCATGGACTGGTAATCCATGCTAATCAAAATAGCATCAGATATGCTAGCAAAGAAGAAATGATCAATTTAATGATATACCTATGGATAACTCATATGGTTGGGAATTCTAACCATATGAGCGGATCAGGAATATGTTCTGCATTTTGGGATCTGGGACATCAAGGAGAGAGGGGAGACTTTATATGACAGACAAGAAGGGGGTGAGGTTAGTTTATACTTACTTTGAGAGTGAAGATGACATTCTTAAAGAAGATAGATATACTGATAAGCCTACAGAATAATGAGACTTCAAATTACATTTTCTATGTGTTTTTTCCTCATTAGGGTGGAGCTACTGACTTAGGCAAGGACATAAACTTATAGTTTTTAGGATTCTCAGTGCTTTTAACTCAAAACAGTTTGCACTGGTAAATAATGGTAATTGATTACCTGAGTCCCATTAGGCCTGAATTGATCCCTAGTGTTTTATCAAGTCAAATAAGACCTATTCTGTGTGTGCTGAGAAAGACCAATATGACACTATTGGGGAAATCAACTCCACATAACTATGTAAATCTTATTTTTTTGTTGTCCATATGGTACTTCACACTCCTTCAGTTGTCCAGCTGTCTTTTAATTTTTTTTTTAAGATTTATGTATGCATACAGGACTGGGGTACAGGCCAGAGGTGTGGGGGTGAGAGGATTCATCAGAGACAGAGTGGGAAACAGAACACGCAAATTGAGACAGGAGAGGTCTGAGTCATGTAGGTCACCAACCTGGTAGGTGGCCGGGATGGAACTCATGCTACAGTGGCTGCGTTTGCTTCATAGTTCTATGTTTAACCCATTGTGCCACCAGGGAGACTCCAGCTGTCTTTAATAGTACTTTTCACAGTTTCTGTTTCTCTGTGTGGAAAAAAAAAAAAAGAAAAGAATTAAATGCTATTCAGTCATAAAATGAATGAACAATCAATACAGTAACAATACAATCAAATCAGTGTATAGTAACCAGAAAGAAAGGAGTAGTTTTTGCTGTAACTCCATGTGTTCAGTGACGCAGGGATTGAAACCAGCAGCCAGGATGTCTAAGCAAGGAGATGGAGGTCTATTGCTCTCCTAAGCAAATAGCAATCCTGCCAACCTCTCCATGGCCTTTTATTGAGCATGAGAACAGTTAACAGCATATGTCATTTGCTACAAAAAGCACAGCCTAGAAGTACAAGGTTGCGTAATTGTATCCAAGCCCGCCTGCATATAACTAGCCACTACGATCATCTAATGATTTTTTGTTTCCTTATTATCTTCTTCTAGACTGTAAGAGTGTAAGCCTCGATCCTAAGAGATGTGTGAAGCTCTTGTTAGCAGACTTGTTTGCTAACAAATACTTCTTTCTGTCCTTGACCATTGCTTAGAGCTATTGCAACCTCTGGCTTTCCCCAACAGTAGTTTTCTGTGGCAATTACAGAAAGTACAAATAACACTTTGGGTGTGATAGGTGTGTTCAATCTCGATTAAAGTGATGCTCTTATAGATTACACCTGTTATAACTTGTAAGGTTGTACACTTATATATTCTTTGTTAATTGTCAATTATACCAAGCAGATACTCAAATATGCATATAAATTTTAGAAATCAGTCCTACAAATGGTATAAGAAAGGTTGCAAGGAAGGAGTTCATTCACATGATAAAGGTTAGAAAGTATTTACTTGATAGGGGATGGGCCATGAGAAGGTAGAGGAGTATGCTAAACTCTCTAAGGAATTTCCCAAAAGAATTTTTAGGATGATGGAATTGTCCTATATCTTGATATGGTTTTGTATACATATATGAATTAGAGTCATTTAATTGTACACTGAAGCTTCATTTATTCTACCCTGGATGCTTTATATTATAATAAAGTACAATGGGAAATAAAAGACCATGCCATGTACTGCAGAGAATATAGAGTAGAAAAATTTTCATAAACTAATGTCTTTTTTTTTAATTGATGGTGGTGGGAACTCCCTGGGGAGTACAAATGATGTCAAAATAATTAAATAAAAAAATAAGTTAATATTTAAAATATTGTCATCCTCCAATAACCATTATATTCATGGATATATATCCAATAGAAATGCTTCCATGTGTACACCAAAATAAATGGGTGAATATGTAACAGTGTAATCTCCATAGAAAGGGGAGGCTCCATGTTGCCTGCCCCATTCAAATGAAGGGTAAAGCTGAGCAGAAAGAAGGAAGCTAGAAAGGAATGAAAAAGAAGACAGAGTGTACACATGGGACTGAGATTTGTGAAGAAGTTGCCTTGCCTTTCAGCCATGGATTTGTACCAGTGACTTGGGGGACATAGAAGGAGACATTTGAAAGAGAAATGGGTGACATTCTCCACAATTTATCCAGTGAAAAAGTAATTTTAAGAACACGAATATTTTTAACTTCAGAAAATAAAAGCGAGGGGTAAACTTGAAAATCAAAAGAGAAAAGACACCCAACGTTGTTCAGTATTCTGTTGGGGGGAGAGTATGTTATGAGTAAACTCCACCTAATAATGTTTTATGGACTACAATACCACTGTTTCAGGGCAGGGAGGGGGCACCCCAGAACTCTCAAACTCGCCCACTCTAAATAGATTCTGCCATCCACCGCATCAAGACAAAACATATAAGACCTTCAATTGAAACAAACTTTAATACAATTAGTGAACAATACAGAAAAAAAAAAGAATATAGTTACTAAATCAAGTACCCAAAGTTACCCATCCCTCGTGGGTAAAAGTCCAGCCAAACAGAACTGGCCCAAAACAAGGTTCAAAAGCCTGACACAAGTCGAAATCACCTTTTGGTGGAGACCCCACAGAAAAGGGTCAGAAAGGCTCAGACAAGTCTGAGAGAAAAAAAGCAAACTCAAAATCAAGATAAAAGCTGCCATTGTTAATCTCCCCCTGGGTCTCTCACCAGCATCTGTTCCAACCAGTCCAGGGCCAAGAAGCAAGCACAGTTTCTTCATATGTCTCTCTGCTCCATATGCCTCCTCTAGGTCTCTTGCTATCCATCCTGCTTCATTCCTTCTCCAGTATCCCGCTCAGCTCTACCCTTTTTA
This sequence comes from Galemys pyrenaicus, assembly GCA_019455555.1. Lineage (NCBI taxonomy): Eukaryota > Metazoa > Chordata > Mammalia > Eulipotyphla > Talpidae > Galemys > Galemys pyrenaicus. The sequence continues at coordinate 7,916,105 of JAGFMF010011418.1, forward strand.
GGGTGGGACAGGGAACCTGGAACTTCTCCTTTCCCTGGGGACCCCCTTATTATTACACCATCTCCATGTCAAAGAGATCCCAGGTGCTAAGGACTACAGCTCCACCATACCATCAATCCACCACAACTCGACTTTTTAAAGGGAAGATTTTTTTTTTTAAAAAATTATTGATCTGGGGTGTAAGTCGGAAGTGTGGGTAGTGAGAGGATTCACCAGAGCGAATGGGGAGCAGAACAGGCCATATCTACTGAAATATAATGCTTAGGGGAGCAACAGGAGAGACGGGAGAGGTCTGCTGTGCCATGCAGGTTAGTTCTGTGGCCAGGGATCTAACCATTGCTGCAGTGGCTGAAGATAGCTTGATAGTGCTGTGTATTTAAACCCTACACCACCAGGGAGGCCAGTAGAGGGAAGATTACTGGGAATGAAGAGTGGAGTTGAACATCCATGTTTGGTATAAAATGGAACACGTGTGGGAGTGGGGGATCTTTATTGTTGCCTGCCTTCATTGTGCATCCCAACTCAGTGTTACTAGTAGGACACATGGGCCAATTAATCTCTCTCTCTCTCTCCTCCCCCTCTTCTCAATTTCCATGTAAAATGTAAAGAAACCTTTTATTAACCTTTTTCTGTGTTCCTGCCCTTTGGTCTTGTCCTGAATTTTTTTAAGCATGCAAGTGAGAACTCGTATCTAGGCCATCTGTTTTCCCTTTAGGGTTACACTGCAAGATTCTACATTTTTTAGAATCCTTGAAATCTCAGTTTTTCATTATTTAAAATGTTTGTTTTACCCAGTTTCATATTGAAAGAAGAGGTACAGTTATTTTTTTCATCTAATTTTCTGACAATAGCTAAGGAACTTTACCCAAATATCACTAAAGTAATATTTTTTAGAAAACTAATATCCTTGTGACTATAAGAATATTCATATTATTAATTTGTAATCTTCCACTATTATTCATTCTTACATAAAATGCCAGCAAGTCTTTGGCTCATGGTATCAATAGAATATTTTGAAATGGGTTTGCACATATGAGAAATATGGAAAAAATAATCACCAATCTACTGTATCTCCTTGATTACTGTGGATTTTTACCAACTGTATTGTAGCTCACCTTGTGCTCAGAGATTAGCAATAACATGCAATTTAGGCTTTATGCTCTATCCCAAGTGTTTGATTACAGTTTATTGTAAGAGGTTTGAAATAGTCATTATGCTTGGGCTCCTAGCCATGCAATCTGCACCATGGCTTCTGCATAGGTTGGCTAATGGATAAGGTGTCCTTAACTACTAGTTCCATCCTAATTATTCCTTGCTCATACTCCCAATGCTCATTTTATTCACTGGCTTTGTTCCCAATCTGTTCCTTAACACTTAGTTTAACTCCTTATTTGAATTAAGTGCTCAGATTGTCAATCATCCTTCAACCAAATCTGACCTAAATTGTTTATTGAGGTACAAAAATGAACCCCATGCCTTTCCTGGGACCTGAGCTTTGGAATCTGGAAAGGGAAGGCCTGTCTTAATGACTTAAGGAAAACCTAATAGATCATCAGGTTTTGTATGACTCTGCTAATCCGCAAGTCTGTCTCTTCCTTTGGATGCTATTGACTTATATAAAAATATAAAATGTAAAGCTAAAATAAAAATGTAAACCTCGAGATATTTTGGGAAATTGAAACAAATTTCAAGAAAAAGAAGATAAGTTACTTCAGGATTTGGGAGGAATCTGATAGCTAATAAACAATAGCAAGTCCCACCCAATCCTTTCTCTTTGCATTTTATCTACATGTTATTCCAGTTCTTTGATTTCTAGTACATCTGGCATTTTCACTGAAGTTATATCTCTTATTTTGTCTTTTGATATTTCAAGAAGAGAAAAAATTTACCCTAAATTTTACCTTACTTTTCTTTCTTTCCTTTTAAGATTTATTTATTTATGCATACAAGAGCTGGGGTACAGACCAGAGGTGCGGGAGGTAGAGCAGGATAGGCAGATCAGCAGAAATACACTGCTGAGGGGAACAGAGGATGAGGCAGGAAAGGTCTGCTGCCTCATGTGGGCCATCTCCCTGGCCGGGGATCAAACTTGTGCTGCTGTGTTGTGGATGCTTCACAGTGAGGAGCTCAACCTGCTGCACCACCAAGAAGGCCCTGCTTCACTTTTCTTACAAGAGCAACACCACAATTTCGATTTAACTAGGTGGGGTTTTAAGGACTTCATTATCTTTGAAAATCTGTAGGTTTAGGTCCTGCCAAGGAGTTTGGAAGTTCCTTAAGTGGAACTATTTTCTATTTTAACATCTTATTTTCTGAATAGTTTTGTAAGAGATTTTTAGAAATTTTCAGTATAAATTGTCTTCTTTTGCTGATAATGTCCTGCATCAGTAAGAGTAAAAATCACTCTATGTAGTTAGTAGCAAGAATATTTATAGAAAGATCATTAGGCATTCAATATTTTTCAAATTGATATATTGAACATGATTGTGTGACATGATCTTCCAGGTATGGGAAGCATATATTCCTTTGTGAAGTTTAATTAAATATAAGAACTATGAATAAAACATAACAGAGAAGAAATGAATGAATGATCTAATTGTTTAGATAACATAATATGGATATTTAAGTAGAGACATGAAAGAGGAAGGAATTGAGGGAATAGCCATCAGAGTATCTGAAGGAAGGACATACTAGTTTACATAAATGTCAGGACAAAGGACCTGAGGTGGATGTTTTCTTGGCATGTTTGTGAACATGAAGGCCATCATAACTGGCACTAGATGAAACTGAGAGAAACACATAGGCAAAAATGATATTGGAGGAATAGACAGGAAGAGACCTATGCAGTTTTGTAAACTAAATCAGAGACATAGAATTTTGACATAAGGGAAGCAGGTGTTAGTGTTAGAACAATACAGCCTTTTGTTGTAAGTTTTTGGCATTGAAGTATACATGTGTCTCCTCTGTGATAACTAGCTGAGATTCTGCATTTTTCATATTCTTCATATTTGAAGAAAATCAGTGTTAGCATAGAGCTGTCACTACCACATATATAAATGTAACATTTGTTAAGTATGATGAAAGAAGGTGGATGAAGGATGTATTCACTATCTAAGCAGAAATAATTTTGAAAGGGTAACGCTTTTTGCTAGGCTGTTTTTCTAATACAACTGAAAATGGAAATGCATTCCTTTGTAACAATCCATTAATTTTCTAAGCATTGAATTGTTTTTGCTTAATGCAGAGTAAGCAATTAGTAACACATTATTACTTTAAATGCTGATTTTGGAAATGGGGAATAAACATAACAGATAGATAGGTAGATAGATAGATGATAAATAGACTGATAGATAGATAATTTTATTATGAAGGATTTCATGGTATAATGGGTACATAAAACATATACAAACAGTTAATCTATATGAGAAGACATAAACTGATGAGTATCACAAGAAAAATACAAATTATAAGAGACACACACACACACATTCACCACCAAGATTAAGAATTTCTAGCCAAAAAGATGTAAAAAATGGTCAGAGATAAATTTTCACTTATATTGAAGATTACAAAAAAAGAGCAGGATAGTAAAAGTGAATCAGAAGAAGTAAACCAAGTAAATAAAAAATGCCAAGGTAGGGCCTCCTTGGTGGCCCAAGGCACTGTGGTGCTTCCACAGCCACTGCAGTGTGAGTTTGATCTCTGGCCAAGGCAATGACCCACATGGCACAGCAGACCTCTCCTATCTCACTTGCTGCTCCCCTCAGCAGTGTGTTTCAGTAGATATGCCTGTTCTGTTCCCCACTCTATCTCTGGTGAATCTTCTTACTGTTCTCCCCCACCTCTGGCTTGTATCCCAGCTCTTATATGCATAAATAAATAAAATCCTTTAAAAAGGTAAAGTGGTAAATCATTTAAAACTATCTAAAAAAATGGGAAGCTATTTAGCATTATTAAAGCAGAGAAAGGGTCAGTTGAAATTTAAAAAGAGAGAGCACTGAATGCCAGTGAAACATGCTTTAATTCTATAGACACTGAAATATTTGAAGTCCCAAATTTTATTAGTTCATTCTGTTAGAAAGTGTAAATTAATTTAGCAGTAATAATTCTAGGGAAGAACAAGTGGGAGTTCTAAATTGAAAACACACATATATGAAGAGGAAAGAAGAGTCCAAGATTTTTCCAATGGATTCCATATAATTTAATAATAAATTGGATTAGAGTAATGAGGGAAAAAAGTATTCAACACTTCATCATGCAATCAGACAGAATTAAATAGGGGATGCACTTAATAAAAAATGGGCATTGGAGAAAAATTTAAGTGGAAAGCAGTATAGATATGTTGATTTTTATTTTGCATATATTGACTCTAAATATGTAATAGCAAAAAACTAAGATGGGTAAGTTAAAAACATTCTATGTTTAATACACAAAAATAAAGTTGGAATAATGCAGACATAAAATATAAAACTTTTAGAAAAAGCATGGTGCTGCATTTTCATTTTAACTTTATTTTTGTGAAAGTTTAAGGTCATCTCATTTCCTTCCTAATCTTCTATTATACCTTGGGCATATATATTTTTTAAATTCCTCAATTTATACAGATACTCTTGAATGTCCTAATTTCCCAAATCTCTCCCTAACTTTTCCTCCCAAGCTTTAGGTTGCAACTATCATCTTTTGCCCCAGGCAGCTACAGTTTTTACATTTGCGTATGATGCTTCCTTACAAGACCTACAGCTTTTCTTACAAGACCCAAGCTTTTCTTACAAGACCCAAGCTTTTCTGTCCTAAGTGAGTCCCAACAGACATCACTTCTGTGTGTCCACAGGCAGTCTTCCAGACAGGTTAGAAAAGAACAAAGTACAAGTATGGTCTTGCTACTCCCTTCCAGAAACAGGGGCAACCTGGTAACAAGACTGTTACAAGGGGAGGAGCACCAGACTATCCTCAAACCTGCCTGCGTTGTGTTACACAAACCCCATACAGATAAAGAGACAGATGGGAGTCGTGGAGCAGGCTGTACTATGCAGGATGCTGCTGAACAAGCAGAGTCTTGGCCTTTTTATTGAAAGAATACCATTGAACATCAGTTGCATAGGGTAGGAGGATAATGAGAAAAAAAATGGGTGAAAGTAAAGAATGTGTTTTTGTTATTTAGGGCTTGGGGGGATGTGAGTCTGCTGGTCAGATTATTGTTTATTTGATGATCAAGAGTTGTATTCAAAACCATAACCTTGGACCTCCGGCCATTGTTCTAATCTTATCAATAAAGCATTCAAATGATCAGGTTCTGGGGTCCTTTATCATACACTAGTTCTCAGCCCCCCAGGAATTCCCAGTTATACCTCATGATGTATGAGTTGGGAGTAAGTTTATGCATCCATCCTCAGCCCTCTGGGTGTTCCTGGTCATACCTCTTAATGTGTGTGCTCTAAATAGGTTCAGCCCTCTACTATGAAAAGACAAAACATACTCTAGTGCATAAGACCTCTAATGGAAAGGATTTTTAATATAATGAATGTGCAATAAAGAGAAGTAAAAGAATAAATATAATAGTTTTCACAATAAACACCTAAATTTACCCATCCCCTTGAGGGTAAATGCCCAAACAAACAGGGTTGGCCCAAAGCAGAACTACTGAGACTCAAAAGCTTGCCACAATTCTAAGTCCTTAAGGTGGGACCTATAGGAAAGAGGCAGAAGGAGCCAGGCAAATCTGAAGGGAAAAGGGTAAAATCAAAGCCAAGGTAAAGGCTGCCATTGTCAGTCTCCCCACAGGTCTCTCACCCATGTTTACTTCAAGTGTATCTTTCCATGTTCCCTAACTCCCTGGTTCCAGACCAAGACTGAGAGGCAAGCACAGTTTCTTCACATGTCTCTCTCAGTCTTCCCCTGGGTGCTTATTTCCACCTTTCCTTAGGATGGGGCAAGTTATTTGGAACCTCAAAAATAAGATGTGAATAAGCAAAAGTGCCACATTACCCTCCAACAAGTTTTTAGTTGCCTTCTTTCTTAATTTAGTGTTCTTGGCTGTTGTAAACTTTTGCCCTTTTCTAGAGTTCTGACAAATCATTTCTGATTATTTCTGCTTGTTTTTCAGTGTTTCTGTGGAGGAATGGGAATTTGAAGCTCCCTACTCCACCATTGTTTTTTCCCTAAGCAACAATTCTGTGAAGAAAGTTTGCTTTTCTCTTCATTAAATTAGTATATGTGATGTGGGAGAGATAGCACCACTGATGACCTGTATACTTTTTTTTTTTCCTGAAGAGTTTTTGCTAACCTATCATTCAATAGTTTATTCATCTCCCAGCAAAAAGTTTCAACATTTACTAACACCAGTAGGTTGACAAATATGATATCCTCTTTTTCCTCAAGTAACAGAAATTATATGTACAGAATGATAAAGGTCTAGGTGGCAGGGAACATAGACCCAGGTATTTCCCTTTTTTGGGCATCAATAAATTTAATTGATGCCTGTGAAGCGATAATTATCAGCCTTCATGATTCACTGATAGAATTTCTAGCTGATGAACCCAGTAGTAAACTTTGTGCAATTATGTGATTAAGACCCACTATGTGTTTTTAAAAAAGTTTTAAATTAATAAGGACTGAACAAGTTTTCAAATCATCACCTATCTAAAAAATAAGGTTTAAACTTTTCATGAATAGGTCATATTTCCTTTTTCCTTTTTGTAACAGTGTGATTTGCATAGAAAGCTGAGGTTCCAGGTTCCCTGCCCCACCCTAAGGAAGGGAGAATTTGGGAAAAAAGAAAGAAATAAGAGAACTAGGAGGAGACCTGGAGGAGCGTTGTAGTACAGAGAGACATGTAAAGAAGAAGCAAGGCTTGCATCTCTGCTCTGTAGCAGGGGAGGGGAGAGGAGTTTGAAAGAGTGAGAACAGGGCTTCCCTGGTGGCACAAGGAGTTGAGCTGCACTATGGAGCATCCACAGCCACTGCAGCAGGAGTTTGATGCCTGGCTAAGGAGGTGACCCACTTGGCACAGCAGACCTCTCCTGCCCCACCCACTGCTCCCCTCAGCAGTCTGCCTGTTCTGTTCCCCACTCTATCGCTGATAAATGCTCTCACACCCCATACCTCTGCCTGTACCCCAGTTCTCTCGTATACATAAATAAATAAAATCTTCAAAAAAAATAAATAAATGAAAGTGTGAGAGACCTGTGTGGAAGCTGACAATGGCAGCCTTTATCTTGACTTCTGGTTTGATTTTGTTCTTTTCCTTCCAGAGTTGCCAGGTCCTTTCTACCTTTTTCCTACGGATTCCCACCAGAAGGTGCCTTAGTCTTGTGGCAGAATTACAGACCTCAGTGGCCCTGCTTTGGTCAGTCTTGTTTGGCTGGTTACCCATGAGGGGATAGATAACTTTGGGTTTCTTGGGGAAGTTATTTTACCTGTATTTTAACTGTTATTTTCTGTCTCATCTCTCTAATGCAAACTAATTGAATTACAGGTTTTTTTTCATTGATGGTTTGATGCACTTAAGAGTATGTTTTGCCTTGATGTGCTGATGGCAGAATCTACTAAGAGCATATAGGTTTAGCGGTCTCAGGGTGCCCCTCATTCTGCCCACTAGCATTTGGTCCTTACATTGAATATTGAATATTTAATTCTAAGTGGGTATATTCTTTATGTACATCTCTACATGTATGAAGGCAAGTATACATGCATATGTATATATATACACATATATATATATATAAAGTTCTTAATGGCCTTTGCTCCTTTGCTAACTTTTTTATTGTCTTTGAATAATTCACAGAACAAGTAGATTATTGTAATTTTAATTCATTGTACTTAATTTATTTAACAAAGACTGGTGTTAAGAGTTTTTAAAAGGTGTTTTTTTTTTTTCTATTCTAGGTTATATAACAGGGAAAAACTCTTTATCAACTAATTAAATTACAAAACTCAACCATAATCACATAGGTGATTATAATTGCACAAACGAAAATGTAATTACACTGAAATTATTTTTTAAATCAGGATCTATAGTGATTGACAGAATTTATTTTACATGTGGGAGTTAACTTGCAAGATATTTAAAAATAACTAAAGTATATCTTTCTCTTAACTCAGATAATTTTGCCTCATTATATTTAGAATCCCAAAAGGCAAAGCTGCTCTTAAGGTGACACTGTTAGTTCACAGATGAACTGAATCTATAACCTATATCTCCCTAAGACTCAGAGCCTAAATTTTAAAAACTAAATTAAGCTATTTCCAAACTGCCCTCAACTCTCATGCCTTGAAAAAGAATCTCAATCTTTGTTGATATATTTTCACTAAGTCATCTGTCTGCATATGTATCCTCATTTACATACATTAAAGAAATATCCTGGGTACTTACTATGTAAGAAACATGATGTTTGGGTGGATGTAGGTTTTAACAATCTAGATTTTTTTCTTCATGAAAAATTTTTCAAAAGTAAATAGATCATCAGATCTTGCTATGTTTTCTGTTTTTTTTTTACTCTGCTACCCCACAGATCAGGACACCTAAATCAAGACTCCAGACTCAACAATTTCCCCTCTCTTACTGTTTGTGTCTTAAAAAAATTTCCTTGTTTATCTGGATTCCTGACTGTTAGCCTGTATGTGACCAGGAGGATCTCTTCACTCCATGCCTTCTGTGTTTATAAATCATGGATAGACCTTGCCTATTGATGATTTCATTTTCCCTTGTTCCATGTGTGTGAACTCTCTACACCTCTGTTCCTCTATCCTGAACATTGTGTGATTTTATTTTATTATTTTTTAAAGATTTTATTTATTTTTACATATAAGAGCTGAGGTACAGACCAGAGTCCAGGGAGGTGAGAGGATCCACCAGAGACAGAGTGGGTAGCAGAACAGGCACCTTGACTGAAATACACTGCTGAGGGAGCAGTGGGCAAAGTAGGAGAGGTCTGCTGCACCATGTGGTTCACCTCCCTGGCTGGGGATCAAACTCATACTGCAGCGACTGTGGAAGCCCAACAGCACAGCTCTCAACCCCTTGTACCACCAGGGAGGCCCCATTGTCTGATTTTATATTCTGTACAACATGAGCATTTCTGCCCTTGATCCAGATATTTCTAACTGAAATGCCTAGTAAATTTCAAACTTGTTAGCTTATCCAAATAGCTAATCCAAGCAGAGTATTGCCAAAGGTATATTTCTTACTGAATTAATACTTAATCTCTTCCTTTCCTGCAAAGTTACTGTAAAGTGAAATAATAAAATAAAATTACTTGACTAATTCATATCTATAAGCTGAAAAGAGTGAGTTTATTTTCAATTTAAATGTTTAAGGAGTAATATGTGCTGGTCTAATTAAATAGATGACATTTTGGTATTTTATCATATGACAGAAGGAGATTTGCTAGAACAAGATTTCTACTGACTTTAAATTACTTTGACATCATTGAATACATTGAATTCAATAGTGGGACCTCAGAATTTACAATAACAGGGTTTAATTGAATCATAGAGTGACTCTAGGCTGTTATTTGATGACTGGGCTTATATTCCTCATCTGTAAGACAAGAGTAACCATACTTGCTTCATGAAATTGCTTTGTGTGTTAAAGTTACAATGGCTTTCAGAGTGTAGTCTCTGGTTTAGTACCCCAAAGGCCATCTTAAAGTTGTTAGAAATGTACATTCTCTATGTACATACTGTACATGGACCTACTGAATCAGTAGCTCTATGGAATGCAGTGAAGCCATCTGTTTCATTTACTTTTTTAAAGATGTATTTATTTGTTAATGCATAGAGAAACTGGGATGTAGGACAGAGATGCAGAGGTTCAGAGGATTCACCAGAGACAGAATGGGGAACAGAATAGGCAGATATACTGAAATACACTAAAGGGAGCAGTGGGCAAGACAAAGAGAGGTCTGCTATGCCATGTGGGTTAGCTCCCCGGCTGGGGATTGAATTCAGGCCATAGTGGTGATAGTGTCGAGACTTAATGCCTAGGCCACAAGGGAGGTCCTGAAGTTCAGTTTTAACTAACCTGTAAGTTGATTCTGAAACATGCTATCTTGAGGGCCTCCCTGGTGGTGCAAGGGGTTGAGCCCTGCACTGTGGAGCTTTCACAGACACTGCAATGTGAATTTGATCCCTGGCCAGGGAGGGGTCCCACATGGCACAGCAGATCTCTCCTGCCTCACCTGCAGCTACCTTCAGCAGTGTATTTCACTAGATCTGCATGTTCTGCTTCCCACTCTGTCTCTGGTGTATACTCTCACATTTCCCCCCACCCTATACCTCTGACCTGTACCCCAGCTCTTGTATGCATAAATAAAAATCTTTTTTTAAAAAAGAAAATGTTATTTATGAAACATGCTAATATGAAAATGTAGTTCTAAAATGACATAGAGCTCCCAGCATAAAGGATGGTGTATCTCACCTTATAGCTTTCACCATCATTGTCATCATCATCCCCTCAGGCAGGCTAGGTTTACTTTTCTCTTATTTTCCAGAGGAAAGGTAGTGGGAGGTGGGAGTTACTTGGAATAGGCTTTAGGATCCTCAGATTCTCTTAATATATAATATGACAGTAAGGAAGGAATGACCCAGAGTATTTTTCAAAAATCAACCTCTGATCAGCATTTAGAAGTCATAAATAACTCAATTTATTCAATTAACAAAAAATTCTCAAGTATCATGTTGCTATCATACAAATACATACTTAATCAATTTGAAACCTATTAATTGAAAACCATTTGATTTCAAGACTATTTATGTTTTCCTTCATTTGTTCCTGCTTTTCAAACTCTACACTGCTTTTCAAAATCTACATTTCATAAAGGAAATGATAATGTATAATTATACACAGAAGCAACATCATGTCATTTTCAATCAAGAGTATTTTTATTACAAATATAAGCTGAATAACATTTCAATTGCATATTTTGTTTTTTTTTTAAAGATTTATTTATTTATGCATACAAGAGCTGGGGTATAGACTAGAAGTGTTGGTGGGGGTGAAAGGAGACAGAGTGGGGAGCAGAACAGGCAGATCCACTGAAATACACTGCTGAAGGGAGCAGCGGGCAAGACAGGTGATGTATGCTGCACCATGTGGGTCACTTCCCTGCAAGGGATTGAACTCATGTTGCAGTGGCTGTGGATAGCTTCATAGTGCTGTGCCTTAAACCCCTGTACCACCAGGGAGGTCGCAACACTATATAATTTAGAGGAATAAATTCACCTTTCCTCAGATATATGTCACCATACCACACCCACCGCCAAAGCACCCACATTCCTTTACCATAGGCCATTGGCTCACTTCTTCCCTTTGACCTGTTTTACACCCTCCAGTACTCTCAGTTCTGCAGTAATATTTATAGGGTATATAAAAACTTTATTTTTTTCTTTTTTTCTCTATATATAGTCAGTGTGTTAGAGAAATCATCCAATATTTATCTTTCTCTTTCGGACATTTTTCACGTGCATAATCTGCTCAGTTCTATTTATGTTGTCCCAAATGGCATATCATGACTGAGTACAATTTCATTGCATATACACCACATATAATTAATCTCACTATGGTTTTGATTTGCATTACCATGATGATAAGTGACCTTGAACAACTTTCTGTTTTAGTTGAAGATACTACAATACCTTCTGTTCATGGATTTTATTTATGACCTTGTTAATTTGTTTTTCTGGATGTTGGGTCTCTTTGATTTGTTTTTCTGAGATCTCTGCCAGCTATTAGGCATTCTCTTCTATTTCATTGACTTACTTTTCTGGGCTTTATTCTATTGGTTGAGTGTCTTTAGCATAGCGGTTACATAGACCATAACTATCTATTTAATAGGATGATAAAATCTTCCTACTTTTTGTGTTTGGATTCTGGAGAGCTGTTCTCATCTTTTGATGTCATATTCTCTAGAGGGCTCATCTTTCTATGTGTCATATTTTTTGTCTGCCTATTTTTCTATTTGAGGTTTCTCTATTTTATTATTATTTTAAATATCTTTAGCAGTAACTTAAATAGTTAAACTTATACCTTCCCACAGGTGATGTTTTGGTTTTATTTGAATTTATTTATTTATTTGGGACTTAACTGGGTTCCATCTGAGCTCAAATATGTTTTGTTTTGTTTTGTTTTAGTTGCTGAGTCAGCACAGTGAGGAAGGCCGTAGAAGAATCCAGATGTTAGTGTGGATAAGTTGGGGTGTGATTGGCTCAATTGTGATAGCTCCAATATTCCTCCTCTCTGGTTTTTGATGAATGCCTCAGCAATTTCTTCGCTCTCAGTGGTTCTCAGAAATCTTAAAAACCAGTATCAGGGAATAGGAAGGGATATGTAAATCAGTTGGCCTTCTCTATTATTATCTTGACCTGAGATCCAGCCTATGTGCAGCACTTCAGTTTCTTCTCAAGATTTCCTCTTTAAGGAAGTGTGCTTCCATGCATTCTTCTCTCTTCAGTCTCCAACCCCTCTGGTTGAGTTGATATCCCTGCCACCAATGTCCCCTACTCAGTGTCAATGTCCCACAAAATTTAGGTTCCTCTATCTCCCCACCTTCTCTTCAATGTAGTGTAAATAACCTCAGTGTTAATGCCGTTGAAGTTGCACTGGCCTCTGCTACCAAAGGATAATCTGTCTTCCTCTTTGTGAGAGTGTCTCAGAATAGTGTCTTTCTGGCTCTTCTCTTCATGTACCAAAATCAGTGGGGACCAGACCCCCTGAAGGTACCTCAGCTATGGCCTATCACATCTGTTCTTCTTGACAAGGTCTGTTCCACCGCTTGCCAGGACCTACCAGGTCTATGCTGCTTCCAGGTCCCACCCTGTAAACCATGAATTGTGTAGGCATATGCCTGAATGGGGGGATATTTCCAGGTCCCATCCCAGACCTCTTTGTGGTGCTGAGGTCTACTATGGTCAACCTGCATGCAGGACCCAGCCCAGGGTTCCCTGGAGTATATGGGGTCTACCTAGGACTTGCTGATGCCTGTCAGAGTCTAAATGTTAATGGCTGCTCCCAAGTCCTACTCTGGTGTTCACTGTGATCTTTAAGGGCCTGCAAGGGGCTTAAAGCTGGTGTATCTGCTTCCAGGATCTGTCCTGAAGAACACTGGGGTCTGCTAGGGCCTATTGTTGTTCGTTGGTCTACTGTTGCTGTGTCTGTGGGGGTCTTCCACTAGTGAGGCTACTTCCAGGTCCTGTCCTCAGGCTCACCAGGGTATGCCAGATCCTAACACTTGCCAGTTTAGCTCTGAGCTTGCAGGGCATGTTGGATTACTGAGGCTCATCTTGCCCATATGGACTAACCCTGGAGTCTATTCCATTGCCCACTGGGGCCTTCTTTCTCTGGATGTCGCTCCTAGTGTGTGCTATAATCATCTTTTTTCCTTTCAGGAATAACTGACCTATTGTACTGCAATCTAGTTACATGTATATGGAATTGAGTCCATTGTCTTCACTCTGCCACCGTCTTTCTGCTTTCCCATGTATTTATCTTTTATTTTCAGATATCTTATTTTTAGAACTATGTTTAAGAAATTAATGTGTGCATCCATATTTTAATGCAACTTTTAAATTTATAGTTACACTTCATTTGTTTTAGATATTAAAATTTTAGCAAGAACTTTATTGTTTTCCTTGAGCATTATTTCCATATTTACATATAATTAAGTTAAGCTATATCTACTTAATGGTATACTGATAGAATAGTTGCACAACTGCATCTGACTAGAGGCTACGTGTTCTTTATTTTTAGAAGTTATTATAACATTTCATAACCTGAATCAGTGAATCAAAGTATTAATGAAAAATATTTCTTCCATTATAAAAAAAAATTTGATTCTCTTATGTGATGGTCTATTCGAAGATTCAGCAAAATATCAGAGCCAGCTGAAAACAGGCAAAATGCAAATATAATGAACTTTAGGAGAACTCTTACTGGATTTATAGTCTTCATTCTCTCTTTATAAGGATGAGTATTACTATATTTTTTAGTCAAACAGAATGCTTAGAAATGGAAGAAAATAATTATATATAAAACTCTATTCATCTGAGGGAAGGGAGAAGATAAGAACAATTAGACCTTATACTTCCCTTTAGTCTTCTCAACCTGTAGTTATAATTCACAGCACTTTGTAGAGTGCATAACCTGGAGAAGAGTTGTCTTCTGGCTAAAAATCATAACATAAAATTCAAATGCCCTTATTTTGAAACTTTTTTTTAAATTATGAGCTCTAAATAAAGGTACACTCCCTTTTCTGGGAAAAAAAAAACACAAATTTTAATAATGAAAGATTAATCAGAAACAAAACACAATTCACGCATGTACTATCAGAGTATTAAATTTAAGAATTTTAGCTATAATTAAGGATTTTTTTCTTTCTTACTTATGATCATGTTCTTGCTATAATGTTTGTGCTATGCTTAATGCAAAAACTGTGTAATTTTTCTAAAACACTTTCTTTGAGAGGAACATTAACTTTATAGAGTAGCTGAATTTTATTTATGTGAGTTTACAATTACTTGATGTACTACTGTCATAAATTACATTTATAAATAAAATTATCAAAAAAGAAAAATATGTTTAATTTAAGAATTTTTAATTTAAAAATGAAGAAATTCCTGTTTAAATATCTGTACTATTTATTATATTAAATACTGGAAACTTTGTATAGTTGATTCCATTAGCCTTCTCAGGCATACATTTTACAAACCTGTAGTCACAACTTCCATCCATTTAGTAAGTGATAAAGATACAGACAGTTTCCCCCTAATTCCTTAACTCTAATGTCTATTTTCCCTTTACTTCAGTACATTCCTCCTCATAGTGTTACAGGGCAACCCTAATATAAAATGGGTTTGCCTGACTGGGTCTTCACCCACGCTCAGAAGACACTTCTAATGCCCCAACTGCAGGCACACACAACAAAGGTTAATAAAGGGTTTTATTTACAAAAGAAGGAGAAATAAATTAATGAATAACACAAGGAGAAGACAGTAATATAAATTCATAAATGTCCTACCAGTTTCTCTGAGCTGGAACCCAAGGGCATGCTGACAGCTGGCTCCGAACAAAGAAAGCCCCAAGGCCCACAGGTCTGGTTTTATACCCAGCCTGGCTGTTTAACTCCACCCTCAGGTCCTGGTGATCCACTCTTTCTAATGATCTTAGAGGATTTGTGGTTTTGGGATATTGTTGGTATCTGGAGTTGGGGTTGGAGTTCATAAACCTATTTATGTAATTCCTTCAGGATTACCTTTCCCCCTAACAATAGAACAAAGTTCTGACTATGTGTCTTTTGGGCATAGATTCTCCTAAAAGAGAAAGCAATTCCTTGGAAAAATTAAGATATGCACTATATATAAAGCTTTCACTTTCCCCTCCACCATCAAAGAACTATAAAGCAGGCATTAACTTATAATACTCCTTAACATAGCAATTCTTCTTGTCCCCAAAGGAAATCCCCAAATTATAGTTAATTATTTAATTCACACTTATTTGAACATAGGACTGTATTTTATAGTCTGATGTTACTGTTGTGATTGCTGCACTAATTTCCACATACATTATAAAGCAGTAAGATTCTCTTACTGATACAATGATAAAAGGCTCTCTTTCTGTCCCATCAGATAAGCATTCCTATCTCCTTTCTTTACCCTCTAGATTTAACAACCTTGTTTTGTTTCTTTTTTTACATTCCCAGAGAAAAAAATATCATTAGGAAGATAACATTCTGAATAGCTGCCCACCAGGGAATGGGGAAATCAAACTGGTAACAACTGGTTCAAGGATGAATATGCTGACCCTTGCCCAGTCTGTAACTGGATAAATACCCCTTCCTCTGCCAAAGAGAAGGACAGTTGTCTTTTAGACAGGAGTCTATTGCCCTCAGTTTGTTGACAAATTAAACTACCTTTCTTCTCAAACTCTGTTTCCTTTTATTGTCTAAGGGAATCTGAGGTTGTCATTCAGTAACATTACTTCTTGATCTTAACCAAAAGTCTAAACAGCTATCAGTAACATAACTTCTATCTATAATTTGGGAACTGCTAGTCCAGAGTAAAAATAGTGGTCATCAGTAGTATGCTGATAAACATATAGAAATTTGTTTAAGCTAAAGACCTTTACTTCACTTTCAATGTGAAAAGTTAAAATTCTAGAATGCCCAGCAGGGGAAAACTAAAAGCAAGTAAAATACAATTTGTCCTGAATAAATTTTCTTTAGAAAATAAACCAGTCTATTATGTAAAATATATTTATTATTTGTGTGATTATTCAAGTCACATCTTTTCTCCAATATTTCTAGGTAATTAAAATGCAATAAGTGAGTAATTTTCTGAGTAATAAAGTAGAATTTCCTTTTATTGCTCAGAGTAGAATACATCCACATAAAAAGACAACTGTAACCCCAGGACAGACCACCAGTGTAAACCCCAGATGTGCATCAACACAAACAAGGACACTTTTTTTTTCATTTATCCTTCATCTTTGGTCTCCAATGAGAAGGGAAAATATATTTCTTCTAATAGGAAAGGAATAGCCCTATAGTTCATTGACTCAGTGTATTAGAACAAAAAAAATCAAAGCATAAATAGGAAGTGCATACACACACGCACACACACATGTGCATGCACACACACACCCCTCCCTTCCCAGCCCTGGAAAAATGTTAATAGGCTAAATTTGTCTTTGTCTTATTGCTTATTCAGTTATACCATTTTAGGAATACCTTGCCTTAATTCTTCCTTTGAGTATTTCCAACTTTCAAACCCCAAATTACACTAACAATAAACAAAAAGTTATCTTTGGTTGGTTAAAGTAGACAAGAATATACGAATATGTTGACTTTTCTAAATGTGCCTATCTTATTAATGATATACATTGCCTTCTTGTTCCATAATGAATCATCATTGTTACTTAGTCAAAGTGATTAAAAAACTCTATTTCTATATAAGTACCTTCCAAACAATTTAACAAAACATTGAACACAATTATAAAATCTATTATATATTACTCAAAGATTAAAAAGTCAATCAATTTAGCATTTCAAACAGTTCTAGATGATTTTCAAAGCTACCTTTAATTTTGGGGAAAACTATTATGGAAGTCAATATATGATATATGTTTGAAAACTGAAATCAACAATGAAGAAGGTAACCATCTCTCTGGTTTCAGTTAAGGGTTGCAAACTAAAGAGTTGAAAACACAGCTAGGCTGGGCTTGTGAAGAAACTACAACAATATTGCCTCTGAGAAAATCAATAACTTCAAATTAGACATATTTTAAGTTTTATGGCATCACCAGGGGTCCCAGTACACAGAAGATAAATTTCTAAATAGATAGGATCAATTTTGATGACCCTTCCAGTTTTTCTCAATGCAAAGATGAGATGAATACATTAACCAAATCCTGAACTCACTTTTCTTGCCTCTGCAGAATCCCTAAAATAACTGTACATGAACCTCACTGAAAAGCTCAGATGATGTTATTTTAAAATTTTCACCAGAATTTTTGTGATATTAGGACAATGAAAAACCATTGCCTTGTAGAAATGGCTTTAAAAACAAGTGATATTGTGACAGACACATATGCATACACAGAGACACATAAAATGATAACTACTACCAAAAAATAAAAAGTAGCATCCCATTTCAAAAAGCCTGGTTGCCTGAAAGTTCAGTGTGAGTCTACTGCACAAAGAAGCCATACCCTCTCCTAAAAGCTATAATTTAATCATAGCACTAATTTGGAAGTTTAGTCTCCAAATGAGGAAAGATCAGAATCCTTCTTAACTTTTTGTGTTGGTCAATTCATGGCAAAAAAGAACCTTACTTTCTGGCTCCTATATTTTAAACGCAATAAATAAAATGAGGAAGTGCTGCAGAATCATTTATGATCTAGATACCAAAAGAGCTATAAACTGAAAAATTTCAGCCGAGAGAATAGAACACTTGGCATGGTTTGGATACTTAATGGGTATTGTCAAATACTGGAAAACATTTTTTGTGTGTTTAAAGAGGTCAGAAACAAAATAATGAGGACTGATAGGGAAATGTGATCTTATACAAGAAAGAATTATTGCATTTGAGAAGCCATGCTATGTATCTTAGTGTTTCCTCAATCTCATGGCACGTACCTTTTTGTGGCTTCTCTTACAGAGTAGAAGAGTGTGGCTGAAGCTCAGAAACGATAGTTAACTTATAGATGACACAGTATTTAAGTTTTGGGGCTGGGTCTCTTATTCTTAGGCCATATTGTTTTTGCTTATTGGTTTATCATTTTACAGATTATTTACTACAGATTTACTTATTAATTTACTCTGAGGAATTTACATTGAAGATTTCTCTTAATATCTTAAATATATAGGAAGCTAAATCTTTTAGACTTTAAGAAGACAAAATAAACAAAACGACTGTTAGACTGGGAGAGGGGGATTGAGAAGTTTCAAATAAATCAGAAATATTAGAGGAGACATTGCAATAGAAGCCTCAGACATAGAAAGATCATAAGGGACTATTAGAACAATTATGTAGCCAGTTGGATAATCTAGAAAGAAATGGATAAAATCCTAGTGATCTACAATGTACCAAGACTGAACCAAAAAGAGATAGAAAGCCTGAAAAGACCAATAACCGAGATCAAAGTAGTAATCAAACCATCCAACAACAACAACAAAAAAGCCAAGGACCATTTGGATTCTCAAGTGAATTCTACCAAATTTTTAAAGAGTAAATACTAATTATTTTTAATGTTTCCACAAACCAGAAATGAGATTTACAAAGGGTAAGAGAGTAAGGAATAGGAGCCAAAGGGAGAGGAAGTGTAGCTAGTACTTTGGTTGTAGTTGTGGTGTGGAATCACACATGTGGAGTAGTGTGAAACTACACTCCTAAAACACATGCAATGTTATAAACTAATGTTGCCTCAATTAAAAAAAAAAGCTGCTTTCATATAACACAACGAGATTTATTATTATCTAAATAATTTTATTTGAAAAGACAAGGATATTATTGAATGTTGTACATACATTTAGTTGTAATAGTTATCTTGAAGAGCAAAATATCATCTTTTTCCCTTTACATAACAACTTGAAATTTGTTTTTCTCATGGGAAATAGTAAATGTACACTGATTTACATAATGCATGATTTGATAGAAAAACTTAGCATTTGTTGGAATTCATTTAATTTGGAAAAGTACACATATATTTTATTTATTTGTCCCAGTGCATTTCAGGTTCTTAAAGATCTTCAGAAAATCATTATAAAATTAAATTCTTGCTGTTTGATTCATGAAAAAATTCAGATTATTTATTATTTTAGATTTTTGTTACTTTTTATTTGATTTTGATATATTTTATGTGTTTATGTTAGGCTAGATAATTTCATAATTTTTGAATGTATATGATTGCCATCAATTTAGAGAACATAATGTATCTTCATACCCTATATTCTGTTCTTTATAGGCAATATTGTACTTGTTCCACTTGAAATTGATCTGTCTGTCAATAACCTTGAATGATGGAAAGTTGATGTTTCAATAGTATGCAGGTAATTTTGCAAATTTTGTTTTGTAATAGATGTAGATTGTTCTGTAATCATCTGCTTTCTTAACTGAATTATATATGTCATGATTTAAGAGTATAAAAATTGACAGTCAACAGAAGACAATATCACTTTTGCTTAATTTATGCATTTAGATAAGTCATACCTATCACTTCTAAATGGTTCTCCACTAATGGATGTTAGAATTAGCTCAATGTTTAGAATTTCTTTATTATGTTCCCATTACATTTATGAATACTATAAAGTGATCAAGAAGCAAAAATGTTTTGAGTTACATTTGTGTGCAAAGTACTTTTTAGAGAAATTTGGAAAAATAAGTTTTTGGATGTGTAGAATAGTGATTCAGTTTCTAGAAGCTTAATTTTTATCAATGACCAGTTTAAATTAATGATTACTAAATGTAGGAAGACATATTTGTATCTATAAACACATTTCTTTGTTTACAATTTGCTCTTGCTTCCAGTCTTAGCATGAAGAATAGCGTTCATTTATGTTGTAGAAGATACAGTACAATAAAGAAAAATAGACAATGTTTATCCTCATTGTCACAGTGTCTGTATATCAACAATATGTATTATACTCCCAAAGGATATAGACACCAGGCCATTTAAGTGCTGGAGGAAACATGAAGAGAATGTAGGGGGTTTCTATCCCCAAGATTATTGCATGCTGATGTGATTCACATTTTTTACTTAAAATGGAACTTCCTGACACCTGGTTGAAAATCTTTCCCTTAGAGACATAATGGCAAAGTCCCTTGTCGGTAGGGAGTGCATGCATGAAGTGGGAGATAGGAAAGGATTTGCTATGCCAGTATCCTGAATTGGAATATCATACTGTCTCTCAAACTTGAACTGATATGAAAACATTTTAAAGGAGGACCTGGAAACTTCAGAAACCTAAATATTCCTATCAGGTGTACATGTAAAACTCAAACACTTACAAACAATTGCACTCACACAGTAATTGTTCCCTATCTCATTAGGCAGTATAGCATTGAATTTGAATGAGAAATAGTTAAAGGAAAAAAAAAATCAAAATATGCATTGTGGAGTATGAGAATGTTATTTTTTTCACAGGGGAGAAATCAAAAAGTATTCAAGTATTTGGGGTAGCTTGTCAGTTTTCTCAGATAAATTATAACACATCACATGACTGAGACTGATATTCTTGTGGGAAATTCTTTCTGTTTATGTGGTATTTATTTTGAATTTGGTAACAGAACTCTCCCTGATGTGATTTATCTGTCATGTTTAGACCCTAAGGGTTGACAGAGTATGCTATAAACAGAGAAACTCAAGAGTTTCTTTACAAAGTTAGTTCATTGCCATTACCAATTCCCTGGTATTGGCAAGGGAATCAGCTATTGACAAAGGAAGTTTTTAAATTAACTATAAGAAACATGTATCTCTATACCAGATGTCTTGCAACATTCACAGAATCCTCATAATACTTGTAGAAAAAGAATATCTAATTCCATCGTAAATCTTTTTTTTGCACATATGTTTTATAAGTTTTGTTTTTTTGTTTTTTTTATGTTTCTCTCTGCCTCCGAAGTTTGGTTTCAGGGACTATCCTACTGAATCATAACTTTTATGGGGAATTTAAAACAAAATAATAAAGTACATACTATAATTCTGTGTACATTGCCCATTCAAAGATGCACTCCATTTTCAAATGACCAGTTAAATAGACACTCCACTTACTCTATTATCTTGATAAGATTCCACTGATACAAATTGACTTTTAAAAATATTACTATTTTATTAAGCAGTATTCAATGGAAAATACATTATAATAGATCATTGATGTTCTCAGGAAACATATTTTAATAATGTTATTAATACTATTATTGGCTACAGTCCGATATTACTATTACTAGTACTAAACAGAATAATGCTTTATACAGCATGATTTCTATACATAATGTAAATTAAGAAAATTCTGAGCTATAGACAGCAATTAAACTCACCAATCCTATAACTTCCTTTCACATTTTGGCCTTGCAGTGAGATTACATTCTGTCAGCAAATAATATTGATTCGTAGACTCACACTCAAAAATCAATGTTAGAAAAGTTGAAACTATGAAAATTGGTTTAATTGCTCATAATCACTTTTCAGTGATGCCTTATTTCACAGTCATGATCAGGAGGGCTGAGTTTGCTTGAAGACAACCATTAAATATGTGAAGTGTTGCTACTTAAAAAGTTGATTTCCCCAAATTTTTAAATGAAATTTAAAAAATGTGAATGCATGAGGTGTTGGAGTAGAGTGATTCCTCTAAACATATTACTCAGGTCTTCAATAAGCTTATAATAAAAATCAGTACAAAATGATGTGATATGCTTGTTTATTGAGCTACATAGTCTTAAAGTTCATTTTTCAAAGGACAAATACTACTTGTAATAATCAACTAAAATTAATTTGTATTTGTTCAGCAAAATGATTTTTACCAACTTAGCATAGCAGTTGATAGTAAAGGCACTGCAATCTATAGACAGTACTCATATTCCAGCATAAATTCTTACTCGCTATTTGGCTTAGAAACTTATTTTTTTTTTTTAATTTTCCATAGACGAACTGGGGCAGAGGCTAGAGGTGTAGGGGGTGAGAGGATTCACCAGAGACAGAGTGGGGAGCAGAACAGGCACATAGACTGAAATATACTGCTGAGGGGAGCAGCGGGCGAAGCAGGAGAGGTCTGCTGTGCCATGTGCATCAGCTCCCTGGTCTGGGATTGAACTCAGGCCTTAGGTGTGATAGACCTGAGACTTAACTGCTAGGCCTCCATGGAGGACCTAGAAACTCTGACTAACTGGGATTGCTTTCATGCTTCCTGCTATTAGCTTGCACTATTTGTAAGAGTCAAATGTACTGGTTTAGTGATCTTAGGTAAGTTGGTCTCTATGGCCCTTTTACTGTTCTCTCATTATATAATAATAGATCTCAAGTTAATTTAAGCACTTTTCACTATCTGAATTAAGGAAGTATGGCAATGCCTTATATACATTAAAAACTAGTTTAAAGATAGTTACCATCACTATTATTATCATCACAATATACATTAAAAACTAGTTTAAAGATAGTTACCATCACTATTATTATCATCACCCCCATTGTGACTATAAAATATAACTGGATACTGTTATTTTTCTATATCAAGCTTAACTTCGCAGAGGTTTCAGGAATCTGGGCCTTAATTGAGAGTGCTTCCACCAAAGAACCAGATCTCACATTTCAGTGTTCCCTTTAGCTTTAAATTCACTTAGTCTCAAACTTCTTTTTCTGAGATTATTTGCTCAACTCAGCATATACATTATAGTTTACCAGGATTTTAACAGCATGCTTTGCACTTCTGGGCTTCCCTAAATGTTCACACAGGAGTATTTACTTACATATTGATGTTTCTATTAATATATGGTGAAATTTTACCCCATTCTCGGTCAATATGAATATTGTATTATGTCTTTGACCTGTGTGTTTTGCCTTAGTTTGCTAATCAGCCTCCATTTAAATTTCAATTCCATGAAGAATTTGGAATGTTTATCCTCTACTAACATTTTAATGCCCTTGTACATGTAAACTTGCCAGTCTCTATATGTGTCAGGAATTGAATCTTAAGAAAAGCTTATCTCTAAAAAGTTTAGGAAAGAAGGGCTTCACTGGTGGCTCTAGGGGTTAAAGCACAGCACCATGAAGCTATCCACAACCAATGCAGTACTAGCTTATTCCCTGACTGCCTGTACCCCAGTCCTTGAACACATAAATAAGTAAATCTATTAAAAAAAAGTTTGGGAAAGAAATAATACCAGACATATGTGCTGATTTCTGACTGGGCTTACAGAGAACATCTGTAAAAAATGAAAAAAACAAAAACAAAAAACAAAACAAAAAAAAAACATTTTTTGAGTTCCCCAGAAAGACTTAAGTTTTAAAATAAGGAAAGATATGCTTGAAATTTTTTATATTCTTTACTAAAATGCCTGTCAAAGTGCTTTGTAATTTAGTGTTACATAATTTTCTCCTTTTTAAATGGACTACATCAAAGATTTAGCAATAAAATATCCAAGAATAACTTTTGTACTCCACTAATTGTCTGTTAGTGTACATTAATAGAAGATCCAATACTAATTTCTATTTACATTTAAATATTAATTAGTCGGGCCTCCCTGGTGGTGCAGTGGGTTAAGCAACGCACTATGAAGCAAACTACAGCCACTGCAGCACGAGTTTGATCCCTGCTGCAGGCCAGGGAGGGGACCCACATGACGCAGCAGACCTCTCCTGCCTCACCCACAGCTCCCTCAGCAGTGTGTTTCATTCAGTCTGCCTGTTCTGCTCCCCACTCTGTCTGGTGAATCCTCTCACCCCACCTCCCACACCTCTGGTCTATACCCCAATGCTTGTGTACATAAATAAATCTTTAAAAAAATAAATAAATATTAATTAGTCAAACCAATTGTCTGATACTATGTCACCATTGTCAGATCTTTTGAAAGTTGGATGAATTAATTGCTTATACACTAATTTAACAACCTCATAATCATTATTTACTAATCACTAGTAATTATTACTAGTAATTGTTTATTTACTAACTACTAGTAATTATTACTTATTACTAAGTACGATTGCATTATATTCTGCCAATTTTTTAGTGGGTTTCAATGCCAATTCATTAAGATTTCTAATTTCACATAATTCCTCTGCTTAATAAATGATGAGCTATAATGAGGTTGACTGCATATAAAACTGCTTATATAGTACTGTTTCATAAGAATGACTGCCTTTTAGGACTAGCAAATTCATTTTTTTCTGAAACTCAAATTTTATATATTTTAATTACTATATTTACTATATTTAATTACTATAATTACTATTATTTTTAATTACTAAATCTGATAACTTTGCTCAGAGCAAAGTTATAACATTAAAATAAGGTATCACAGCCATGTTATAAGTATCTAAAATAAGCTTCTAAAATAAAATTAATTTTTACAAAATATGTGCGCTATGGAAAAAATTAGCATACCTTCAAAAGCTCATTTTGATACTTCCTTGGTAATGGAATATGGTGGAGGTATGTAATGTCAGGTACATTGTAGCTCTGACAAACCCAGATGAAACTGAATTAGCAAAAGGAAATACATATACATACACATCCAATACTGAAAAAAATAACTTTTTTGCACTTCCTGATGATCGTGAACATCCTGGCCTCCTAGAAGAGTGATTGTTTAGAAATCACAGACACACTTATTTTCTCATTTATTATGAGTAACTGCAACAGATATAACTAGCTATAATATGCTAGCCAAAGGTCCGATTCTTCTTTCCACTTTTCACAAAAGTGCGTAGCAAGAATAGTTAGTACAGGGGCCTCCCTGGTGGAACAGTGGGTTAAGCGACACCCTATGAAACATATCGCAGCCGCTGGAGCATGAGTCTAATGCCCAAGGGGACGGTGACCCACAGGGCAGGGCAGACCCCTCCTGTCTCACCTGCTGCTCCCCTCAGCAGTGTATTTCAGTAGATCTGCCTGTTCTGTTCCCCACTCTTTCTCTGGGGGATCCTCTCACCTCCCATTGCCTCTGGCCTGCACCCCAGTTCTTGTATGCATAGATAAATAAATAAATCTTTCAAAAAATAATAATTATTACATGTTAAATAATAATTTTCTAAGGAATTCTTTTGCTGGGAACTCTTGACTTATTCATGATTTTTTTTTTCATTCCTCCCAAATTCTTAGTAAACTACATACTAGACTACTTAAAGAACAAATAGCGTTGATAAAACCTGGTGTAGATTTCTATACTCTTCCTGAAAGTAGAGTATTGAAGCTTGCTCTGCTCCAGTTAGGAATTATAAACTGCCCAGAAAAATAATCCCACTTACAATATAGATAAAATCTGGTCTCAGTGACTCAGTACACCCAATTACAGATCAGTTAAATTTTTATGCATTAAAATTTGCCTTCCAAAGGAAGTTCCACTAATTCCATGGTCTTTTTCCAAAGTGAAGATCAATAGAAATTACCATCTGCTTTTAATGTCTTTTTTTCTTAAAATAAATAAAATGACCCCCTAGGTATCATTTAGCCCATAACTCTTATAATTCTGTGATGTTGCAGATTGGAATATCTTTTATCATGTATGGACATTCTTTGATACCTGAGATAGCATTTACTATCACAATGATAAATAGATCTGTGGGAGTTTGGTGTTTTCTTCCCATATCTAAATGACTGCTGATTTGCATTTTTCACTGATCTCTTTAGGAAGCACTGAGCATAAAATTCAAGGAAGTCTACACTTTATCACAAACCCATCAATACCTGCTACCAATAGCCTATCTGTGTCCCTGGGGAGAGAAGGGATAGACTACACAGGAAGAAGTAGTATAGGCTACCTCTGTACAGTGTCCTCCGTGACACTGCCTTCCCATTCATCTCTGCAGTGTCAACATTTTCAATTTTAAAGAATGTTTTGTTTCTGTTAATCTTGTATTTATTATTTAAAATACACCATCTGGTATTATAAGGAAATATTCAAGACACATTAAAACAATGACTAGGTAAACCTGTCAAATCAGCTAGGGACATGATAGGGTACCCATTTCCTGGAAAATACTTGCTGTTTTTGTGCTAATATATCAAATTTTATTGCATTCATTTGAAGAAAAACATATACATTTAAAATAAATTTTAATTTTTTGTTAAAAAATAAAAATTTGCTTTAAATTTTCTAAAATACTTAACAAAGCAAAGGATATATGCTTTGTTAGAGATAGCATATTATTTATTTTTGTTGTGCCTTTGCATCACTTTATTATTATTATTATTGACTTGTGAATTTCAGGTGGATTTTAAAGAGTCATTCCATAAACGAAAATGCAGTGATCAAAATCTACTTTAAAGTTGGGCCTCCCTGGTGGCACAAGCTATCAAGTGCCACACTGTGGTGCTTCCGCAGCCACTGAGCCTTGAGTTGGATCCCAGGCCAGGGAAGGGACCCACATGGTGCAGCAGACCTCTCCTGCCTCACTCCTCGCTGGTCCCCTTAGCAGTGTTATTTCAGTTGATCTGCCTGTTCTACTCCCCTTTCTGTCTCAGATGAAACCACTCACCCCCCAACCCCCCACGCCTCTGGCCTGTGCCCCAGCTTTAAAGATCTAGTTTAAAGCATTCAAATGTCTTAAAAAATGCATAGGAAAATTAACATGTCTTCAGCTACTCAGACAAAATCATCATTAGTATAGTAAAGTAACCAGTGTTCCAACACAGTATGAGAAAAATTTTGTGTTTCATTGCTTTTATAAGAATAATATTGTAGTAAATGGATAGATGAATAATTATAATTATACTCATATGAACTATTATAAAATAACAAGAGCTTAGAAGAATCTGTCTCACATTAAGAGTACAGAGTCCAAGAATAGAAACCAGAGATGAAAAACCTTGAAGGGATCTGTGTAAGAATGGGAATTTTTAATTTAATTTTCCTGCCAAATAATATGCTTCTTTGAGAACCTAGGGAGAATAAAGTATAGCATAACAATTAATGATCATCTTGGTTTTACAATTTCTGCAATATTTTTTTCTAGGTAGTCCTGATTGAAATTATCTGCATGAAGAAAATATTACATAAGCTTCAGTGAATTTCAAGTTAAGAACAAATAAAGAGAAATTCCCAATTGTCCTCACTAATTCTTAGCAGTCTTACTAAGTGACTCATCCATAAAGAAAATATCCTTTGAATTCTAAGAAGCCTAGCCTGAAAGTGACTCCTGAAACCAAACATATAAATGAATCAGTCTTTCAATTAATTTTATAACATGTAAACAGGAAATCAAATTTAAAAAGCAATCAGTAGATAGTAATTAGTACAGTAATGATAGTTAAAATGTTAAAATGTTCCCTATAGCTTCCTGATGTCTTCATGGTGGAATAAATGTTCTTTCTTTCCCTTTTAATGTATTATTTTTATTGCAGTAACAATGGTTAAAAACACTGTATATAATTTGGGGGCATAAATTCACACCTCTACAATGTATGTTACAACAGTATGATAGTCACAAAATATGCATAATCATCCATCCTAGTCTATTGGCCAACCCCTCAGTTCCTCTTCCCCCAACACTACCCTCTAGTAGTCTCAAATTTACAGTCACATTTTAAGAGTTTGTTTTGGTTCAGTTTTTTTTTTTTAACTGTTCCTTTGTTTTATTTCTCTTTAGTCCATAAACTAGTGAATCCATTAAGTATTTGTCCTTGGAGGGATAAGGACATTCTGACTTATTTTGCCTCACATAATCCCTCCAGTTCTATCCATGCAGCAAATGGCCATAGCTCACCCTTTGTTTAATAGCTGTGTAATATCCATTGTGTGTATACACATCTTAATCCACTCAACTTTCTGGGCACTTAGCTTGCTTCCTTAACTTGGCTATTGTCAATAGTACTGCAATCATAAAAGAATGCATGTATCCATTTAAATTAGTGGTTTTGTAACTCTCAGATAGATACCAAAGAGTGGCGTCAGGTAGACCTGTTTTGTAATATGTTGAGAAACCTTCATATTTTCCACAGGGGCTGGAGAAATCTATATTCCCATTAAAAGGGTACAAGGCTTGTTCTTTGGTCTTTTTGATATGGGTCTGCTCATGAGAGTGAGATAATAACTCATTCTGGTGGCAGTGATGATCAGGTTTTTATCTGCCTATTGTTATCTGTATATCTTTTTACTGGGAAGGTATCTATTTAGCTCCTTTATTCATAGTTCAATTGTCTTATTTTCTTTTGAGTTGTCTGAGTTCTTCTTAGATATTGGATATTAGCCCTTTATGGGTCATATGTTGTGTAAATATTTTTTTTCCACTCAAGAGGGTATCTTTTCTTGGTATTATATAGTTTCTTCTGCTATGCTTAAGTCTTTTGGTTTGATGTAGACCCACTTAATTATTTTTGCTTTTGTTTTTCCTTGCTGATGGAGTTACGGCCTCAAAAGTATTGCTAATGCTAATATTGTGAAGCATTTTGCCTATGTTTTCTTCATTGTACATTATGGTTTCAGGTATTACCTCCAAGTCTTTAATCCATTTTGAGTAAATGCTAATAATACTGAAACTCACAGGGTATTTAAGGGGGTATACTATGAAAGCTTTTATAATCACCATCACTATGCATTTATTATTTTTCATAAATTTTGTGAAATAGTCATCTAGTTTCATTCTTTTTCAAGTGGCTGTCCAATTTTCCCAACACAATCTGTGTTAATTGTCAGGTGCAACATAAGCACCTACAAATATTAATTCTCTCTATTTTAGTTTTCATGAATATCATTAAATATGATTATATATTAACATGAAAGTTAAAAGATTTTGTTTAAAAATCATAGACACCATATATGTATAATAATATCAATTATTATTAATAAGCATGTTTATTATAGATGAAGTGTGTCTCTCATTTTTCAACTGTGGGGGCTCCTTTAACATTTCTTTTTCTTTCCCTGAGTAATAGAACATTACACAGATATAGTGATTTTGTATTGTGTTCAAATAGTCAAATGGACAATTCATAAGCATCTTTCTAAGGGGCATCTACCTTCCTTCCTCCTCTCCCATGATTCCTCTCTGTTCTGTGGGCACAGATGATGACAGTAATGATTTCCAGTTGAGATGCATATTGTTTGATTGGCAACTGTCACCACCCAGGAATGCTAATAATACTGAAACTCACAGGGTATTTAAGAAGATATGCTATGAAAGCTTTTATAATTAGCATCACTGTGCATTTATTATTTTTAAGAGCACTTGGAGTGACATCAGAACGGAAGCTCTGTTTTACAATGTTGCCTTAATATAATGTCTAATTGCCTAAATGGATTTCAGCTTTTCAGTTGTCATTATTATAAATTCCAATAATAAGCAATGATTACTTAGGGAGTATTTATATCAGAAGAATAAAAGCATTTTGTACTGAGTTTTTAAATGTGCATTCTGCCAAGAAACCATAAATATACTTACCAGTGTTGTTATTTTCTGATAGTTTCAGTAGATCAATTTTCCGGGATTCTATTGACAAAGACAGAATCCCAACATTCTATCATTTCTATCACCTTCCTTCAGTGCAGTGTCATGCTAAGCTAGGCTGGTTTCCCATAATCATCAGGATAAAACTACAGACTTCTTGCCAAAACATTATACCCATTTTTTCCCTCATTTCCTTACTGAAAGTGCTCTCTGATTTGACATTCCTAAAGGTGCCAGATTCTCTAATTTTGCAAACTTTACTGATGATGTTCCTTCTCGGTGTGAGAAAGTTGTCTTTGATGGCACGTACCATCAAAACTTTCTGCTCTTTACTCCTTAAAAATAATAGAAATTTGCAAAGAAAAATAGCAATTTATATGTGTATTTGTAATATGTATAATAGTAAATTCAAATAATTTATCCAAACATTTCTCTTCCTTATCTCCCTGTATAGACTCAGCCAAGCAAGCATACAATCCTGCTCATTTTCTGTTTTTTTCATCCTCAGTACACATCTGTGCTTTAACATCTAATAGGCCTTTTTAAAATATTGGCTGAATCTGACTTTGCAAAATCTAGTCTCTCAAAATTGAACCCTAATGGTACTTTTCTGGGAAATCAATCTTGATGTTGAACTACAGATAACATATAGTGTAGTACTCACACTTCTTTCCGTCATAGGCTTTATACCTTACTGATTTTTTTGTAAATTCCTCTGTATCAGGAACTGGGACTTAGTCTCTTTATATGCCTAATCCTTTGCATGCTGCTTGACATGGAGCAGACACGTTCATGATGTTTGTAGAATACTAATTGGGCTGTTATTTTTGAAAAATATTGCTTATTAAGGCTATTGGAAGATTGCATTTCATCTTTCCCCATAAACTAATGTAGAATACATTTTAATTGGAGACAGTTCAATGAACTTCATACAGGCAGCAAACCAGCAGTAGATTGGTCTTAATCCATAGTTTTATTATAACAAAATATAACAACTAGGCAGTGTAATAATTCTCTAAAGTCCCCTTAAACACTAGGCAGTAATTTTTGCTCTACTCTGGGGTTTTGTTTGGCAGTGCTGTTTGCATGTTGCTAGCAGTTATCAGAGTAAGAAGCCTATTTATTAAGGTTGGGCAATGGACAAGAAATAGGAGGAAGACAATTAATAGATTCAAGATTGCATATCCTAGTAGAAAATATAAAGGAGAGTTTTGCAAACCACAGTTGTTTGACCAAAACATAATATGAGTCCCACATCAGTATCACAAATTTTCACTAATCATGTTTAAAAAATACAAGGATAGACAAAATTAATTTTAGTAGTACATTTTATTTAACTCAGTATTCAAAATAGTATGATTTAAAGTAATTAACATAAACTATTATTAATTACTTTGCATTCTTTTTCCATATTTTAAAAAATATGATGTGCATTTCAAACTAACAGACATTACATTTTCTTATTGATAATAAATCTTCCAGCTACATTTAGGCTTTATAAAAGTTGTACTAAAAAGTGGATCAATGGGCCACTATGGCAGCCCAGTGCGTTCACTGCTAGGACCTAAATTTGATTTCCAACCAGAGTGCTAACCCAATATGGCTCATCAGACCTTTCTTGTGTTACCAGCTGCTCATTTTAGTAGTGTTACCTCTAAATCCGCCTGCTCAGCTCCCCATTCTGTCTCTGGTGAACCCTCTCACTCCCTGCACATCTGGTCTATATACCCTAGTTCTTCTATGCAAGAATAAATAAAAAAATTAAAAATTTGAAAAAACAGTGGCTCACAAAACCAAATTTGTAAACTTAAATGTGTTGTTTTCATAGATTACATATTTTGGAAAAAAAATGGATTTGATTGCATTATATCTTCTTAAATACCTTTCTCTGTTCAGGTGTTTGCAGGAAACTTACTTTCTGAGTAAAGTTCAGCACAGACGGTTCTGTGTTCTTCTCCATTCGTTTGCACATATGTTAACTATGTTTGATATGAAAACTGATAATTTTTAAAACTTCACCAAATTTCACTTGCTAAATAATTTTTGAGTAATGATTCTATTTCATTAAAAAAATCCATTTGTATATGCCAATTTTTAAGTATAATTTTTAAATCCCTGGTTAGTCATATCTTTGATTTTTTTTAAGATTTATTTATTTATGTATACAAGAGCTGGGGTACAGGCCAGAGTCGCGGGAGGTGAGAGAATTCACCAGACACAGAGCGGGTAGTAGAACAGGCAGACGGACTGAAACACATGGGGAGCAGCAGGCAAGGCAGGAGAGGTCTGCTGTGCCATGTGGGTCCCCTCCCTGGCTGGCAGCAGAGATCGAACTCATGCTGCAGTGGCTGCGATTTACTTCATAGTGCCATGCTTAACCCGCTGCGCCACCAGGGAGGCCCCCTCTTTGATATTTTCTAAATGAGTATTTTCCTTTCCTCACTCTGTCCATCTGTCCATTATCTAATGTTTTACTTTTAGAACATCAAGAGTACTACCTTGAGGTTTATTGCTTTTAATGTACTTTAAATGTCATGTTTCCCAACCAATTTGTTTCCCAAAACCTTCCTAATCTAACTTCACCTATCTCACATCTAATTCAATATGAAGTTATTATATCTCCTGTCATTGTGACAGCATTCTTACATGGAATGGAAACAGCTTTTATTCGTTAGCTCTCTTTTTCCAGCTATCAACTCTTATATCAAGAAGAGCCTAGGAAATAGCTCAATGAAAATGCCACACACGATATTCAAACCTTGTCACTGTTGCCAGACACAGAGTTCACGTGACCACTATTATAAAATTACACTTGCCCCCCTTTTTTAATCTTTAAGCCCAAGTTCATCAACAATTCAGCTCCCCACGGATAGTTATACCATAGCTGAGTACACCTGCCTGCCACCTCCACCTACCCCAATTTGAGACTCTAAAATATAGGTCCACTATTTTTGTCCCTTACTCCCTACTGCATTCTGCTTCTTAATTATGCTCTTTAGTAGCTACTTAATATCTATTAGTGGAGATTTCTTAGCCCCACTGCTTTTTCCTCTAAATCTGGAGATTCTTCTGACAAAATCTTCCTTAACTTTCAATAAAGTTACATCTCTCTTGGAGAGATTTATTTTAATGTACATATTTGGAAGATTGAATCTGAATCTATCATAAAAACTGTATGGTTCCTAAAATTTCTGAAAATGGAAACTCTCCCCAGATCCACAATATCAAATGTTAGTGCAGCTTTTCTCCTATTTTCCAATTTTTCAAATCATTTGTGCTGAAATTTGGAGGTAGTCAGCATAATTATTTAAGCTTTTAAAAATCAATATTTTCTGCAAAAGCCAAGTAGATGAAATTTTTAGCTCAATGATCATTGTTTAGATAAGCCCTTTTAAATTGGATTCTGCAAAGATAGTCCTCAAAGCATAATTTACTTTGAAGATATGAAATTGAAAATTTGCATATGGATCTGAAGTTCTGATTTTGCAGCTTTCATCTTTAGATGACTTCATAGAATTATCAGTCTAAACCCTGCCTTACACTGGTAAGTCCCATATCTTTAATGCCACCTGTCTCATTCTTAGTAAAACAAGAAATTATATTTATTGAAAATATTGTAAATATACATCAAAACCAACAAATGTAGAATGGATTAAATCTTAATTTTTTTCTTCATTTCTTATGGTTTTCAAACACAACTTACAGTCTTTTCCAACCACTGAGGTCTGAAGATTGGACTCATTGTATGAAGTGCTCTCTAGCCACACAAAATAGCACAGTACTGTTAGTCAGGGCAAACTATTGCATGTAAAAACAAGTTATAGAAGTCCCACTTGGAAAAACTGTCCAAAGTACATAGCTTATTTCTCTTAATGATATTGCAGGATGATAACAATTTTAAATATGTAAATTATTTTTAAAAAAATGTGATCTTGGGGCCTCCTGGTGGCGCAGTGGGTTAAGCAACGCACTATGAAGCAGACCGCAGCCACTGCAGCACGAGTTTGATCCCTGCTGCAGGGCAGGGCAGGGACCCACATGGCGCAGCAGGCCTCTCCTGCCTTGCCCCGCTGCTCCCCTCAGCAGTGTGTTTCATTCAGTCTGCCTGTTCTGCGCCCCACTCTGTCTGATGAATACTCTCACCTCCCTGGACTCTAGCCTGTACTCCAGTTCTTGTATGCATAAATAAATAAGACTTAAAAAAAGTGTAATCTTTACTTATTGCAATAGTCTTTAAACAAGTTGGGAATTTTTAGTTGATAACACCTTTTAAAATATTTATATTTCTGTTAAATTCAGAATCTTGTTAATTCTATTGAAGAATAAAAAAATACCATTTGTTAATGGTAGAATTTATTTTATATTTAATATTAATTTTGAAAAAAGTGTTAGTAGCATTTCTTTGTTAAGCTTCAAGGCTATCCCAGCCTTCTACCAAGATGGCAGTAGTAAGCATCCAAATGTAGCTAATATCCATGTTGATCTGTAAAAGACAATTTCAGTTTTAGACAAGTTAACCCTGACCTCAAACTATACTATACCCATATTAATCAAAATAGGTATAAATAAATTAAGGAAATGTTACGATGTGATCTCTAATATAATATTTTTTATTAAAGATTTTATTTATTTATGCATACAAGAGCTGGGGTATAGATCAGAGGTACAGTGGGGGAGAGGATTCACCAGAGACAGAGTGGGGAGCAGAACAGGCAGATCGACTGAAATACACTTCTGAGGGGGGCAGCAGGTGAAGCAGGAGTTGTCTGCTGTACCATGTGGGGTCCCTCCCTGGCCTAGGATCTATAGAACAGTGCTCAACCCCACCAGGGAGGCCCTAATATCATCTTCTTTATGGACTTAATCTAGGAGCTAGTGAAATCTTGATGTCTAAATTCTTTCTGGCATTATTCTTCTCCCACTGAAGAGAGGTCCAAATTATAGAATATTTATTTCACATCTTTGGTTTTTTATAATATGTACTGATAATATATAACATATTCACAAGCAAACTCCACATGTTTACTTTAATATAGTTGCTAGTTTTATTTTGAGTTTTAAAGATGGACAATTTTTCACTGTAACTGAGCCTAACATTCTCATTTACTCCCCAGGATGATATTTTTAGGAATTTTTTTTATGCAACTAAGTATTTATAGGAAGTGCTTTTTAATTCATGGTATTGGGATGATGTCAATTACTACTTGAAACCCTTGACTGAATAATTATTGCTAGGCCAAGCATGTTGAGGTATAAACTGACAGCCTTGCAGGCCAGTCTGTACATTTAAAGGAAACAAAAATAAATGTTTATTTTTAAAACATTTTCATCCTGTAGGATTTCATATTAGCATTTACCAGTTAATAACTGCATAGGAGATTGTTATTAAGAGAAGTGAGATTATTTTACAACTCAAAGATACTCTAATAATTTGTTTTCTTTAGGGCCACCCTGGTAGTGCAGAGGTTAAAGTCTCAGCACTATCAAGCTATTGCCAGCCACTGTAGCATGAGTTTGATCCCCTGTTCTGCCCTCCACTCTGTCTCTGGTGAATCATTTTACCCTCTGTACCTCTGGTCTACACCCCAGTTCTTGTATGTATAAATAAATAAAAACAAATCTTTAAGATAATTTGTTTTCTTTAAAACATGTTTCAATATATGTTCTTATCAAAGTAGAAAGAAAAGTAGAATTATCATGTTTGTTTTACTTCCATCAGAATTCCAAAGTTAAATATCATGACTCTAACAACTTAATTACTAAAGCAGATACATAAATTAACAGTAGTTCACTGAAGTTGGAAGTCACAGATTATAGCATCCCCCAACCTACATAGAGTATGATGCTTGAAATCCTCCCTGCTGTGTGCATTTTCAGAGAATATTCATTATCTCTATAGCATCAGATGTTAAGAAAGCCATCAATATGAGTCCCCAGGAATTACCTCTATCTTTGAATCCTGATGTGACAGATGGTGTTGCTTATGAATTTTTCTCTTTCCAGGTAAATTTCTTAGAAGAACACATGGGAGTGAACCAGTTAGTCTACCAGAAAGAATTTTCTTATCAGACCAGAAAGTTGGATACAATATTCTAATTTTGCAAAAAACAAAAAAAGTTAAAAGGATTATTTTAATTAGAAAACAGAACCAGGAGAGAGTTTCCAACTTCTTATTATGCCCAAAGTCAGAGAATTAAAAAGTTAGCTGATTTACATTTAGATGATTTTTCCCTTCTATGAAACTTCAAGAA
Organism: Galemys pyrenaicus; assembly: GCA_019455555.1. NCBI lineage: Eukaryota > Metazoa > Chordata > Mammalia > Eulipotyphla > Talpidae > Galemys > Galemys pyrenaicus. The sequence continues at coordinate 7,951,940 of JAGFMF010011418.1, forward strand.
AATCTCCCTTTTTGAGAATTTCCAAGATAGAACCATCCCCAATATTCTGACAATGTTAACAGTGAATTTAAAACAGGTGCATATTTTCAATTTAGAAAAAATTCAAATCAGAAATCTGTTAAAAATTCTTATTGAGGGAAAAATTGAAAATATATTAATTTCTAGGGCTATTTTCTACATATTCTTATTTATTTGCCACAGTAAATTTACAAGGTAGCTTATATTCTTAACAATTTATACAGCAATAACAAACAAAACCTTAGTCTTGGAAGGTTAAGTAACTTAACCAAAGTTATACCAAACTAAACTTGATTTAGTAAATACTTTATATTTTTAAACTAAAGACATTTTATTTTACCCTCAAAGTAGAGTTGGCTCTGAGACATTTTTAGTAGTAAAATGTCTTTAGTGAAAATAAAATGTCTTTTTTCAATCATCAGTAACTGTCACTGTACTTGACATGAATTGTTTTTACTTCTGCTTCCTTGTCTCTTTTCCAATCTCACTTTCTTTGTCTTTGACTTCCCTGACCTTATACCTGATAGTAGCAATGCTTTTCCCCAGTAAGATGTCTGCTTTGTTTCTATAGTCATCTGAACCTTTAAGAGATTCAGGCAGTAACATTTGTCATATGTGGGGTATTTGACTCCAGGTGGGAATTTAAAAAACCTTCAACCTACATCTCTGGAATAACTAGCAACTGTGTGTATTTCAAACTGGGACAAAATTTTTAATATTTTATAGCTTCACCATTATTTTCTAATGTGTATATATCATAGCGTGTCTAAACAGGAAAAGAAAAAATGAGAAACAATTATGTTAATTCATGGATCCTGTCCCAACCCATGAATTAATTCAGAAAATATTACATTGCATTACACTACATATGGTAATTTATAACATCTACAATACAAAAATGTCATTAGGTAGAGGAACTTTGTCTTTCCTTTTTAATCTCATCTATTGTATTTTTTGTTTAAATAAGATTAAGCAGGAAATACAGGGAAGCAGAAGTATAGGAAATGTATTTCTGGAACTAAAAGACTGACTGTCTAAGTAAGGCACATTTAGCCAAAATAATGAAGAACAGATTTATCATGTGATCTGCTATGCCCTAGTGTAGAGAATGAATTGATATTGTGACTTAGGGCAACTTAATCAAAATGCAATTCTGTCATTGATTAATTGGGATAATGGAGATATACCAATTATTGTAAGAATGAATTAAATTGTATTTTTAAGTGACTTGAACTTTATCAGGCAGATAGTTGGTATTTATTGTATTTTAGACCCTCTTTCTGTCACCCATATTTTGGATATAGCTAAATAGAATTAGAACCTAAATAATTACAGAACTATTTTGAAAATGTGTTAAATTTCTAATAAATGCTTAAAGGCAAATATAATCAGCATAAATATGTTCCCTAATATCATGAATATTTGGAAATTCCATTAAAGTTAATTTGTGACCTTTAACTTTCAGGTCTCCAATTTCATTTTTATTGGTGGCTAAAATTTATAATTAAAATTTTTAATAGTATAATTCATCAAAACAAAATTTAATGACAAATATCTATGCTAAAAGTGTAGTGTTTGGCTGTGAAATCTATTATTGTTTGACTTGAGCTATGAGTCTGAATCAGAACTCTAATTTTGTCAACAGACAAGAGAGGGGACTTGGAGGTCACTCAGGCTCTTTTCAACCCTATCCACTCTGCCACCTGTTAGAAGGAAAATACAAGCTCCCAAGCTTTTGAGTGTTTGTGTGAGTGTGTGTGTGTGGGGGGGGGGGTGGGGATTCAAGAGATTGGGAGGGGCAGGGTTTGAGATCTTGTGGTCAAGATTAAAGAGGACTCCATAGACACCAATGAGGGCAGACAAGGAGTTAGCAGTTATTGATTAGGGAAAGGAAATAGTGCTGATATTGAAGTCTGTTTTGGCACAAGGTGCCCAAAGCTGTCAGGGCTTGTGGGTCTATGTAGGCTTTAAAAAAAAAAAAAAAAGAGAGAGATGTTTTTGTTTTTATGCATACAAGAACTGGAGTATGGGCCAGAGTTACAGGGAGTGAGAGGATTTACCAGAGATAGATTTGGGAGCAGAACAGGCAGATCTACTGAAATACATTGTGAAGGGGAACAGTGGGAGAGACAGGAGAGGTCTGTTTCATCATGTGGGTCACCTCCCTGGCTGGAGATTGAACTTTTGCTGGAGTGGCTGCAGATAGCTTCATGGTGCTGCGACTTAACCACTTGAACCACTAGGGAGGCCCCAATCTATATAGGTTTTAACACTGGGTTTGAAATCAAAAGAATTAAATTTTACTGACTGATGAAACAGGGAATGTGGAATTGGCCAATGTCCATCTGTTCACCAACTGTGATTGACTTCTTGTTGCTAATTGTGGGCACCATGGACCTGTGAGGGTGTTCAGACAGAGCTTGTGAGCATCTCACTGGGGTTATGTGCATGCCTAAGCCTGAAGCTCCAATTGGAACTGGTCTGGACTTAGGGTATCTAACACTCTTCTTTTACAACAGTCAGGAAACTCAAGTTGTAAACTCAGCAATATGCAGACTTGGAAAAAATTAATAGTATAAAAAAAAAGCGTGCCAAGGAAATTTATGGCAGGTGTCTGGGCCATTTGTGAGAGTCATCGGATTTGCTTAAACAAATTTATAATCTATAGGAACAGAACATTTCTGTCCTTTCCCAGGAATGTTCTTATTATAGTTTGATATTTAGCTACTATTCAGTTTCATAAAAATTTTCAGATAAAAATTCCATATGTTTTTAAGACATTTGATCATGTTTGTTATTTAAATTCTAGATCACATAGAAATGCTTACCTTGGCCTGCTATTGACACATGGTTAGATTCTGACTCATACAATGCCCCTTTCCCTGCAATATCCATGCAATTTGTATATGGAACATTAAACTAAATTGCAGGATTTTCATGAACAAATGCTAAATGCTTCCTTAGTGTAACTGTTTTGTAATTATCATCCAGTTCTTTAGTTCCATTATTTTTCTTTTTTAAGATTTATTTATTTATGCATACAAGAGCTGAAGTACAGGCCAGAGTTACAGGAGGTAAGAGGATTCACCAGAGACAGAGTGGGTAGCAGAACAGGCAGACTGACTGAAACACACTGCTGAGGGGAACAGTGGATGAGGCAGGAGAGGTCTGCTATGCCATATGGGTCCCCTTCCTGGCCGGCGGCAGGGATCGAACTTGTGCTGAAATGGGTACGGTTTGCTTCATAGTGTGTTGCTTAACCTCACTGCACCACCAGGGACGTCCTCTAGTTCCATTTTTATTGACATATGATATGTAATTTTAAGGTGTACAACATGTTGATTTGATTCATACACATCATAGCATTATTACCATAGCTTTTGTTGATAGCTCCAGCAAATCTCATAATAAAGTTCCTGGATGGGATAAGACTTACCAGTTAGTAGACATCACTACAGGGTGATTAAAAAATGATGTACCCTTTTGTTGAAAAACCTCTTAATGTCACTTTTCTCATTATTTTGACATGAAATAAATGCTTTGCTTCCAAATATTTATTCATATTTAAAAATAAATATGCTAAAATGGTTTGAATAAAATAGTTTTCATTAATCCACTTCTGATAAAAATAATAGGACAGTTAAGAAGAGAGAATTATATGGAACGTTCTTCGTAAGACAGCAAACTCTCATGAGTCTCAGTTTAATGAAATGCCTAGTGTTCTAGGTGAGACAAAGTCTCAGAATGAGGTATCTTGTGGAATTTTTGTGATTTATAAAGCAGCACAGGTAAGACCAAAATCAGCTGCTAACAAATTGATAGCAAATTTTAGAAGACTAAAGCAGGTGGACCGGTAAAAGCTAAGCAAATTAAAGCAACTAAAACTGAAGTATTGAACTTGAGCAAGACAACAAAAACTTACTGACTAGTAAAAGATTACAGAAGATACAAGGGACATCAAAATAGTTAGCACCCTCAACATCTTCCAAGTAACTATGCTATCTAATAACTGCATTTTCTTCCAGCGGGTGCAGTACTTTTAGAAGTTTATGTTATATGGAGTCCTTGAGCTCAGGGCCGCTGAGCTCAACCATGTAGACCCTAGGAATAGGAAAATTTGTTACAAGAGTTAAGACATCTAAATATCTTCCCTGTCCTACTTGAATTATTGTGTTCCTGCCACTTAATATATGACCCCATTATTAATAATGATTAATTATGGAATGTTGGGATCATATTGATCAGTGTTCAAGTCTGGTTTATTTAGGGTATTCGTGCAAGTTAGTCAAAATTATTCTATATAAGTCACAAAAGTAATTATATATAGTCTCTAATTACTAAACATTTGATAAAAAGTTATTTCTCATTAAACAGTTTATTCTCATAAAACAAAGTATTGCTTTAAGCAGTAGATGACACATGTGCTCAGAATTAGTTTCCATGGTTATCATCACTTATGCAACAAACATATATCCTATGGCTTTTATTCTAGGCATAAATATGTGTAAAACTTTTTGCAAAGGAAAGGTAGGATTCGTATATGTACTTCTATAGCAATGGATAGTCTAAGACGATTCATGTAATTGGTGGTATTGAACTGTGGTTAAAGCAATACTTTATAGTGATTTTAAATCTATATTTTATCATTGTGATAGCTTTCTGTCATTCACAATTTTCTACTTAGATACATTTATATAACACCAGCATAGTTATGTGGTTTTATTTTATCATTTTTGCTTTTTCCATAAGTTTTTTTTACTCTCGCAATTTTCTTCCTATAGAATATAGTGTCATTCCTATTATATATATATTTTAATTTTGTATTTCATTGCTTTGTCCAAAAAATTGAAAAAAAACAAGAACATTAAAATGTAAAAAAAAGTCAAGTAACTTAAATATTTTGTGTTAGAACTAAAAACATGATTCACATCTCTTTTTTTTTCATTATTCCATTGTTTTAACAACATGATCTCATATGGGAAGAAGGAAAATGAAATTTGAGATGTATGATATGTGCATGCAATTATTTTCACAGATAATGCACATTTAAAAAGAAAGTAGACTGTATCTACTAAGAATGGAACTTCCATATGATCCAGCAATCCCACTCCTAGGGATATACCCAAAAGACACAAAAACACTGATTCAAAAGAACACCGTCACCCCTATGTTTATAGCAGCACTCTTTACAATAGGTAAGACTTGGAAACAACCTAAATGCCCAAAAACAGATGAGTGGATCGGGAAGCTGTGGTACATATACACGATGGAATACTACTCAGCAATCAGAAATGAAAAACTAGACTCATTCATGGGAACATGGATGGATCTGGAGGGGATTATGCTTAGCGAAGTAAGTCAGAAGGCAAAAGAAAAATGCTAGATGGTTCCTCCCCTAGGAGGAATATAAGGGAACCAAATTAGGATCAAGGAAAGGAATAAGAACAATAATAATAACAATAAAGGCGGACAAATTTGGACACTTGGTGGGGAGGGAAGAGGGGGAGGGATGAGGGCAGATGGGAGCATGGGGGACTGAGGTGATGGTGCACTAGTAATATGGTGATGGGGAATACATGGGGATTACAACTGATGTCAAATATATATAAATTTAAAAAAGAAAAGAAAAAAAAGAAAGTAGATTTTAAGTGTCAAATTAACCAAATATATGAATGATAATTTTAATACTTGTCACTACATTGTGTTTCTCCAATGGAACAAAAAAGACAATGGACTACTACTCAGTTATAAAAAAAAATGATGAACTCTTTCTATTTGCTAGTACATGGAGGGAACTGGGAGAATAATATTAAGCAAAATAAGTTAAAAGGAAAAAGACAATACTGGATCATTTCACTGACATGGCACACATACTTTAAAATGAAAAATTTTATTGGAATTGGAATAATTTCTTATACATCAATATATAGCTATATACATATGCACATGTAGGCATGCTATGCAAGTACATGTGTATATATGATTGATTGCACATGTCATAAATGTCCACAAATTCCCATTTTCAGAATCAATTAAAATTTAAAGTTACTACCTTACAGGATTGTAACATTTAACTCTACTCAACTGAAAAATGAATGAAAGGGATGTAGTTAATTCTCAAAATGTTCATCCAGTGAGTGAATATGTTTTTATGTTTATTCTCTGCCTCTGTTACATGTTCTCTGCTTCTGCATGGCTTACCATTTCCTTTCAAAAGTTCCTAGTTCCCTTAAATTTTATATCACAATGTTAATTCCTTGTTTTCTGGTTTATTCCTGCATTACAGTTTTTACCTTTGTGGTTCTTTATAGAGTAGTAGTTGCAACTTATACTGGGTTAATTTCTTCCCACCAAATTCTGTGAAAGGAACTGCTCTAAAAATCTTGTAAATATCTTTCTTAGAGAAAACAAAGGTCCTAATTTTTCTCTATGAACATGAGCTTTAAGCTAAAATATTTCCTTATAATATCTTTTAGCTAGTTATGACCACAGGATTAAGTACTAGCCAATAAGACATTAATAAACATTGTAAGATATTGCCAGGAAGAATAATAAAACAACTGTGTTAGAAATAACATTCTCTATTGCTTTCTAGAATATTTGGAGACCTCAAATGGAGCAACATCTTATAAGAAGTCTGTTATCATAACAACAGCTATCCTGTTCATCTTTTCTGTATTTTCTCTCTGACAGAGACATAAACTTAAACTATTTTTAGGGCATTGTTTTTGTAGTTTTTTTCCTTGATTCATCATTAAGTGTGTCTAGCTCTACCTAGTAAATTGTTATGTGCATATTAGGGATTTGAATAAAACCATCCTATTAATTGACTTCTATTTTTAGGAATAACAATATAGAGTTTAATCCTAGAACTATATTCATGCCTAAGATAGAGGCCATTCATATGATAAAATGGTAGACATAAAATTGTATGACTTTTTTATTTTGTAGTGATTTAAACATCAACAGAAGATCATAAAACTTAGAGACTACAGAGAAGTATAGTGAACACCAAGGTTGAAATAGTATGTAATAGAATAAACACAAAATTTATCCTAAGTTTTTGAGAGGTAAATCTGAAAACTTTTTAATTTGACTTAAATATATTTTTATTTTTTTAAGATTCATTTTTACTTATTTATAAATACAAAAACTGAGTCTAGGCCAAAGATGTGGGGTGGTGGTGAGTTGTGAAAGGATTTACCAGAGACAGAGTTGAAAGCAGAACAGGTGGATCTACTGAAATAGTCTGCTGAGGTGAGCAGCAGGTGAGACAGGAGGGGTCTGCTGTGCCATGTGGGTTAGCTCCCTTGTGGGGGATAAACTCAGGCTGCAGTGGCTGGTGATAGTTTCATAACACTGAGACTTTAATCCCAGTACCATCAAGGAGATCACCAGGGAGCCCCCTCACGCTTAAAATATATTATCATCCATTCTATTTAAGCTCCTCATCTTTCTCAGTTGGCATAATTAGAATTATTTTATCAATGTCCATTTACTTTTGAAAATAGTTCATGCAGTTAATAAATATTTAATATATGTTTTGTGTTCTGTGCAATGTTAATTGCTACCTAAAGACAATGTAAAATATATATTGTCTATGCTATTATGGAATTACAATCTAGTACAAGATACTACGCAAGCAAAACCAGTCTAAAATATTTATCTGCTTTCCTTCTTAAAAAATATATATGAAAACCACAATGATCATGGGGAAAACATACACTGTTAATCAACATGCCAACACGGCAGCTGTGTCACATATATTCCAAGAGACAGTAAATTCAAACGTCTTGTTAACTGGATCTTTATTAACATAAATGAATCTATAGTTGATACTTTTTGAGATAAGTGATATAATGCATCTTGAGAAGTACTAATAGCATCATTTCTAACTTAAAAGTTATCCTACAGTTCAGTACTTCTAAATTTCCCTTATTTCCATGTTTCTGATTTCCTTTGTTCTCATCAACTTGACAATCTGCATTTTCTCAATAACTTCATACTGACAATTAGCTCATTATTTTTTCTTTCCACAGTTGCATGTTGGTTTTAGTTTAAAGGTGTGGAATTTACAATTGAGAGGACAGAAGTTATGTCAGATAATGATTGAGCAAGAATATCTATTTATACAACATAGCCTTGTAAAAGAAGCTGGGACAAAATGCTAATTTTTGCATCTAATGTATTTTAAAAGAATTAGACAACCATGGATGGCATCAACTAGACTTAGAAATGGAGTTCTTGTAAGCAAAGCAGACGCAAAAAGGACTCTGTATATTGAGAGAAGGGCTAGTAAAAATCACTGATGTTCTAGAGAAGATTACCTTCTTGGACTGAGTTATTAAATTATTAGGAAATACAATAAGAAGGTTATTTTAGCAAATTAAATTGACAAATTCAAGTCTGTCAAATACTGATATTATTTATCAGGGAAGCTCAGCCATATTTTATGATGAGATAGCAGGATTATTTCTTATATGTAGCCAACATGCAGGCTATTAAATCCCAACATAGGAAGCAATTGATTTATAATTTGTATTACCTTTTCCTATTGGCATTTCCCCCCATTAACACAGTGATTCCAGGGAAATAATACAGCTTTCTTCAGGCTTTAGGCATACAAATATCAGTATGTACAAGCATAAAGAATAATAGAAGATATTGATAAAAACAGAAAAATGAAGAATGAAAATTTCTTCTACCAAAATAAAATACATTTTAGTACCAACAGAACACTCCTACCAAATGAAATTTATTTTCGCATTACTTTCATAGATTTGTTTTTATATTTTAAAAGACAGGTTTATTAGAAAAAGAAGGAAGAAAAAGAGAGGCACCTCTCTTTGGGCAGAAGAGTTTTCACTATTGCTTTGTGGGAGGAAAAGTTTTGTGAAAAGAAACACCTGCGTAGTCACAGGTCTGAAATTTTTATATCATAAATATGAGGCTTATTTTATTTTTTCTTCTTGTACATTAGTTCCTTAAACAAAATCTATTTATTAATTAATTAATTAATTAATTAATTTATGCATATAAGAACTAGGGTACAGTCCAGAGGTGCAAGGAGTGAGAAGATTCACCAGTGACAGATTAGGGAGCAGAAAAGACAGATCTATTGAGATACATTGCTGAGGGGTGCAGTGGGTGAGATAGCAGAGGTCTTCTGCACCATGTTTCCTGGGATCAAACTCATGCTGCAGTAGCTGCGGTAGCTTCATAGTGCTGAGACTTTAACCCCTGCACCATGAGGGAGGACCTCTTGTGTATTAGTTTTTACATTTAAACATGTATTTATTTCTATAATTTTTATTAAGGTAATTATTGATTTCAATTCCACATGCTTCAGAAATATAGGATCCCACCTCTTCAGGTGCATGCTTCTGCATCATACCCACCATCAATATAGCCATAGTCCTCTACCGTAGTCCATTGCAAAATATATGTTTTACAAGATATTTTTAACATCTAAAAAGGTCAGCACTGACTCTTTTCAAACACTGCAGTTTAAAGAGAAATGCAGTTTAATACGACTTTCTTTTAATTGAATCACTGCAAGGGTCTGAGGATGCAGAAGAGAAAGATAAGTGATTTAAGACCAGCATTACTAGAATGTAACCAAAGCAGTTTTGTGGTAAAAGGAACCCTGAAGAAATAGATTTTGCCCAGTCTTGACATGGTACTGTGAGATCATTCTTATCCTCTCTGACCCTCAATGTCTTTTTAATTACAAATGGCTAACATTATACTTATAATAATGTCATAGTGAAATTGAAAATAATTATATGCATAAATCAGTTCTTGATATACAGTATTATTTGAAAAAAATGTTGACTGCTATTTATTATCACTTTAACTACTGCACTATAGAACAAGGCAGGTGAGTTAGAATTTAGTCAGCATTATAGAAGGTAGTTTATTGAGAAACAAAATGAGAGTTAGGTCTGCAGTTAATCACCGTATTAATACAAGATATTGGATAAAAACACAATAGATTTTCAGATCTTTTTGACACCTTATGCGTTAATGTAGCATGTAGATATGGCATAAGTTGAGATTTGTGGTTTCATTGCAGTTTAGGAATGAATCTTTAGTTAGTGCAGAGTCAAGAGAAATATTCAATTGATTCTTCATATGCTCCAGTGTAATTATGCTTGGCTAACGTATGATAGGTTACCTTATCATCGTTACTTCATAGAAATTTAATTTCTAGGGCATTGATTGCACATTCTTTCCAGCCTTAAGAGTTACATTTTTTTTAAAGATTTATTTATTTATGCATACAAGCACTGGGGTACAGGTCAGATGTGTGGGGGGGTGAGAGGATTCACCACAGAGAGCGGGGAGCAGAACAGGCAGATCAACTGAAGTACACTGCTGAGGGGCGCAGCGGGCACAGCAGGAGAGGTCTGTCGTGCCATGTGGGTCCCCTCCCTGGCTGGCAGCAGGGATCAAACTCGTGCTGCAGTGGCTGCGGTCTGCTTCATAGTGCGTTGCTTAACCCACTGCGCCACCAGGGAGGCCCCAAGAGTTACATTTTTGAATTACAGAACACATATTTCAGATAAGCTTTAACCAACAAGTATTGAGACAGATTTTGTGCTAATTCCGGGGTGGGGGATAAGAGAATAAGACAGTGCTTGAGGTGTTTATTTGAATGACAAAGTGTATGGAGCAAAACTATGACAGAAACAAATGAAAGTATGTGTGACTTTTGTTCATTTTCTTCTTTTATTCCAAAATGAACTCTTGTAGAAAATATTTTATTGCACCTTCATTACAAAGAACTCATTATAGAGACTAGGAGAGTTGAGTGGATTTTTTAACCACTGCTTGCCCAAGTCTCAGTGTGTGTGTGTGTGTGTGCATGATGTGTCTGACACATAGTACACACCTAGTAAATACTAATTATAATTTTAATTTATATGAGTGTTCTTGATTCTAGGAGAAAAAGGGATTGTTTGGCTCTTCTTTTCAAGTTTTTCTGAACACCTAGATGATTGCAAATGTTTTGTCTTATATATAACTATCTAGTAAGAGTAAAATACTTCAAATTCTATTTCTCTTAGTTGACTCACAAAGTAAATATATTCAAAAAAAGAAAAAAATATTAGTATGCATATACAAATAAGCAAACTGAGATAACAATGGATATAAAAACGTGTCACGTGTCGGACCTTTCTTTGCAAGTATAAAAGGAGATCATCTGAAAGTCAAAATACATATACGAAAATAAGAATACCAAGAACAGTGTTGAATAGCTTAAAGCTATTCCACACATAATCTATATGGCAATAAATTTGATGTATTAGATATAAAATGGAATACAATTTTTTTCTGCCATTATCAACCTAGATTACCATTTGATCTGCAATGTATGTTGAAAAGACACCACGGTTTTTAGCACAATGCACAATGTTTTACAAAATGTCTGACCTTTGGGTTTTTATCTGCTAATACTGCTTTATCTGAATAAAGACTGACATTAAAAAGTTGCTATTTGAAACAAGAAAAAATTCAAATTGAGTACAAAGAGGATGCTATGTAATTTTTTAATATAAAAATATGTCTAGGTCAATTAAATATAGTTTTCTCCCAAGTGTATTTCAGAATTGGTGGATAAATATATACAAGGCAGAAAAATGTGTATCAATAGTTTATGTGATCAGAATAATATATTTAATGATATACTCTTGAAATATATATTAGTTCTTCGCAAGGTTTTTTCAGCTTTTGTTGGTTTTATTATTATTATTATTATTTTTTTTTTTTTCAGTATCAGCCACCTAGGTCATGAAATTTTCTTCTTTCTTCCCTGGTTATTCTTTTTAAATTTTTATTTAAAGATTTATTCATTTATGCCAACAAGAGCTGGTGTAGAGGCCAGAGGTGTGGAGAATGAGAGGATTCACCAGAGACAGAGTGGGGAAGAGAATAGTTAGATATACTGAAGTACATTGCTGAGAGGAGCAGCGGGGTGAAACAGGGGAGGTCTGCTGTGCCATGCGGGTCACCTCCCTGGCCTCAGATGAAGTTGTGCTGCAGTGGCTGCCCATGCTTCATAGAGCAGTGCTTAACCCCTTGCGCCACCAGGGAGGCCCTTTTTCTAAATTTTAAAAAATATTTATTTTATTTATTTATGCGTACAAGAGCTGGGGTATAGGCTAGAGGTGTGGAGGAGGGTGAGAGGAGCGCTGAGAGTATATACCAGGGCAGAGGGGAGCAGATCAGGCTAATCTACTGAAATACACTGTTGAAAGAAGCAGCAGTGAGAGATAGGAGAGGTCTGCTGCACCATGTTGGTCAGCTTCCTGACTGGGGATTGAACTTGTGCTGCAGACAGCTTCATATTGCTGATACTTACCACCTTGTGCCACTAGGAAGGCCCCTGCCCTGGTGATTCTTATTCCACTTTTACCTGCCTTTTATTTAATATGCGCTATCATCCCCACACTCTTTTCCACATTCTTCTAAAACTCCACTACTGTTTAACTTTGTATCCTCTTTCAAACTCTTTCTCACAGATTTCCAAATTAATGACAATAATGGAAAAGGGTCAAGCCATTTTCTACTATTTTACTGAATAAATTGTAATTTATAGCCTTTCAAGATGAGTGACTATAAGCTATAACTTAAAATAATTTTTAATTTGGATAGTGACATGTTTGAGGGGGAATTTCTTTTAAATAACAACTTAATTGAGATGTAATTCATGTACCAAACACTTCATTCCTCTAAAGTGACCAATTTGTGTTTTTCAGCTTATTCTCAGAGTTATACATACAGTCATCACCAATAATTACAGAACATTTTTATTATCCAAAAATAAAATAACTTAATACTCATAACAGTCACTTCCTATTCCCCTATCCCCACAGTCCATGGTAATAAATTATTTACTTTCAATCTTTATTTTCTTATTCTACACAGATAATTCATGTCAGTGAAATAATAAGATATATGTGTTCTTTCTTTTTAGAAAGTGATTTGTTTTCTCTCTTACATAATCATCAACACCACTGATTAATACTGGTTCTGCCCCTATATGAACACCATAATTTGAATATCTGTTTTTGCAGTTAAAAACTTTATTTTGTTTTTCTCATAGAGACCACGTTCTTGGATTTTAATTTCTATTCAGGACCAAAGATAAAACTCCAAAGTGAAATTCTAGATATCTGACTGTAAATCTAAGGCTACAGATAGGAAGTGGAGAGGAGGCCTTCCTGGTGGCGCAGTGGGTTAAGCAACGCACTATGAAGCAAACCACAGCCACTGAAGCACGAGTTCGATCCCTGCTGCCGGCCAGGGAGGGGACCCACATGGTGTAGCAGACCTCTTCTGCCTCGCCCGCTGCTCCCCTCAGCAGTGTATTTCAGTCGGTCTGCCTGTTCTGCTCCCCACTTTGTCTCTGGTGACTCCGTGACTCTGGCCGGTACCCCAGCTCTTGTATGCATAAATAAATAAATCTTTAAAAAAAAAAAAGGAAGGGGAGCGGGAACACAGTGAACTATATTGGGAGGACTATGGGTGCCTTGGTTGTGTATGTGCTGTGGTATCAGTCATCTGAAGAGGTGGAATCCTATTATTTCTGAATCATATACCTGTTGTAAACCAATGTTACCTTAGTAATGTGTGTGTGTTTGTGTGTGTGCACGCATATGTAAATGACTCCAAAGCCAATTATCAAATACTACACTTTAATTATTAGCTTCACTGTTGGAAGCTCTCATTTGACTCCTTCAGGATGTCACTCTTGTCTCACATGCCTAGAGTTGGTGACCAGGGAATTGAACTCAAGCCCGAGTGGTGACAATGCTGAGACTTAATTCTAGGCCATCAGGAGGCCCCACTCTTAGTTCTTCAGCAAACTTCTTGTTGCCTTCTGCCACTCTGGCTCTCATCCTCACTAGCTACAGACTCTTCCCTCCTATCTAGCATCAAATTACTCTATAGCTATTTATTCCTTGAGATTTTAACTTGGTATTACCAATAATCGCTTGGATTATTTACCACTTTCTCTTGTTTTGGTGTTATTCAAATTTTATACATTCAAGTGAAACTTCACTTTAATTTAGACACTATTATATAATCTTTCTCTCCAACATTTATATTTTAGTATTTGTTAGGATATGTCACCTCAAAATTTTCCCTAATTACCATCATCTTCCTATTCTTTACAACACAATTTCCAGTCAGCATTCATTTATTCACTTAATTTTTAATGTCAGTGCTTCACTGGGGGCACAAGAGGTTAATTTGCAGCACTATGAAGCTATGCACAACCACTGCATCATGAATTTGATCCCCAGACAGGGAGATGACCCACATGGTGCAACAGACTTCTCCTGTCTTGCCCACTGCTCCCCCTAACAGTGTATTTCAGTAGACCCGCCTGTTCTGCCACCTACTCTTTCTCTGGTGAACCCCTACATCTCTGGCCTGTGCCCCAGCTCTTCTGGGTATAAATAAATAAATATTTAAAAAATTTTAATCGCAAGGTGTACTTTTACTTTATAACTTAATAATTTGTGTCATTTATATTCCAATTATTTCATTCCTGGTTCTATAATGTTATATGTGTGCACATTCACCTTGTTTTATTTCTGATCTTATTTCATAGATTTAAAATTCTGCCTAACATTCAACATTTTACCTAAACATTTGATAAGCTAGAGAAGCTAACATTTTCCACTGCCTATCCTTAAAAAATAGGCTTCTAAATCCATCATAATTTTTAGCACATCTGTCATATTCCAGGAAATTTGCCAGGTGCTAGAAATACAGAAATGCAGTACAGACATTACAGTCAAATAACTAGACAGGTGTTAGGGAACTAAACAGTTTTCAACAGGTACCTGGTCTCCTTATATTTCCTTTTCTGTTTAATACAAAAGCACAAGAGTTGTTATGCTTCAGTGAGTTTCAGAAATATCCTCATTACCAACCAGGTAAAAACTTGGATGGCATTTCTTTTCTTCTTTCAAGGACACTGGACCCATATCACGTCCATTGTTTGTGGTTTCTTCACCTACAGGGCTTTTTCAGTTGTAACTTATTTAGATCTTATATGCTTTACAAGGTCTCTTTGAAGATTTTTGTTGTATTCTCATTAATGAATAGAGTCTGTAAGCTGTCAATTTCAAAATGAGAGGAACTAAATTCTAAACTGAAATTTCATATTTTAGGTATCTATCCTACTTGTAAGTGCTTATAGCTATCAATTAAGTTCACAATCATATTTAATGATTTAACCAAAATTAATTAAACTTACACCTAATATAATTTGAAGCTTAAACTGAAAGGCATGTATATAAAATTGTTCAACATTTTTTTTCATGTGCCTGTAGTTCATATATATGTCTTGTGTGGAGAAGTATCTATTTAGATCTTTTGCCCATTTTTTTCTTCAGTTGGATTGTTTTTTTTTTATTGTTATTGAACTCCATTAGTTCTTATATATTTTGAAATTAAAACTTTTGGACGTGTGATGTGCACATAACTTCTCTCAGTTTGTAGGTTATCTTTTTGCTTTCGTGGTGGTTACTTTCCCTGTCAAACACTTTCTAGCTTAATGTAGTCCCATTTGTTTACTTTTACTTTTGTTTTCCTTGTTTTTGGATTTGAGTTCCCAAAAGACATTTCTGTAGTTGATGTGAAGGAATGTAGCCTCTGTTTCCCACCCCCCCCTGGTTTTAGATGTCTACCCAAGTCTTTAATCCATTTTGAAGTTTTTTAAATGAAATTAAATAATGCTATAGCTTTTTTGATGTGACTGTCTAAATTTCCCAAAGTTATTTCTTGAAGTGGCTTTCCTTTCTCTAGCATATGGTTATTTAACTGACTAATGTTCCTTATTTAGGGAGTTTTGTTTCTGGACTTTCAATTCTATTCTGTCAGTCTGTGTTTTGTTTTTGTTCCGCTATCATGTTATTGTGTTTGTTATCACATTGTGGAATAGTTTGAAGATACAAAGAGTTATACTTTCATTTTTCTTCTTTTCTTTGAAACTCACTTTGATTAATTGGGTTCTCTTTTGGTTCTATATAAATATTAGAACTATGTGTTTGTTCTATGTCTTTAAAAATGTCATTGAGGTCTTAATTGGTATTGCAAGAAACTGTAGATTGCTCTAGGTAACATGGCTATTTTAACAATGTTTATTCTTCCTATCAATGAACATAGGATTTATTTCCATTACTTTGTTATTATTCTTTAATATCTTTTAAAGAATAAATTATGTGTCAAATTTAAAAACATTTTTTAACAGCTTAACAATGTCTTAGTTTTCTTTGCATAAGCTTTCACCTCATTTGTTAAGGCATTTCATCTTTTGTGGGTGCAATTTTGAATGGAATGTTTTTAAATTCTCTTTCCTCTAATTCACTGTCTGCGTATAGAAACACAACAGAATTTTTTGTATTTGTTTGCATCTTGCCACCTTATTCATTTATTATTTCCAGCAGTTTTTTTTAATTATATATATATATGTTTTATATCATTCTTAATTTTAGTACAATGTATGCTTTCTCCTCTCAGGGACTGTGAAATTCCCACCATTCCCACCACAAATTTACCTGTGTCTCATTATCATAGTTCCTTGTGCTCTTTCCACTCATGTTTTGATCCTTCCTCTCCTTCTCCCATGCAGAATGTCTCTGATTTAAAGTTGCTTGTTGATTTTGATTTTTAATTTATTATGATCACTTTTTCCCCCTTGATCCCTTATTTGTTTCCTCTACCTTCCTCCTCTAACTGAAACCATCCAATATGTTTCTTTTTATTTCTGGCTTGTTTCACTTACCATAATTCCTTCCATCTCCATCCAGGTTGTTGTGAATGGCATGAGTTTATCTTTTTTGATTGCTGCATAATATTCCATTGTGTATAGATACCACATCATTTGTTTTTTTTTAGGGGGTGGGTAGAATCTTTTGGGTTTTCTCTGTATTTTAATATGTCATTGGCATATAATTACAATGCTAATCTTTTTAAGTACAAAGTAAAAATTACTTTTAAATATTTTATATACATTATTATGTCATATTTAAATAGTGATAATTTTAGTTCTTTTCCAGAATATTACTTTCATATATTTTTCTTGATGAATTGTGCTGACTAGGACTTTCAAAATGCATTGAATATACTGGAATGATTGGACATTCTTGTCTTGTTCCTAACTACAGGGGAAATGCTGTTATATTTTCAACATTGAGTACAGTTTTATCTGTAGTCTTATCATATATGATTTTTATTATGTTGAAATACATTCCTTTCATTCTCAATTTATTGAGTTTTTGTCTTAAATTGTGTATTGAATATTCTCAAATATTTTTCAGCATCTATTGATATAATTATGTGATTTTTATCTTTTCTTTTGTTGATTTGATATGAAATATATTGATTTGGCTATGTTGACTCAAACTTATATCCCAGAAATAAATCCCACTAGGACTTGATGTATGATTCAATTAATGTACTGATGATTTAATTTGCCAAGACTTGTTGAGCACTTTTATTTTGTTTATTTATTTTTTAAAGATTTATTTATTTATGCATACAAGCATTGGGGTACAGGCCAGAGGTGTGGGGGAGTGAGAGGATTCACCACAGAGAGCGGGGAGCAGAACAGGCAGATCAACTGAAGTACACTGCTGAGGGGAGCAGCGGGCACAGCAGGAGAGGTCTGTCGTGCTATGTGGGTCCCCTCCCTGGCTGGCAGCAGGGATCAAACTCGTGCTGCAGTGGCTGCGGTCTGCTTCATAGTGCGTTGCTTAACCCACTGCTCCACCAGGGAGGCCCCTGTTGAGGACCTTTAAACCTACATTCATCAGATATATTGGTCTACATGTATTTTTATTTTTGTGGTTCTTGTTTGTTTTTGAGATGAGAATAATATTGATATCATAAAATGTGATTGGGAATCTGTCACCCATTTAACTTTTTTGAAGATATTAAAAGGGATAGTATTAGTTAATCTTGAAAATTTTGTAAAATTTGATAGTGAAGTCATCTCATCTTGGGCTTTTTTTCTCAGTGAGACTTTTATTACTTGTTGAATAATGTGATTGTGATTGATCTCTTCAAACTCTCTACTTTATCTTGGTTCATACTCTTGTTTCTCTACAGATCATATAGATCTTTGTCTTTCTTATTTTTATCATGGTTCAGTTATAGATATTGAAGGGTGTTTTTTAATTGTCCATTTCTTCATGTACTCCTACTTATCAACATGATTGAAATGCAATGTTCATTGACCTACTTCTCCCTGTGTAGTGAGAAAGCAGAGTCTTTCCCACAGTATGGCAAGTCATGTCTTCTACCAAGAATTTCTCTTTAGTTTGGGGTGGTAACTTCAGAGAACTGCAACAGAACAATCAACTAGAGTTAAGCTACTCAGAATAGGTCCAGAAGAAAGACCCTCACTCACAATCAAAAAGTAGTTCCAAAGTTTTCACAAATTTACCTCTTTTCACCTAGAATAAATCTTCTTAACAAAATTAGAAAAAGAATAAGATACATGCAGATATGTAGATAGATAGATAGATTATAGATATATGCAGATATATGTATATATATATTTTTTTCAAAATAAGGGGAAAACATGCCAAAGTATGGACAAAAAACATTCAGTGCTAGTTTTCTTGATCACAAGTTCTATTCTCTGATATCATTTTGCGCTTTACTGTCTTGAATTAGAGCATGTATTTCTAATCGTTTTTATTTAATAGAAAGAAGAATCAACTTATGCATGCACTCTTGATTTTCACATTCAAAGACTGCATCATGATTCAATTAATGGTGCCTATAGTAGTGTTGCTGAGAGGCAAGAGTAAGGGCACTGCTGACACAATTCCTGATATTAACAATTCTTAAATCAAACCCTGGTGAAAATCCATAATCATCCAAATTTAAACTAATTTTAT
Organism: Galemys pyrenaicus; assembly: GCA_019455555.1. Classification (NCBI taxonomy): domain Eukaryota; kingdom Metazoa; phylum Chordata; class Mammalia; order Eulipotyphla; family Talpidae; genus Galemys; species Galemys pyrenaicus. Next base: position 7,970,884 of record JAGFMF010011418.1, read on the forward strand.
AAAATGATAAAATTAGACACTTTGTTTTATCTGAGACATCAGTATTTTCTTTTCCAAATTATTCTCAATTTATAGGTATGATTAGTAATTGACTTTGGGCCAATATAATAACTAACTTTAAAATAGATTAACATAATTATCTTAGTATATAGAATATCATAAAATCCATTAGAAAAAGTCAGGTACCATACCCATTACAAAGTCTATACAGAGATAGTCTTTAATGGGTCCTTATGACTGATGACATTAAAAGTCTATATGATTTTTATTTACAGAGAAAATTGTGGAGTCCTATATACTTTTCCTACTTGATACCAGCCCTAGATATATGAAATTATCAAAGACCTGGAAATGTTTACAAAACTGAAAAATTTTGATTTTTTTACTTTTAACATTAATATCTTAATATTATGAAGGCAGTTGACTTTGATCCCTGAGAATATTAGTTCTAAACATAGTCCATACTGTTATTTGTACTCTTATGTCCTAACATGAAGCTTGTTTTGATCTGACTTATAACTCTTCTAGAAAGGGGGTAAGTAGGGGAAAAGGAAACATATTCCAACATAACAATGCCTCCTCCACACTTTTTAAAATTTATGTCTCTTGATAGTTTTCTGTTCTTGTTTAAAGTGTTAAATAAATCTACTCTTAGTGGAAAAAACTGAAAAGAAAAGTTACTTTGAAAATATGAATATTAGAAGATAATGTTACATAGACAGTTCTACATTACCATTTATTCCTATTCTGGAAAACTTGATCACTCATCTCTTTTACTAAATGTATACATTTACCAACTATGCAGGTTTTCCAAGTAATGATATTAGTTTTTTCTTTTTTTAGTAAAAAATAAAATAATTCAGGGATAAGTGCTAAGGAATGGCAGAGGGCCCTGTGTGAGTACTAGAGAAGGTGACAGGTGAGTCTAAAAACTTCAAAGGAGAAAAAATGATTATTTCTAACTTAGGAGCACTGGCAGTCAACTGAGATAAAGTGAGTTGATAACTGTACCTGAAGTTTTAGTTCTACCAGTGATTCTGATGCCGTTCATCTGAGAAGGGATTAGGGTACTGGCATTTTAAAAAGATCCTTTGGTAAGTATGACATTTAGCTAAAGGATCTCTGAGGTTGAAAAAAGAAAGAAAAAAATGGAGAAAAGAGAAGAAAGGATTTAGAGAGCCAGTGAGACTGGTGAGAGCTGAGGTGCATAAGCGGAAATAATAAGTAAGGATGAATAGATTAATCACTGGATGGTTTAGAGAAGTCATGGTTTATACCAAAAAGTTAAGTAGGAACCAGGTATCACTAGTCCTGTTTTTTGGTGATTGCTCAAATAAATAATTCTATTTTATCTTATAATTGATTAAATATGGAAGTTTTGTAGAAGGGATAGAAGTTAATTGAAAGTAATATGTTGGAGAAGTTTTCATTACAAATTTGGAATCAAGGGATCCCAATTGAGTAGGTCCCTGTGAAGCCCAGTTTCTGTGTTTTGAGCCTGTCCTGAAGCTGTGCTGCACTGTGACAGGGAACAATCTATTCAATCTGTTCAGACACAGTAGTGTTTCTTAGGAAATAGTTGAGATGTCTGATGACTATGATTAATTGTATATTAATTAAGAAATGTTTGCTGAGCATGTTAGACATTTTTCAGGTGCTTGAATTTAAAGTACCAATTGGTTAAAGATATTACTCTCAAAGAATTAAGTTTAAAATGGTGAGATTTGCATGTAAACAATAATAATATTAATAATTACCATTTAATCTTTATTCTTAATATATTTTACTGTATTTCCATATGTATGTCAGGAGCTGTGCTAATAATTTTATGTATATTTTATGTATATATCATTTTATGTATATATCATGTTTTATTTTATGTATATATCATGTTTTATTCCTCACCGCCCCAACATTACAAAACCCTAATTTAGAAACTGCTTTTATCTCTTTTTCCCATAAGGAAGACAAGAATTTACTCCTAAGCTTCTGACTTTAGTTTATAAATAGACAGTGAATCTACAAGTGAGAAAAAGGGAAGAAAATAACGACTATTTTTTAAAAAGGTAATTTAAAGTTCATGTGAATTTGTGGGTTTAAAATACCATACAGTTTCATGACTATAAAGATAATTTTTTTTAAAGTGCCCATTTACCAAGCTCTGCCATCCAGTTCTATGAAATTGGTGCTTTAAGTTGTTTTCACATTGAAATAAGTACATTAAAAGTAAGTTAGTCACAAAATTGTTTAGTGCTCTTACTTGTTGGAATTTTATATAAATTTTATAAAGAGGCCACTGGCCTAGGGGTTAAGTCTCAGGACCATGGCCTTTAGGGCCTGACTTTGATGCTGGCCAGGAAGCTATTCCCCACATGGCTCATCAGACTGCTCCTGTCTCACCCGCTGCTCCCTTCAGCAGTGTATTTCAGTAGATCTGCCTGTTCTGCTCCCCACTCTGTCTCTGCCGAATCCTCTCACCACCACCCCCCGCCCTGGCACCTCTGGCCAACATGGCAGTTCTTTTATACAAAAATTAATAAAATTAAAGAAAATTTATAAAACTGAGTACCCTTTCAGAAATCAATACACACAACCTTGTCTCACAGAACATGATCAGTGCCAGAATCCTGAATCTAGTTAATAGTGAAAAAGTACTTAAATATGAACAAGAATTTAATTTGACACCTTACAACTGACATATTAATAATGTCAAAGATATACTCTATCAAGATAAATCTGTTCAGACAATAGCAGTTATTAAATTATACAATCAATTTGTGGTAATTTATTTCTGATAACTTGCAGATTTGCTTTTTATAGTCTGTGATAAGTTAGGTTACACTCATTTCTCCTGAAATCCAGACAATCAGAAATATAATACTACATATTTTAGAGATTGAGTGATATATAAAAATCTAAATTAGGTTATAAATCAGGTGATATGAGCTGACATTCCTTGCACTTGAGAAAATTATGATAAAGAAAAGTCATAGATGTTTCATTATTAAACATATAAGTAACATTTGAATAAGCAAACCAAAATTCCCATTCCATACTAATGAATTATCTTACCAGCCTAGGAATTACTTCAACAAAGGCTACCAGGTAATAGCCCCTATTGTGCTAAGAGGATGGCAGAAGAACTAGATATGGAAAATTCAAATTCCTTCATGATTAATATCTAATTTTGAGAAGAAAATCATATCCCCACTCTATTCCAAAGCGTGTGGATAATATAGTTTTCCATGATCTGGCAGTTTTAGTTTGTCAACTTGTAGGGAAAATGATATTTTTATTTTAAGAGCTGTAAAACAGTATAGTAATACTAATAGTGCAAGCAGCAACTTTTTAATCATTCTGTCCTTAACTGGCAACTCAACCTTTCCAGGGTGCCTTTCCAAAATATAAAATTGTTCTACATAAGCTCAAATTCCCCCTTTGATGTATGTGGGGCTGTCATATCAAGAAAATTAAAGCTATTTTAAAATATCACAAGGTTTGTTCTGCTTACTCAAGACTTGTGAATACATAAAAATTATATTACTATTTTTTAGTGGTACTCGAGTCATTTTACATTTTAGTTTAAGAAAGTAGCATTTATTGGGGATTTCTGAGAAGTCACTATTATTAGGAACTATTCCAGTAACACCCTTATCTGTAGTCCCATTAACTATATACATTAATAACAGGAGCAACTGCAATTCCTTAAACCTTTACTACTTACACAGCATTGTGATAGATTATTAGCCTACATTACTTGTTTATATTTTGTCAATCCTTTGACATGATGAATCTGAAACTTATGCATAGCATATTGAATTTCTCAAAGACACATAGTTGGTAACTTCAAGAGCTGGTATATTAATTTAATCCTGTATGTTACAAAAGGCCATATACTTAACTGTTATTCTATCTTTTATCTCCAGATACTTAGAAGTAGAAAACTGATTAACAATTTTGTATATTGATAATAATAATCAACCATATTTCAAATTCTAAACATCCACTTATAGTAAATTCAGTTTGAGTAGGAAGATTATTTTAATACATAGCAGTCATAAGCTAATTATATTAAAAACAAAAATTATAAAACTTTTATTTTAAAAAGGTAACCATAGATCTATAGATGATAAAAGATATCACAACAACTCCCTTTTCACTACATGGAAACAGGCTGCAGATTATTTTCCTTCAATCCCTAATAGTGTTTTTCCTTCTTGTACCATTTTGAAAAAAGTAATAAAGCAAATAGTTACTTCATTGCATTGATTTCTGCCTAACCTACATAATTTATTAGCTTGAATAAAGGAAGAAAAAACCCCATACACACACTAACATGATGTTTGATCCAATATCTGTGTACTATGGCTTAGTTAATTTGAAAAACAAAACTAAACATAGTAAATGTACCTCTTACACACACACACACACACATTTACTAGTGGTATACACAAATTTTGATATGTTGTGTTTTCAGCTTGAATCTTACTGGCACTGTCAGTTAAAAAGCTTAAATATGGCCTTTCCCATGGTTTGAAGTTCTCACACAAGGTGGCTTATTTCCATGCATCGTTTTTCAGTTAGTCAATGTTACTTTTATCTGGTGATACAGGCAAAAATGGAGAGAGTGAAAATACTATCCACATCATTAAAGTTTAATATTTACTTCTAAATAAATTTTTCAAAAGCTGAGGTATATTTGAAAACTGCAGGAAAGAGTATCTTGAATATTGTATAAATAACAAAAGTGCAGTTAGAACTTTCTTCCATTTAATTTGTTTGCAGTAACAACAGAACATTATTATTTTCATATAGTAGTTGAATGCTGACTACACAGTAAAAACTGCTATCCTCTCAAAACACTTGAACTTTCTTAACTATTGTAAAACAAATAATTAACTAAAAAATTTAATTCACTTTAAGGTACAGTCTTTGCCTTGTACATGCTCTGGACTGGACTTAATGTACAATAATACATATCCATTATTATAATTACATACATAATATTTTAACTACCCCTCCCCTCCAAAATCCTTAGTTCTCTGCCTATTCATCCCTAACCCCTACTTCAACTCCTGGCAAACACTGATATTTTACCATCTGCATAGTTGTCTTTTCAAAATATTATAGAGTTGTAACTGTATCTATGTATATTTTTTTTTCAAATTGACTTCTTTCATTTAGCAATATGCATTAACTTTCTTCCATGTCTCTCCATAGTTTGATAGCTCGTTTCATTTAGTGCTGAACAATACTCTGTTTTCTGGAGGTAACACAGTTTATTTATCCATCACTTTCTCTTGGACATCTTAGTTGCTTCCAAGTTTTGGCATTTAGAAATAAAGCTATTATAAACATTTATGTGCAAACTTTTTGTGGATATACATTTTCATACTCTTTGGGTAAATTGTATGACAAAGACAGTTTAGTCTGTAAAATCACCAAGCTATCTTCCAAATACATAATTTTTCATATCCATCAGTAATGAAAGAGAATTTGTCCTACTCAGTGTTGTCAGTGTTTTGGACTTTAGTCATTACAATAGGTATGTAGTTGCAGTTCACTGTTGTTTTAATTTGCATTTCCCTGATATCATAAGATGTGGAGCATCTTTACATATGTTTATTTGCCACTTATTGATTTTCTTTGCTAAAATGCTAGTTAAGGTTTTTGACCCAACTTTTAACTAGCTGAAATGCTAGTTAAGGTTGTGTGATGATGATGTGTGAATATGGGCTCATCAATTATAAAGAAATATAGCACACTGGTGGGGAATGTTATTAATGGGAGAGGTTATACAAATATGGGAGTGAAGGGTTATGTAACAAATCTCCTTACTTTCCTCTGCATTTGCTATCAACCAAAAACTGCTCTAAAGAAATAAAGTGGAATGGTGGTGGGTACTCCCTGGGAAATATAAATAATGTAAAATGTTATTAAATTTAAAAAAAATGAAATAAAATTATATTATTGTTTTATTTTATATTGGATAAATTGAATAACTTTTGCTTATCTGTACACTTGTATTTCTTTTGTAATTTTTTTTGTTACTTGGAATTTGTAAAATTCACTAAAGAATTATCACAGATTTAATATATTAAGCACTCAATGTATTGATATATTCTTAATTTTTATGTTTTTAAATGTTGTTTCAAGTTATTGAATATGCACAGATACTTTGTGGGGGTTTTAAAGCAAAAACAAAAGAAATAAAGTATTCAAAAACTGGTAGACAGTAATTAGAATAGATATTTATCTGGAAAGAAAGAGGATAGGAAGTGTCTAGACAATCTTCTTTAGAGGATCAAAATGAAAATTGATTCAATTAACTTTGACATTTACTTGTTAACTTAATAAACACTTCATTTAATAGCACTTAAAAGAAATCATGTCACTTATGCTCTTGATAACTAACTTACTAAATCCGTTGTCCCCAGAAACATGGAAACTAGGAGCATGTTTATAGCTCTAATTATACTGTTCATTCAATTGTTGTTTGTTTTTTTATTCTCTTAGATTATCCAGGGGAAAAGAGTATGTTTGACTAAGACCAATTTTTTTGTAGCTTTAAATATATTCCAGAGACTGAGTCCTGGTAAATGAAAATTGTAATATTTGGGTCTCCCTGGTAGCCTAGGTGTTGTTTTAGCACTATCATCCCATAGCCCCATCCCTGTTCAGGGATCTAACACATATGACGCAGCAGACCACTCCTTGTCTTCCCTGTTGCTCCCCTCAGCAGTGTATTTCAATAAATCTGCCTGTTCTGTTCCCTACCCTGTTTCTGGTGAATCCTCTCACTCCCAAACCTCTGGCCAGCATCCCAGTTACTCTAAGCAAAAATAAATAGAAATTTTAAAAATTATTTTATACAAAATGGATGCAGATAGAGACAAGTATTCTAGTAGCCAATGTATTAAAATGATTGAACAAACTTCACTGGAAAATATTCTCCTCTTATTATTATAGACAAGAAGTAATAACACCTTTGTTTGATCAATTAGGTAGCCTATCCTAAGGCAGCTTGCTCTTCAACTCTAGTGAAATCAGTTGGAAATTTTAAATACCTGTGTATCAAGAGCCTATTGGCAAAAGATTCTATTTTAGTGAAAATGACTAGGTATGCATTGCCTTGTTTAGTTTTGACAGGTTATTCTGAACTAGAACTTTGAATTAAACTAATATATATTGTACTACTTTTTGAAGTATTATTGGTAAAACTTGTCAAAAATATGGAACATTAAACATTATTTCAAGTGTACTACATCAGAAGTTTGCAAGTTAGGGGCCAAGATTCTATAACACATACCCTAAGATGATTCTTATTCTTTTGCCAGTTATAAATTTTTGAAAAATGAAGTATAAGTATTTCATTATTCACAGTTGTCTGGCCTTAAAATTTACAGATTGGAAAGCCATCACATACATTATTAGTATTATTAAATAGTACATGTATCTGTAATGAAATAATTAATATGTAGTGATTTTTATAAACAAAGTCTTGGGAATAAATAAAATATTTAATAACTCACAATAATAAAATATTTAATAGCCAATAATAGGTTCTATCAATTTGTTTTGTTCTGCTGTCATTTCATTTCTTTTATTACTTTTAGTTCATATCATTGCAAGATTAAAGGGAAAACCAATTGTCTTAATTCTCTTGATAATTATACTAGTGTCAAAAAAATGGATGAAAAAGTAATCTCTTGGATTAACTGAATGCCTTAGAAATTGAAGTGGATAAGAGCATCAAGTTGAAAGAAGTGGTTTATCTATCTTATCTTTTGCTCAATCATAATTCATGTATTTCTGATAAATTCACACATGTCAGAAAATGAGCCTGTATTTTAGTTCAACTCCAGGAAAGGGAAATATTTTTCTTCCTTTAAAATGAGTATTGTACAAGGTTATAATAATCATTTAGTATTTATATATTTTTATGAATTTGTAAGTTAATAAGAATTGTTAAGGTATTTCTTTTCTATCATTCCAAAAGGTTGAGTGGCAAGCTCTGATATGTTTTTAAATTTCCTTTTTGAAAGGGTAGGGTAGTATTGTTCAAAATCATGAAAACAGGACAACCATTTGCATTATCAATTTTACTTATGATACTGAGTGTGAGTCTCTAAATCCAAATCATGTATACTTCGAAACATCATTCAGACTTCTGTTGTGTTTATAAGCTAAATTATTGACAGCTATTATATTCAAGGTTTTGTATATTTACCCTGATTTAGCATGTTTAAAGACAAGGGGGGCTAATTATGATTTAGAGTGATCCCCTGCACACAAGAACAGTCCATTTTAAAGAGTTTCAGCTCAAGAGTTTCAGGACAGATTGTCAAGGAGAGGCCAAAGGCATACTGCCTCTGATCACAATTTCAGTGCAGAGAAAATAGCTAGAAAGTGGCCTGGGCTTGGGAAGTATTTGTATATTTCAAAAGCATAATAAAACAAACCAAATTTTTACCGAAGGCCATTTCATCCTTTCACTAGAATAAGAAATGCTTGCTATACTCTGAGAAATGTTAACTCCTTTCTTCCTGCTTGACATGCAGAATGGTTAAGGTCTGCTTTTGCATTATTAAACAGAGTATTAAGAGCCTGACACACAAACTCACAGCTATGCATTCAGCATTTTAAGTTAAAGACATGATTTAAAGATGGATAGCTTATAAATCAATTTTGGGAATGAATATCTCACATAAGTTGAAAAAGTCAACTGCAGTCCCAGATAATATTTGAAAAACATTTTTAACAGACTTCTATTTATTTTATGTCATTTTCCTCTTTTTTAGGTGTAAGGAAAATATAGGGATTTTTTTAAAGAATATTTTAAAAATATATTTCATATGAGGCCTTCGAGTTTAGAGTTGTCAAAGGTAAAAATGTTTAACTAGAAACTTCAAACAACATGGTTGATTAAACTGATGCAGAAGGTATTTCTCCTACAAAAAAAGTAAACTATGATGAATAAATTATGTTATTAGAAATAACTAGCATGAACGTACTTTTTAAAAATATATTTATTTATTTATGATACAAGAACTGTGGTACAGGCCAAAGGTGTGGGGGGTGAGAAGATCCACCTGAGACAGAGTGGACAACTGAACAGGCAGATTAACCGAAACACACTGCTGAGGGAAGCAGCAGGTGAGGCAGGAGAGGCCTGCTACGATATGTGGGCCACCTCCCTGGCAGGCGGTAGGGATGGAACTTGTGCTAAAGAAGCTGTGGTTTGCTTCATAGTGCGTTGCTTAACCTATTGCGCCACCAGGGAGGCCCCTGTGATGAATGTACCCTTTTGAAACTCCCAAGTTCAAGGTTATCTTTAAAGTGTAAAGTTATCTCAATATACAAAGTTCATAAAATTGAGTTATAATGATTGTACCTATTGAGCTGTTACCATTTCAAGCAATGTTTCTAATAAAGTTGATATGCTATAAAACATAAGTGAATAGAAGGAAAAATCTTTAACATTGTTTACATTTCTGATTTCACTTTTTCTTAGACTGTGTCATGTTTCTTTATTTGGATTCTCTAGGATACTCAGGTGTTCATAACCGATTTCCATTTGATTAAGTATTTTCAAGTTAGCTTTTCACCAACTGCATATGTCTAAGAGTTGAAACTAATGCGTATTCACTTGTGTATGTGAAGTAAAATGACTATTTTTTTAAAAACACAGTAATACCAAGGTAAAGAGGAAAAGTCTCCTTTTATTTATAGCTGATTAAAAACCCACAGATTTGAACCAAATTATGGAATTGGTTATCTATCATTTAGCTATCTAGATGTGACCTGGAGTATTTTGTTAGGTGATACCCCTGGAAAGAGTAGCTGGCGCTCCTTGAGAGTCAGACTGTACTAAGGACAGGAGAAAAACTAAAAAGTAGAATCTCTTTTATTTGGATTCTTTAATTAATTAAACTTAGAATATTCTTCTTCTTATACATCAGAAATAAAAAAGAGTAATTTATGATTTTATTAGAAAATTTGTCAAAAAATATGAGGGCTTGAATTGGGGAAAAGCATACCAGATTTAAATGTTGTTTAAGATTTCTAAATTTTCTCTCAAATTGTCTTTAACATTGTCAATATTAGGCAAACTAGGCATATCACTAAACCAAAGCTAAGAGTATATTTGACATGTTAAAAAATAGTTAATGAGTTTGAAAAATTAAAATTTAAACACTTTTGTAGGAGAAAATAGCATTGGACAAGTATTTCTTATTCAATGTTAGCTGGTTCAATGTGAGTCCTATGGAAGCCATATGAATTATTTCATAATGTAAAGATGCATTAATGTTGTTAGAAAACTTTACAACTGGATTTTTCAGATAACATACTATTGCTTAAAAAAGCAGGGTTATTTTTGATTTGACCTTAGAATAGTTTGCCATTCTATCAACATATCCTAAGTTCCAGTCACTCATGTAACCACCATCATGATTTTTAGTATGTTGTTCTCTTATTTCATTCATTATTTGAGTCTTTTACTTACTTAGGTGTTGTTTTATTTTTTAAAAAATGTTTCTTTAATTTATATACCATCTGATGCAAGTTACTGTTGGGATATAGGAAATTTTATGGTATTAGTAAACAAATTATAAAACTAAATTATCATGTAAAATGTTGATATTGGTATATACAGATGAGATTACCTGAGTGCAAGAATAAAACTTTCAATTCTCAACTTTTTTATTTTTAAAAGGAGATGGCATATCAATGCAGAAGTCATTTTGGTGATTTATATTGTAAGCTCTACTCTATTTCATGCAGTTACATATTTCGCTATGTAAAACTCTGGATATCGGGCCTCATTGGTGGTGCGACGGGTTGAGCACCGCACTGTGAAGCATCTGCGGCACAGCAGTGCGAGTTTGATCCCTGGCTAGGGAGGGGGCCCACATGGAACAGCAGATCTCTCCTGTCTCGCCCACTGCTCCCCTCAGTGGTGTATTTTGGTCGATCTGCCTGTTCTGCTCCCCACTCTGTCTCTGGTGAATCTTCTCACCCCAAACCTCTGGCCTACACTCCAGCTCTTATGTGCATAAATGAATAAATCTTTAAAAAAAAAAACTCTGAATATTGATATTAAAAATTACAATACTGCACTATTGTAAATAAAACCTATATTTGAACACTGATATATACCATGTCTCAAAAAACAGTTATACTCATTAGAAGTCAATGCGCATAAAAATATTTGGTACATTTAAAGATCACGGGGAAAAGATACTACTCAGCTATAAAATTGAAGTTTTACCATTTGTGAACAGAGAGGGCATTATGCTAATTGAATTAAGTCAGAGAGAGATGAATATATATTAAGCAGTTATTATTTTAAAAATCTCATGTGACTTCACACATGTGAAAAATAAGCAAATCAAATGTGCAAAAGAAACAAAATAAAAACAAGCTTTTATATTGAAAGAACAAAGTGATGGTCACGAGAGGGGAACAAGGAATGGTATGGATAAATTGGTTAAGGAGGAATAATTGTATGTTGGTGAGTTGTAACTGATTTTCAGGTAGTGATCATAATGCTGTATACACAATGAAAAATTATAATGTTATATGCCTGTGCCCATAAAATGTCTTAAATCAATATTGATTATATGAAAAGAAATTTAAAAAAACCTCATGAGGTTATAAAATGTTAAGACACTGTAGCAGTTGATATACTTGGAAATCTGTAAGAAATAGTAGTTGAGTTGAAGAAGTATTACCAGAGAGAAGACCATCATTAAGAACAGATGGCAAAAGAATTGGTAACAGAGGGAATTTGATTCTCATAATGCAATTGTAGTAAACATCATAATTTACAATAGTCGCTTGTAGCCATTAATTTACTTTTTAATTCAATTTTCAATATGTGGTTATCCAAGTTTATCACTCATATATCCATGAACTAGTCTTAATTTTGTATTATTTAATAATGACATCTGCTTGTAAATTAGTTGTACTAAATATGATTTGTCACAGAACATGATTTTATGAATATTTTGTGACTGATCTTTTAATGGAATATTTCTAAATTCCAAGAGCATCCCCAACTGAAGCAGGATCATTATCTGGAAATATTAATTTATCATTAAATAGGGAAAATTTATCCATGTATAATGATTTCAATAGAAATCAAGCATTATTAACCAAGTCAAATATAAATCCAACATGAGAATTATATAGAAATAGCTCTCTATGCCTCAAGATAGACTTAAAAGAAAAAGAAAATAGCATGACCTCTCCAACGTGAGAATATGTATCTTTACAATTTCATGATTTTAGAAGAAATTAAATTACTATACATTTTACATGTATTAAATTGTTTAAGCAATGTTTTAGCTGTTAGATACTAACATAACTAAAATTATCACTAAATTAACAGTAAAACTAAATGGAGACTTTGTTTACAAAAATAGTAGAACATGATACTAAAACCGGAGGCTGATTTTTTTTCTCAGAACCTCTGCTGAGATTTAGTGCATGTGGAAAAACTAGTACTCACTATCAACTATAATGAAGAGCAGAAAAGGGTAAAAGGCAATTTCAGAAATAAATGAGAATAATATAAACTTCATCCAAATGGAAAAGAAGGGCTAGAATGAGGCACTTTATTAGGCAGAAATCACTGTCTTTGAACTAGATGACATGTCCACTTCATAAGTCAATTCCATTTAAGACACAGCTAATTATAGCATTTTCCTCTCACCTCAGGAGGGGAGAAAACAGACATCTATTACAAATGTTAGCCCAGAAAAAGGGAGCAAAACATCTTTACTGGAGACTGACCAATACAACTCAAACAAAGAAACAGACATCAAAAATACCTAGCAGAAATACTCTAATGAGAATAAGGATAAGAGAAAGTTATCACACTATGATATTTCCAAGTAGTCTGGGAAGGTTCGACTCTACCTGCTCTCAGAGCTCCCTGGAAATACAGTTTTTAATGATGAAAAAATCTATAGATAATTTGAGAGTTATGTTTCCTATATTTTCTTGTTCATCTTAATGGGCTCATCAATAAAAGCCTTGCTAATAGTCTGGTTTCAGTTTTACATTTTTGGACCTATGCTTTATTATAAAATGTTATAGTTTTATTAAAAATAATGTAAACAACATTTGCAATGTCATGGATAACTACCTGCTTATTTAATTACACATAAATTTAATATGATATTTAATATGCCAAGTATCAATTTTAATGTGTGTATGTGTATACATATGTGTATATGTGTATACATATGTGTAATTTTTACCTTTTCAAATTCAAAGTAGATAAAGTAATTTCTGACTAAACAAGAAAGAAAATGATGCTGAAAAGATGTGTGCGTTTTCTAGTAGACTCTAAGTCTTCTATAAAATATTTCTAAAGTCATTTTTGGACTGCTCAGTAAATAGCACACACAGCTTTTTGTGGTTGTGACTATGTCTATGTAGAAAAAAAATTTACTTTTTACTAGGGCAGATGACACTGAAAGTTAAACTCCAAAAAGACACATATATTTAAATGCAGAATAATGAAGTACAAGCAATTTGTTGGGGAAAATATTTCCTCAGGTAGACAGAGAATTACACACAAAAACATACATGCATGCACACACATGATCAAATTAAATAAGATTTAAAATAACTACTAGCAATTATGTGTTTACTACTCAGACATGATAATCTAAAAATTTTTTCACAAGTTCGAAATAAAAATTGTATGTAGTCAATAGAGCTAGGGTAAGAGGCAGAGTCAATCAGTTAAGCATGCAGCTTTTGGGCCTTCCTGGTGGCTCAAGGTGTTGAGCACCGCACTGTGGAGCTTCCGCAGTACTACAGCAGGAGTTCCTTCTGGCCAGGAAGGGAACCCACATGGCGCAGCAGACCTCTCCTGCCTTGTCAAGTGCTCCTGTCAGCAGTGTATTTCAGTCAATCTGCCTGTTCTGTTCCCCACTCTGTCTCTGATGAATCCTCTCACCATCCCGCACCACTGGCCTGTACCCTAGCTCTTGTTTGCATAAATAAATAAAAATCTTTTTTTAAAAAAAATGCAGCTTTTGATCACTAGATGGTGACAGAGGTCATTCCCAAATTCAGTTCCCCTCGCAAAAATGATCATCTATCAATTGTTCATAGTTAAGGCACCATCATAGAAATCCAATGACACGGGGGTAAAGTTGACGCATTTACTTGAATCACAGACAACAAAAAGGAACTCATGAAAGGAAAAGAAGAGGGTCAACATTCTGACTCTTTGCACCTCTTCCACACTGGAACATGCCACAAGAAGATACCTTCCCTTGGGTAGACAGAGGAAACAGAGCCCCGGGTAGACATCTATTTCCAACCATTGTGGACTGCTTCCCAGTTAACCTGTTTGGGTCTTTGTCACTGCTTTTTAATTAGGGTAGACTTTTTAAGTTAGTTATAACATCTGCTATTAGAGATCTGCCCAATCAAGATTCACATCAAACAATAGTCTGCTTTCTAACAAAATTTTATGTTATTTCCTAAATGAATCTCCCATAATCAAGCTAATCCCTATTTCAGGCTGCTGCCTGTTTGCCCCAAATTATTAGAAATATGGGAGTAACTTTTATAGCTAGAAAGAAATATTTTCGATTTTCACTAAAGGAAGAAAAAAAGTCAGAAATAAACAAAAATATAGGCTGCCAAGAGTTTGTAAATGGTTTATAAAAACCATCTGGCTAATGGCAAAGCCAATGCTATAAACTATGTCCCCTAAAGGCTAGAGTTTACAAAAATGATGTTCTCTAAGGAGCAACACTCTCTAAAGAAATATTATAACTCATTTCTCTTGCCACTCAAATAAAAGGAATAAACAAAAGCACTCTATAATATTAACCTTTCTATAACAGGTGTTACATAAACTCAAGCAGAATTCTGATTGAGAAGGATGATAAATAGATTTCATTCCACCATCCATTGTTGCTGAATCAGGGTGATATGAGGAGAGACATAAGAGGAAGAGTGCTAGAGGCTCAAGCCCAGTGTTGTCTGAGGGTCAAATACACATGGAGCAAGAAACAATTAATGCTTATACTGTCTTCTGTGAGGGAAATGAAGACACATAGAGACATCCTAGTATTGTGCCTTTGAAGAGCTGATTTGTGTGCAATGCAACTGAGAATAGATCTGTAGCATCAAACATGAACTTTAATTTCCCTCACTGTTCAAAACCGGTCATTCTTTCTTGACCTATTCTCTGAAAATGTACTATCATGAAATGACATCATGTAGCAGGACAACATATCAGAAACTGTTAAACATTGTTTATATTTATAATTTGCTTATAGTCTAGTTGTTTTTGAGAATTTTAATAGACATAAAGGAACAAATTAGTATAGAATATTAGAACTCATCAGAGGGTTTTATAAAATAAATTCAACCAAATTTCATGGTGGCAATGATTAACATTTTGAGAAGCTTTATTATGCAATTGAAAATATAGCCTAGGGCAGTGTCTGTGTTTCTATATTCTTATCAGAAAGGATATTATTCATGATGAATTGACTAACTTAAAATAATAACCTTTATTATTAGGGGACCATATATTTTTGTACATCATAAGAGGGCTTTTTTTTTAAATTTTTGTGTCCATCAGGCACACAAAAGGCTGTGAACACTTCTGTTATTGCTCCTATGTCAGATTGATATCCAATTCCTTGACATCAAGCCATTTTCCTCCTTTTTATGGAAATGAGCAAGCAATCCATCAACTATAATGAGAAAAAGTGTTCTAAGGGCTATTAAAGGCTGCTATGGGTGTATATATAGTGGACACAGCGTTACTCAGGGACACTGGGAGAGATTTGAGGTGAAATTGAAAGGTATCTCATTCTATGAAAGTCTTGGAATTATAACACATGTTTAGTCAACTTGGCTAAATATATCAAAGGCACACCTATCAAATTTCTGGATAACTCAAAATTGAGAGATTGACTAATTTTTTTAAAAGAAATTATAATTCAAAACAATTCACTCAGCCCAAATAAGTGCCCAATTTTCAAAAATAGAAAATAATTATAATTGTTTAAGAAAATTTAAATGAATAGTAAATTGGGAAGGTCTGGTTTAATGAGTAAGACAATTAAATATTGCTGTCATGTGTTCAGTACCTGTCTCTCATGTACCTGACCATTTCACAAGTTGGATAAATTAACTTCAACAAATTTACACAATGGTAATTGCTAGAACCAGTAGTTAAAACCAAATAAATCAGTGAAGGTTTAGATTGGTATCACAGATTAGCTAGTAGGTAACTCATTGTGTTAAGTGGAAATTATAGTTCAAGTTATAAGAATACAGAATATATTTGTTAAAATATAAAAATATTCCTATTACATGAAAATGTCTGGATTCATGGAATATTTGTGTGACACAGAATTTTAGTTAATGTAAAATGCATTATGGTCTATTGGAGAATATATATCTCAGTATATGAAGAATTGAGAAAAACAGTCCAAATTTAGAAGATAAGATTTCAAAGTATGATGAGAATGAAATGAACTAATATCATAACTAAGAATTCAGTGATATGAAAGGGATGTTCCATCTAAAACTAAATCTACTCCAAGATGATCTAGATGTGAGAATCTTTTCTAAGTTAATGATCTACCAATTAGAAAAATTATTGAAACAAAAAATAGCATTTCTCACCATCCCCCACTCAGGAAAAGACTTGGAAGGAGATTAAGAGCTTTTGAAAAAAGACAAAAATAAATTGATATGAAAAACCTAGCTGTGTCTATTTAAGGGACCACAAAGTGTACAGTATTGAGAATTTCTTGGTAATCAAGGATGTTTTCAGTTCTACAGTCAGTGCCAATAGACCACATTTCATATACGTGTTAACCTGGGTGGAATTACTACGTGCAGGATCCATGCCTAAGGAAACAGAAGTTCGTTGACACCAAGCCTTTCTGTGAAATGGTTTACATTGCTGTCACATATAGTTGCTGATGGTCATGACTTTTTCTGCCCTTTGCTGAGAGAAAAGGTGCAGTTGGCAGAGAGGAAATAAAATTGTCATGAAATGTATTTTGGGTTAGGAAGGAACTCAAAATAGCCTAAATAAAAGAGCTTTAGAAAGTATATAATTGGCATCATTAAATGTATAAATGTCATTTTATAATGCTTAATAGCATTATATTCCTTAAATATATCTTTGCTTCTCCAGAAGGTAGAACAAAATCAACAGGTAAACATTATTTAAGAAAAAAAGAAAACAGTTTAGATAATATTAGGTTAATTTTTAATACATTAGTTTTTCAAGAAGACTGTGATTACCTATGCATTTCTCCCCACCATTGATATAACTAATAAAAAATAAAATAGTGCTTTGTCAAGATACTTTGTAAGAAATTTCTCTTTTGGATAGACAGTTGTATGAGTTGATGTTCAAACCACTTCTGATTCCAAATAATACTACTCTAAGCATATTTTCATTAATGAAAAAAGCAATTACACAAGTTAATGAATAAATAATTAGATATCAAACAAAGTGGGTGGAAAGGAAAATTACCAGTTATGCAAATAAAGCTTGACACAAATTCTACTTTCTTTACATGAAAGTGTTGCCAAGCTTCCAGAGTTCATTATTTAAAGTTTAAAAAAAAAAATCCCTTTTCTCCATTGAAATACTTCTCAATAGAGAATTATTAGCAAGAGAAATGGAAGAGTATATAATGCCCCATGGTAAGAACAGGTGTGACTTGAAAAGTAGAAGACAAATGCACTGAATTAATAATTTATCCATATAATTGTCAGAAACACTATTAAGAGTGTTTTGTGATCACACTATGAAACATTCCGCAACCACGGCAGCAGGAGTTCGATCCCTGCCTCCGGCCATTGAAGGTACCCACATGGAGTAGCAGACCTCTTCTGCCTTGCCCGCTGCTCCCCTCAGCAGTGTGTTTCAGTAAATCTACCTATTCTTCTCTCCACTCTGTCTTTGGTGAATCCTCTCACCTCCCTGGACTCCGGTGGACCCCAGCTCTTGTATTCATAAATAAATAAATCTTTAAAAAAAATGTTTTTGTTTTGGAGGTATAATTGGCATTCAACATTATATTAACTTTAATTGTATAACATACTAATTCAATATGTATATAGTTAATATAAATATTATGGTGATATATATGTATCACTGTAATTGATATATATATATATATCACCGCAATGTCACTGTAATTTATATATATATATCACCATAATAAGGGTATATATATATAATTTTGTGTATATATATATTTATGCACACATGGTATATATTTACACACATATATATACAGTATAGGTATATACACACATATATATGGTGTGTGTATATATAGAGAGCGATATATACACACATATCTATATATATCATACTAACAAGGATAATTACAGTGTTGTGATATGTAACCACAATATTTTTTTCAGAGTTAAAAAGATATATTGTAAAGTGATAAATTGCAAAATTTATTTAAATGTAAATATACATCGTAAGATCTCAGTGAATGGACAATCACTAGAATCATTTAAATTCTTATTTAATAAATAAAACTGTGTTTTATTTCATCATTCAACTTTTTTCTAAATTTCTAACCATTGGTTTACAAAACCATATATATTACAGAAGTATAGCCTCACAACTTAATAAATGCATGAACCACACCACACCTACCACCAAATTCACCACCGTGCAACTGATCTCTAATTATTCTTCCCCCTCCTCTTCCACTTCCCTTATGGTAATCATAATTTTGTTGTAGAGCCCTCTCCTCACTCACCCGCTGCTCCCCATGGCAGTGTATTTCAGTAAATCTGTCTGGTCTGGTCCCCACTCTGTGTCTGGTGATTCCTCTCACACCGTTGTCTCTGGCCTACACCCATTTCCTGCCTGAAAAATTAAATATAAATTAAAAACAAGATAATGAATTTAATTTAAAAAAAATGACAAGTTCTATCTTATAGCTAAGAAGTATAATATATACCACAACATATGTTCTTGGGCACTTTGTTTCTGAAATTTGATTGTTGTAAAAGCTATAATGAACAAATGACTGCATATAATCCTTTAATTAGCGCTTTTGCATTCTTTGGGTAGATACCTAAGAATGAATCACTGAAGCATATGATGAATCCGTTTTGGAAAAAAAAAAATATTCCATATTATTTTCCATAGGAGCTGGACCAATCCCCATGTCACCAAAAATAGATGACAGTTCCTTTTCTCTACATCCTTACCAACACTGACTTTTGCTGGTCTTTATGATACGGGCTATTCTTGTGGGAATGAAGCATGTTTTATTTCTTCTAATAAATGGTAAACATTTTTCCTTGTGCCTGTTGGCTATCTCTGTCTTTGGATAAATTTCTTTTTAACTCTTCTGAACATTTTAAAATTTATTTTATTGAATCATATGAGGTTTTTGTAAATCTTTAATTTTAATGCCTTGTCAGATGTATAATGCACAGATATTTTCTCCCACTGACTGGAATGTATTTTTGTCTTAATGGTAGTCTTTTGTTATGGGGAAGTTTTTAAAGTTTAATATATTGTCTTACTTATTTAATTTTACTTTTGTCTCCCTTGCTGTTAGAGTATAGTTTCTAAATATATCCTTGGAGCTAATGGTCTAGAGTGTTTTGCCTAAGTTTTCTCCTATGTATTTTATGACTTTCAGATCTTAAATACAAATTTAATTCATTTGGAGTGAAGTTTTGTATATAGTGATCTAGTTTCATTCTTTTGCATGTGACTGTCCAGTTTTATCACCACCATTTGTTGAAGATTTTTTCCTTTCTAAATTTTCATGTTCTGTACTTCTTTGTCATGAATTAATTGTTCATATAGCCATGGGTAGTTATATATGTGCATAATATCAAATACCATTTTAAGGAAATCCTAGATAAATTTGCTACTTTTGCAAGAATGTTGTTGAGTTTAATTCATTTGACATTCAATTCACCCATTTACTGTATACAATACAGCATTTTTAGTGTGTTCACAAATATATACAACCATTATTTGCAGTTCACTTTTAAAGTTTTATCACTTCAAGAAATGTTTGTACTTTTTAACTCTTTCTTTAATTCTTCATCCCTTAAGCAAAATTTAATCTACTTTTTGTCTCAGAGATATTTATTCCATATATTGTATAAAAATAGAATCATCTTTTGTAACTGACTTGTTTAACTTAGCATTGTGTTTTCAAAGGTCATCCATGTTATATCAAATATTAGTATTACATTCTTTTTATGGAAAATAATGGTCTTGCATGCATAGACCATATTTTTAATTATTTCATTAGTTGATGGGCATTATGGTTTGCTTTTCTTTTTAGTTACAGTGAATCATGCTGATGTAAGCATTCATCCATATATTTTGTTGTAGACTTACGTTTTTATATCTCTTCATTGTATACTTAGGACAGAAATGCTGGGCCATATGGTGACTTTATGTTTAACCATCCAGGGAACTGCCAGTTAATCTTCCAAAGTAACTGCTGCTCATGTTGCTTTTATTTTATTTACTTACTTATTGTTTTACATTTTTTTCTTTATTTTTGTAAAATGGTTGATTTTTTAATCATGCCTTTATACCACTCAAAGTTGTCATGTCCCTTGGTCTTAAATGTTCCAAAACTCACATGGTTTCTTTATTACCATTTTTAAAGGATCCTTAGAAGTTATTAAGAAGATTAATAACTTCTAATGGGAGCCACACAGAGGAATTTTTAGAAAATATAAATTATGGATTTTGGTGTCCTAAGTTCTATCAAATCAACTCTGTGGTATTGAGTAAGCAACAGATCTCTCTTCACCTTAATACAATGTTTGCATGTTTGAAGATGTGGGTCTGATGATTGAGATATAAATGCTCAACACAGTTCTTCACATCTTATATCCCCTTCACCCATGCTGTTTGACCTTAAATATCATTCATCAATTAAATTTAAATTATAAATAGGCATATGAATAAATATCTAGGAAACACATTGCTTAAAATGTCTAGCAGTGCCAAACCTATTGGGGAGTTCAGTCCAATATTCTTTACACTTAGCTTGTCCAAACATATTTCCACCTTTATTTGCTCCAATATATTAACTAAATGTCTGCACATCCTATTATCTAGTCAAGCTGATAAATAAAATTAGCTAGAATCTTTGCTTTGGCTGTTTTATTCCCTTGGCATTTCTCAGCCATCTTTTACAAAGCTTGACCAAATGTATCCTGCCTTATGAAAGCTGTTCTGATAACCTCAGTTTAAGTAACCTTAAACTTTCTTTCCAAAGCACTCATTCATGATTATTTCAGCAAATATAGCTGAGTAGAAAGTAGCACAGTAGAAAAGGAATTTTCCACACATAAGTGTAAAATCTTAATTATGCTTGCCCTCATTTTGCAAGCTTAGGTTGTTACTCAAACTTTTAAGTCTCAGTTTGCACATAAAAAATTTAGCTAATAAAATTTATTTAATAATACCCACATGTGTTCTAGCTAATTTTATTTATCAGCTTGACTAGATAATAGGATGTGCAGACTTTTAGTTAATATCATTTCTGAATGTATGTGTGGATGGATAGATAGCTAGATGGATAGATATCATAATGAGCCCAATTGATCAGGGAATAGATTTAATTGACAATAGACTGACTTATATTGACAATTCAAAATGAGAGAGATCATTTGTCTATGAGGACATTGACAACAGACACATGAAATAAGGTTAGTTAAAAAGCTTAGCTATACTAATAACTATGCCCCCTAAAAATATGTGTCTCTGATAATTGACATAAAGGAATATAAATAAAGACACTAATATAATCCAAAGAGTTACAGATATACCTCCATGAAGGCAGGAGCATTTTTCATTAGGTGCCTTTTACTACATGTTCCAGTATACAATGAACTGGATTTTATGGTGGGGGTGAGGGAGCTACTGGGAACCAGGGGTAGGTTTGAACATCCAGGTGGATCGATATAAAAAGGAAGGCAAGAGGACCAATTATTTTGTTTCTGTACAGACTTGCACCCTGGTACCACTTGTTAACAGTATGGATGGAATTTGACCAAAAATTGGCATATTTCACTCTCTTTCTTTCTCTCTCTCTCCCCCTTGCCCCTCCTCTCTTCTTTTCCTTCCTTTTTGCTCACCCTACCTTTGTAAGTAAGCATTTTTGTTTAAATTTCTCTGTGCATGTCTGTTTGTGTGTCTTGTCTATATGACAATGTGTCTATGTGGTGAAGACTATACCCATGTTACCCTACTTCACTGGGGGTGCTCTGTAACAAAACCTAGATAGTGCTATACCCCATGCCCATGAGTATCTGTGAAGATTTCAAGTCCTAACAGGATGTTTTGCCTGAAGGAGTAGGGCTCTTCCTCCTTATAAGCTGATGGTGCAGAGAGAACTCCAGATTAGAATGCCACCACATGAGGTATTGGTCTTCAGCACTTCACCTCAGTTTGTCATCCTCCTTTCACTGACAATTAAATTGTATGCTTTATTATTATAAAATACATACTCCCAATAAAATCATATTGTAATTATATGTGATTGGCTTGAGTCTGAAACTTCTCACAGATAGGTTTTAGGATGTTGAGGTTTGAACCTCATATCACAGGTGTGCTTGTGAAGTTGTTTCTAGGAAAGATCGACACCTCAATCAGTAGACTAAGAAAGTAGATTGTCTTCCCTGGTATGTCCCAGCATCATCTAATCTGTTGAGACCTGAATAAAGCAAAAGGCAGAGGGATAATTCATCCTTTCTCTGACAGCTTAGGCTTCTCTTCTCTTGCCCTTGAATAGAAAATTAGCCCATCAGCAACCCTGACTTTTGTACTTCATTTTTGTACTTGGGTTGAATTATGCCTCTGGTTTTCTTGAATCTCTAGTTTACAGAAGGCAAGTCATGGGACTTCTTAGTGGCATACTCACATGAACTAATTTGTCATAACATATCTTTTTTCATACTATATAGGAATATATATTCATAGTAATGTCCGATTATTTTTCTGATCAATTGATTAATACAGTTTTAGTACTGATACCAAGGTTGGTAAGAGAAACGAAATGTTAAGGATTTGTTTTCTGAAAGCATTACAGGTTTCTGGTGGGGCAGTACAATATGATTATGATGTCAATGTAAGTGTCCCAATTATAACAAATTTCCAATGCACTACTCTGTTGGGAAAAGTTAATGGTGAATTCTACTATGGTGTGAGGCAGATGAATATGGGAATTCTGCCACTTTATTTCAGTTTTGCTGTGAACCCTAAATACTCTAAAGAATTAGTATTTAAAAAGTCCAGGGGTCTTCTACCTCTGTGAGATTTATAGGCTTCTAGTGTTATGGGACTTGTCAGAATATCCCTTCTAAGGAAAGAATGAATTGTTGCATCTAGTCTTTTCTGCAACAAAATCAGAGGCACAGCAGTCAGTGTGTCTCCTTCGGTTTTAGAAGTAAAATTTATCAGGTAGGTTTATAACTCTCATCCATTTACCAACTCAGGAAAACTGCTAGCTTTGATGGGGGCTCTACCAGATAAAGGCCCAACCAACAGATGGGCATGCCAGAAGGAAGGAAATTCAGACTTAATAGTGACTATAGGTAGTTATGGGGCCTCCCTGGTGGCCGAGGACTTACGTCTCAGTACTATCACCATGACCATGATGGCATGAGTTCTATCCCTGGCCAGGGAGCTAACCCACATAGCACACAGCAGACTTGTCCTGTCTCACCTGCTGCTCCCCTTAGTGGCATTTCAGTAGATCCCCACTCTTCTTTGGGGAATCTTCTAACAACCCCACCTGTGACCTGTACCCCAGTTCTTCTATGCAAAAATAAATGAATATAGAAATAAGGACTGTAATTGTCATGAGTATATCCTCCTTTTTTTGTTTTAAATATGTGAGTGCCACTATAGACTGTTTATATCCCCCATCAAATTCAAATTTTGAGATATCAAAATGTGATATTATATGGAAGTGAGGTTTGGGGAAAATGATTACATCATGAGTAAAGAACTCTTGTAAATATCAACCATGCTCTTATAAAAGAAACCCCAGGAAACTATTGCTCTCTAGCCACCAAAAAGACTGCCGTCTGTGAACAAGGTAACAGGATCTTATCTGACAGCACATCTTCTAGGGGGCTTAATTTTGCTTTTCTGTCTCCAGAACTTTGAAGAAATAAATTTTTGTTGTTTAAGTCACTCAGTCTACAGTTTCTGTTACAGTAAGTAGTCCAAATGTACTAAGATGTGCGTGTGTGTGTGGGGGAGAGGGTTATATTATTGTATTATTGATCCTGCTACTCTGGAGAATTCTAGTACAACTGTACTAGAATATAAAAGCAGTCTATTATATCAGGTCCTCCCTGGTGGCACAAGGGGTTAAGCACCGGACTATGAAGCATCTCCAGCCACGCCAGCAAGAATTCAAGTTTGAACCCCATGAGGGTAGGAACCCACATGGCACAGCAGATTTCTCCGGTCTCACCCACTGCTCCCCTCAACAGTGTATTCCAATCAGTCTGCCTGTTCTGTTCTCCACTCTGTCTCTGGTGAATCCTGTTACCCCCCCATGCCTCTGACCTGTAGCCCAGTTCTTGTATGCATGAATAATAAAAACATATTTAAAATAAAAATTAAAAAAAAACAAACTATTATATAGCACCCAGTGCAATGAAATCACTTGTGGATAGCTATTTTATTTCTATTATTGTAGTTATTATTATTAATATCATATTATATGACCTACTAGTTGCTGTGGGAAAACAAAAATTGTCAAGGCAAGACCATTGTTACCAGGAATTTATAGATTTATAGAAGAGGAAATATATCCAAAATTTCATAAATATACTGGTAATGTCAAACATTTGGCCTAATGCCTGAAATATTTTGATTTAGTAAAATATATGTTAAATAAAGTTGGCAAATGAATGAATTTATAACCAACAAAATGTATACTATTTGATTATACATATAAAAAAGCAATATACTATATCTACCTCCCGAGGTTTATCTTCAAGGAAGGGTACACCTTTGTCTGTCACAGTACTGGAGTAAAAATAACTACTCACTGTTTATCCAGAGGGAATTTTTCTCCAGTGATTATTTTTCATTCAAATAAGACATTTCCATGTGTGAAAGGATCATTAATAATCAATTTGGACAGCAGCTGGCAACTAAGACTGTTGTTGGCAAATGGGCACATAAGTCACTGTAAATATGTCTGTATCAGTCTTTATGCTTTTAACCCTGCTATAGAAAAGGATGCATCGTCCTCATACCAAATCATTTCCATTACTTCAGGTCTATCACTTCTATGTTTTTAGCTCATATCTGGAATAGAATGAGACAAAATATACAAATTAAGATAAAACTAAAGAAAACAAAGAATAATCTATTTGATCACAAGCAAAATGAAAATGAGCAATACATAAAATGTCCAGATTCATGTTTCATTTCAAGTCTTATAAATTTGTAGGTCAGTGTTAAGAAGCACTATAATGAGAAATCATTATATCCTGCTAAAAATAAAATAAAAAATAAATACTTTGAATTTTTTTTCTTGAGTCACTGCTATTATGCACTTGGACAATGTGGTATTAAGACAAGAGAGGAAAGGATTGACTGTATTTACAGTAGTGGCAAAGAGCTATCTGCTCAACCCATACATTTATTCCATGGACATGCCTAGTGGAGGTGGAATAAATGATGTCTGTATACAATCCATTAATACAAATGTCTGAGAAATCATTGATTTGTGCACAAACAGAATTTCTGATCAAGCAAGGATAAAAACCCTCTGCCAGGAATATTTGTGTTCTCAAATATTTTCTGTACTTAAAAAAGTAAGAAATACAGAGATGTGTGTATGTGCCTGCCTTAGCTAAATAACTACTTAGAAACTTTACATTTTTGTTAGTCTTTCACCCTCCGCCCAGGAATCAAATAGAAGTATATTGTCAATATATATAATGAAACACTCCAAATTCACATTTTTTCCTAACTAAATGAAAGTGTTTGTTTTGTTTGTTTTTATGGAGCATATGGAACAAATTAACAATAAAACAAACAAAAAAAACTTTCAGATTTCAATTGCATGAAAAGAATTTAACCTAAATCTCCCCCCCCTTTTTTTTTCTGAGAACTAATATCCTAGGAGGAGAACTTTATCTGGGAATAAAAA
The DNA here is from genome assembly GCA_019455555.1 of Galemys pyrenaicus. Classification (NCBI taxonomy): domain Eukaryota; kingdom Metazoa; phylum Chordata; class Mammalia; order Eulipotyphla; family Talpidae; genus Galemys; species Galemys pyrenaicus. The sequence goes on from JAGFMF010011418.1 coordinate 7,997,091, forward strand.
ATTCCTTCTGAAATCTTAGCTAGAGGCCATCCACTATAAAAGAAAATATGCTACATTTCTCATCTATATTTATACTCTCTTAAAAGTACAGACTAGAATTTTAGAGTAACGGGAATTGTTTATTTATTTTTTAATCTATAGTACTCCCTTTCTAGAATAGTTAGAGAAACAAAAGAAGTTTACTTATTTAGTCTAAAATTAGAAAGAGAACAGTCCTAAAAATGGCCCAGTAGAATTATCTTGATAATCAAGTGAATATTTTCCCCGGTGTCTTTCTTTTTGATTAATATAATATATTTCATATTAATTGATTACCTTCCCTAGGTAGTAACAGAATTTGGCTTTCCTGAGATATGCTCTTTTAAAAATCTTTCAGATTATGAAGCCACAATTTAATACCCACCTGTAATGGCATGTCATCCACTGGTTAAATTAAAAATTTTCAGGCACATACTAGAAGATTTGAATCTTACCAAAGTCATCAGCATAATACACTCTTTTCTAGAAAGCTCCATGACTAACCATATTTCCTTCTCTTCAGGATTATGGCAGAGCTGGGCATCTAATGACAGGATTTAGTCATCAGTATGCCTCAGAGAAAAGTAATGTTCCCATCAGGGCAATTGAAGTTCTCTTAGTATATATATATAATTGTTTATGAATATTTGTTGGAATATGATTTCAACAAGAAGTGACAAACAATTTTAAGTGAGCACAGTGAGTATTCCAGAAAGCAGACAGGCTTTAGAGATTTAGAATGATCCTCTCAAGAAGACTGGTGGGTTGAGGTGTATCCATCATAAAGAAGCTTGTAAGTTTAAGAATTTTAATGGGAATTTATAGTGGTCAACCTGTATTATAGAAATATATAATTTAAAATTATATAGAACTAAATTAAATTTAGCTAATTTAAATCATGAGAATGAATAAAGAAAAATCCAGTGGCTTCCTTGGTGGCACAAGGGATTAAGCACTGTGCTTTGAAGCATCTGCAGTAACTGCAGCACGAGTTTGATCCCTGGTCAGGGAGGTAACCCACATGGCATAGCAAACCTCTCCTGTCTTGCCTGCTACTCCTCTCCACAGTGTGCTTTGGTCAATCTGCCTGTTCTGTTCCCCACGCCATCTCTGGTGAATCCTCTCACCTCCATACCTCTGGCCTGTACCCCAATTCTTGTATGCATAAATAAATAAAATCTTTAAATAAAGAAAAAGAAAAATCCAATAATACCTCACTATTTTCAACTGACCACACACAGAAATATTAATTGTCCTTTAGCTATTTTCATTATGTGTATGCTACAAGAATAAAAAATGCTTGTATGTATAAATATGTTTATACCTCAAAATGTTTAAGAAAATATTAGTTATTCTCAATTAGTTCTTATTGCCATTGCATAGTATAATTAAATATTATACATTGAAGGAAGCTTTTCCTATGTCATCACATTCTTTTAAAAGATTTATTTTATTCATTTAGCTGCAATGGCTGGTGATGGCTTGATAGCACTGAGACTTTAAACTCTGTGTCATCAGGGAGGCCCCATCCTATGTTCTCACATTTTAATAAATGTTACAAAAATTTAATAGAAGCTACAAAATTGCAAGAAAATGATTGGCTTATCCTCCATAATGCCTTATGGGTGCCCAATTGTGTATGTTTGCAACGTTACATGCATGTATATGTGTGTGCATGTATTAGCATTTCTGAGTCCTGAAGAGTGACAGTTTCTTTGCATGTTGATCCACAAGAGATAGTATAATTATTTTGTTTTTTTTAACTTGATAATCAAGTAAGTTTTAATAGTTTTATATATAAAAGAACTGAAATGCTTTTTAACCTTGTGACTATTGACTTGATATCATAAAATGAGCTATTGGATGTGGTGTCTGGTGTAGAATACTTCTATTATTAGGAGGAGAGGAAGAAAGGACCATAGCAATGTGCTATAAATCAAAGTCAGATATAGTAGAGCCTTAGTTTTATTCTAACCCAATAATCACAGGAGACATACCATAATATATAGGCAATTCTTGTTATTTGCAATTGTTATGGCATTGTGTCTCCCACAAACACTCAATGTGTAAATACTGAGCCTCTGTTCTTAGGGGAATTGCATAGTTTCCTGAAAGTTTTTGATGACATTTTCCTCAGTTTCAACATATACACTTGCTTTGCATCTGTTGTCTCTTTAAAGACATCTCCTTCAATATATGATGTTGATTCATTAACATGGAATTTATGACAATACTATATACCTGAGGCCTGATTTATCTTATCTAACATAAGTATTTACCCCTATGCCACATCCCAGACTTCACGCAAGTTAGCACTACCCAGGAGACATTTTAAATGCCAAAATCACGAACAAAAAGTATCACAATTTGAAATGTGTGGCAATAGTGACAAAAACACTTGTTTATAGTGTGAGAGCAGAAGCAAGAAGGCACAGCAAAGAAAACAAAAATAAAAAAAGACGAAGTTTTGCTATGTCCGCCTTGATTGGAAACATGCCTCTTAAGCTACTGAAACATTTCACCATTATATGCTTGTCTGTAAATGATTGTAAAAGTGCTATGAATATTGCTTTGGGGTTAGAAATAAACTTAATATGCAGATAAGTTTGTAAATATAAAATCTGCTTATAACAATGGTCAACCAAATTTTAAAATGTAAATTATCTAGTTAATAGAATAATCTAGACTAAAAGCCTGCCTACATTTTGTTTAATGCTAATACGCGCAGTGCAGATGCTTGCAAACACTGGATGAAAAGCCATCTTTATTGCATACGAAAAATGTTCATCTGATTCTAGGGTGCAGTAATGTCACTGATTATAGAACTTAGCTTAATTATAGAACCAAGCTTAATAGATAATTTAAAATAATATTTAAATAATAGCATCAATTAAAAATTACCAAAAAAATTGTCTGAAACTAAACTTAGCAAATGAAAACCTACAAGGTTTATGAAACATTTACTTCAAGTTCACTATTTCTGTTTTTAATTCAGAAATAAGTAAAATAATTTTGATGTCTATAGTTTACTTAATTACAAATGCATCAAATCAAATAATATATATTGAAAGAGGACTCTCTGCCACCTTGAATCAACAGGCTCACAATATGAGGGGCTCATTAAATCTGAAAATCCCCCAAAGGGTTGTTCCTAGTTTTGTTTGTTGCTTGTTTACTCATATTAAATAACACATGACTATGGATTCTATTTTAGAGGTTGCTCAAAGTTGATTCTTCTAATACAACAGATGAAATATGATAATAATAGGGCCTCCCTGGTGGTGCAGTGGGTTAAGCAATGCACTATGAAGCAAACTGCAGCCACTGCAACACGAGTTCGATCCCTGCTGCTGGCCAGGGAGGGGACCCACATGGTGCAGCAGACCTCTCCTGCTGTGCCCGCTGCTCCCCTCAGCAGTGTACTTCCGTTGATCTGCCTGTTCTGCTCCCCGCTCTCTGTGGTGAATCCTGTCACCCCCCCCCATACCTCTGGCCTGTACCCTAGTGCTTGTATGCGTAAATAAATAAATTTTAAAGAAATATGATAATAATAGTTCTATGTGCCAGATTATCCTTCTGATTAGCTAAACTTAATACATATCCTATGGAGAATAAAAAGAAGAAAATTAAGTCCATTATCTTCTCTCCATTACTTTCGTTGACTATATTTATTATCTCAACAGACATTTCAGCTCAGTTACCCACAGTAAAGTACATGGATGACCATTCAGAAGTACAACTGAATCCACAACTTGAAAATTAGCTTAATGATCCTACCACCTGTCCAACTGTTAGTGAAACTAAATGAACCTTAATACACAGCTAGAAAATTCAATTGCAGGAATTTCATGCCACTTTGTGATTTGTATTAAATCCCCCATGAAGAACTAACTAAGCTGTGCAATTCAATTTGGCCAAATATTTATTGCATGTCTACTTTTTTGTCATATACTTTGTAGGCACTAAAGGAGAGTCAAAGTTGAGTAAGCTGTGTCCTCAAGAAAGTCATCTTCTGGAGACTACATCTATCTATACTAGGTCTATATATCTATATCTATTTATCTATATCCATATCTGTTTATCTATCCATCCATCCATCCATCCATCTACCAATATATCTAGCATATGTCCATATGACACCAGAATGCAGGGCACTGTAAGATAATTGAAACAAAGAATTTACATACGAGGCATACCGATTCTAAGAGGAAGCAACGTGCAATTGTAGGAATGGAGAAATGGTTCATGGGGAAAAGTTATGTGCAGTGAACCTGGAATAGTTGGAATAATCTCTTGGAATTCAGGAAAAAGGAAGGTCAGCAGGGACAGAGGATTGACATTGTATGTGCAAACATGGGGGTTCTTAGAACTAGAGAGAATTTTATGGGAGATAGGATATGCCTTCAGGTATACATGTATTGGGTATGTACTAAGATTTGTCAGATTTATAATGCTAAAATGAAAAATCCAAACTTAAGTCAGAAAAATAAGTTTTTGAATAGGAAATAACATAATGGACAGGAGTATGTCTTAAAATTATTAATCATAGATAAGGTTATAGGTCATTTTAGAAAAGAAAGGCATATAAAAGAGTGAGGAGATCAGCTTTAGAATCTTAGTAGATACTATTCCCACTTGGGAAAAAGTTGTAGTAACTATTCCCACTTGGCAAAGGCTTAAAGATTTTAAGCAAAATGCTTGAAGTCACAAATCTAGTAAATGCTGAGCTAAATACAATCTATAATCTGTTTGGCTAAAGGGTATAAAAAGCCAATGTTAGTTGAAAGACCGAATAAATGAATGAATAAAGAAATATTTTGTTAGGGACTACAATTCCTGACCCAAAGGAAATTTGTAATGAATTCATCTTATAAATACTTTCCCTCATGTTTTTTTGATATATGGAACTGCAGGAGAATTCCCCCAATAAAGTAAATGATTTATAATATACCAGCACATTTCATGGGTTTAGATATCGTTAAGGATTTCATACAATTCTTTGCAAAAACTATTTGTGTACCTTGTTTTTACCTTTATATATGAGCGTTCTCTGAGAAATTCTCATGTTTAGCTAGCTGCCTTTGATCTTTCAGGCAGTAAGAGTTCTAGAGAAACATTCCTAAGGACAGTTTGGATTTTTAAATTGGCTTCACTTTAGTACATACAACTTAACAAGTCTGGGATACATGATCAAAACAAAACTGTAATGAACACTCAAGTGGAACAGAAAAACTAACAAAAATACAATGAGCATCCAGTGATAAAATTAACATTTTCTTGAAAATCAGCAAAAAATAATTGCTTAAAAGCTACACTTTGAGATGTGATATAACCTGTTTATTAAGAGCACAGATGCTTCCGTTAGACTGTCTTGGATTAAAAATCTGTATGACCTTGGGAAATCCCTTACCTGGTGTATGCTATCTATGGCATTGGGATTATAACAGTATACCTTCACACTGTGCAGGAGTTGTAAATACATGAATATAAAATACTTAATACAGTGATAAACAGTAAGTTCTGTGTAAATATTTATAATTTCTCATAATCAGTTTTAAGCCTACTGGAATTTCCCGTGCCTTAATACTTAAATAATAGTGATAATCACATTTACATCCAAGATGAAAAGGTAGGCTAGGGATAGCGTTTTCAGAGACATTCCTGCAGTTCTTATTTCAGGTAGCATGAGTATAAACCAGTGCCTGATGCAGAGACAGCTTTATCCAGAAACTAATTCCTTCCAAAGAAGCCCTCATCAGGTAGATAAGCTACATTTTATGGCCTCTCTTAGACACTGAATCTTGTTTTATTCATAGGAACATGAACTTGAACCTGGCAATGCAGCATTCACAGTGCTGACAGGCTGACTGCTAGCCAGGGGAACTCCTGTTATTTTTCAGAGAAGCTTTAAAATCAGAATCCAACATTGATAAGACTAATCTCCACCAAAAAAAAAAAAAAAAATCACATGCCTTCTGGTTAAGTCCTCAGTTAAGCTGGTTAAGCTCTCAGATTTTTCCCCTATAGTCAATAGGTTAAAATTTCAATTTCCTTGAACAATCGGTGTTTGGGGGAAAACTTACCATAAAAGCTGTATTAGCTCCAGCTGAGGCCTTTGTGAACTAAAAAAGGAGTTGTGGTTGGTAAAGTTTATTTGCATTTTCTGTAAAAAAGTCTTCCCTAGCTCTCCTGAGCCCAAATGATTTCAATTAGAACAAACATAGGGGTTGAAAGGCAGAAGTAACACTTAATGGAAACATTCCTATTCGGGAGAGTTTTCTTAGCTTATTTTGTCTTCATTAGTATATTTCTTCATATTTACCAGTTACAGATGGAGAGATGAGATTTTTATACTGCCACTCTATTTTTAAAATATCCAAAATGTTTATGGACAAAATTTTAATCTTTAAATAAGTATTACATGAAAACTTTTAGTATGTTGATTCACAGGTGAAAGAAGGACCCACCAATTAAAAGGAGATATAAACTTTAGTTTTTATTACAAAAATTGTAGAACATGCAGGATTTGAGAATATATGATAGATCTTTATAATAATTGTCATTTTTCCTCAATTAGACAAAGACTAGCTATATTTTACTTAACATTTATTACATACCAGACGGGTGAATGTTTATTATTATTTTCTTTCCTCTGAATAACCACCTATAGGGAAAACACTATTTTATCTTCTTTATTTCACAAAATAAAAGACTAAAATTTGTCAAGATTGAGAAACTTGCTCAAATGCTACATGGTTTCAATATTAATTTGTGATAGAGTCAATATTTCAACTAGATTGGTTCCAAGGTCACCTGAACAAGTATGTGTCTTTGTTTCCCAGAGTTCAGATATAAGGATTAACTAAAAATTTCTGCAATGAGAGCTCATAAAAGAAAAAGTTTGCCTTCAAAAATCAGTTATACAGCAGAGGGGAGGGGGGAGAGAGAGAGTGACAGAGAGAGAGAGAGAGAGAGAGAGAGAGAGAGAAATTGAAATATTATGGGCTTAATCTAGCTATATATACATATATATATATATATATATGCAGGGTTTGAAGTCATGCCCATCCGATACTTGGGTCTATGTAAGTGACTAGTCATATTGATCCCATTATTTTATGTATATAAGTTGTTTTGAGTCTGACAGCATATATAGAGAGCACACTGAGACTTAAAGAGTTTAGGTGACAAACACCCAATGTGATATCTAATTGATATTCAAAGCTATGCTTATTTAGGATGATGGATAAAATCATTTAAAATATACAATGGAAGTAATGCTTCCAAAGCAAGTAACTCAGCCAAGAAAGTATCTAAATGCTTCATGAAAAAATGGTATCAGGAAGACAGAATTGGAAGACAGAAATTCTTTAAGGGTAACCTCAAGAATGTAATAATCCAATAATGAAATAATGTGTTTTTTTTAAAGAAAATTTATATTTATCATCTGGAAATTCTCAGGTATTATTTATTGTTGAGTTCACCTAAGGTAGCATTTCTAAAATGAGGAAATTAATCAACATTAGATATTTTCTGCATTTTTCCCATGTTTTTTAAAAAGAAAAAAAAACTGCATTGTTTTATTCACTATTTTTCTATGAATTATGATAAGGATTTATATCTGAGAAGCTGCAATGCCTAAACTGTCTTGGTTCAGAAAGTTCATGTATATGCTACGCTAATTCCATTAAAAAACTGGAGTGAATGTGTCACGTTACTACAAGAACCAGCATCAGTGTTGATGACTTTCTATAAGAGAAAAAGAAGAGGGAACTGAGATTAGAGACAGACTGCAAAGCAAGATTAGAATGAAAGGAAAAGGCAAGAATGTTGCTTCCCAGAAATTAGTAGAGATTTCTCTTGTGCTTGTCAATAGACCTTTCGCCTTTCCTTTCTCTATTTTGGAAGTTGTAGGCAGTTTTGCTGGTGCACACATGCTGTGACTGACAGACTGACTTGTCCTTCATTCAGATAATAATTGCCTTTGGCTTCCTGCCTATTAACAGCTGCAAGCACAATTTAGAATCTGACCCCAGCACTTGACTCCATGTTTTGTTGATTTATTTTTTTCCTGGAACAGTAGGATTTTTGTTGTTATTCTTAATCCCACATTTCAAATAGGGTATAATATGTGAATTGAGTCTAACTTATAAATTTTAATTTTATTGAACATGAAACCTGATGATCAAACGATAAGTATATAAAACTTTTTGAAACTTATTTTCCTAAATTAACAGTTTGTCTCAATTTCTACTGAGCATGGAAAATACTCTTGCCTGACCAGAACCATAGCTGATATCACAATGGATCCTGACATTCTCATTTTCTTGAGTTTGAACTTGGCAGTCATGTTCAAAGAACTAACTCTTACTCTACAATTAACCTTACTCTTGTTTATGCTAGAACACCTAACACAAATAACAGACATGACATGAATAAATTGAAAAACATCAAGTTCTGAAATATTGGAGACAACCTTAGCTATACTTCGAGAATTTGGTAATGTATACATCAATATAATTTTTCTCTTTATGACAGTTCAATGATTGTTCCTGATATAATATCACCCATATATGTATCAGTTTATTTCTGGAATCTTAGTTCTATTACATTGATTTATGTGACTATCTTTATTGAAGCACCACATTTTTCTGATTATAATGGTTTATCAGTAAGTTCTGAAATTTCTGAGTTCTCCCCTCCAACTTGATTTTCCTTTTTCAAGTTTGTCTTGCCTGTTCTGGGTCCCTTTTCTTTATATGTAGATTTCATGATCAACTTGTTAATATTTAACAAGCCAAATAATAAAAGCCAAATGTTATTTGATAGTAACGGCCTGGTATATTTTTCTTTGAATAGGTTGCTAGATATTATTTGTAAGTTTTAAACTTGAATTATTTGTATTTGAGGTAATGGTGGTTTACAACACTATATATGATTTAGGAATATAGGTTCTCACCAGTTCCGATATATGCTACAAAACCAAGTTCATCAACAAAGTACCCATTGTCCTCTTCCACAGTTCATTAGGCCTTTTCTCCCCCTATGCCCCATAATCCACCCTTCACCTCTAGTAGCTTCAATTCTGTAGTCACATTTCTATGGTTTATTTGGTTTGATTTTAACTACTCTTTTATTTTGTTTCTTTATATTCTACATATGAAATTATGTGATTTTGTCTTTCTCCTTCTGACTTTATTTTTGTTGTCTTAAAAAGTAACATTTTATTTTTTATAGTTGAGTGGTATTACATAGTATATAAATCACATCCTTTTTATCTTTTCATATTTTTGAGCATTTAAGTTGTTCCCATAACATGAATACTTTAATTAATGCTATAATGAACACAGGAGATTAAATGTCCCTTCAAATTTGTGTTTTTGATTATTCAGGTAGATGACTAAGAATAGAGTGCTGGATCATATGGTTGATATAACTTTAATATTTTGAAGAACCCCAATATTATTTTCTATAGTGATGTACCAGTGTAGATTTCGACCATCAGTTTTTAAGGTTTGTTTTTCTTTCACACCAAAACTAGTTGTTTCTAGTCTTTGGTGATATGGTCTATTTTCATGGATATGATGTGGTATCACATTGTGATTTTGAGATGCAATTCCCTGATGATAAGTATACATTGTCCTAATAGTGAGTGTTGTTCACATAGCTCTTTCTTCTTTGGAGAAATGTTTATTTGGCTGTTCTGTTCATCTTGATTGTGTTATTTGTTTTCTTATTATTGAGTGGTATAGTTCTTTGTAGATGTTGAATATTAGTCTCTTGCCTTATATATGATGCACGAATATATTCTCCCATTCACTAAGATGTCTTTTAATTGAAATGATGTTTTTTCCACCATGCAAAAACTTTTTGTAGTCTAATTTGTTTATTTTTGCTTTTGTTTCCTTTACCCTTGCAGTCAAGTATCCAGTGAAATAACTGAAGTCATTTTTGTGGAGCATTTTGCATATTTTTCCTACATATTTTATGAGTTTCAGGTCTTACAACAAAGTCATTAATCCAGTTTCATTTAAATTTTGTATATGGTATAACAGTGCTGTAATTTCATTCTTTTATGTGACTCTCCAGTTTTCCCAGCACTATTTGTTGAAATTTCCTCTCTCCATTATGTAGTCTTGCTTCCTTTTTTGTAGATTAATTTTCCTTGTTAATGTAGGATTATTTCTTGGTTTTCAATTTATTCAGCTGGTCTGTGTGTAAAATGTTTTCATTGCTTTAGAGTTTTAGTACAGTTTTGAAGTCTGAAAGTGTGATATAATATTGTAATTTTTTTTTTTAAATACAGGTTTAGGGCCTCCCTGGTGGTGCAGTGGCTTAAGTCTCAATGCTATCAAGGTATTACCAACCACCATGGCATGATTTCAACCACTGGCCAGGAATTAACCCACATGGCACGGCAGACTTCTCTTGTCTCACCGCTGTTTCTTCCCCTCAGCAGTGTATTTCAGTAGATTCACCTGTTCTGCTCCCACTATCTCTCATCAGTCCTCTCACTCTGCAGACCTCTGGTTTACACCCCAGTTCTTGTCTGATAAGTAAGTAGAAATAAATCTTTTTAAAAAGTGCAGTTTTACTTCTATGTCTATAAGGTATATTGAATCTGAAGCATGAGTTTTATTTTGTCAAATTTTGGTATACTGGTGATGGCCTCATAAAACCAAATGGGGTGTATCAAGCTCTTTTACTTACTGACCACATATAAGACTCACAAAGTCTCTTATTTTAGATAATTAATAAAATTTACCAATGAAACTATCTGGTCTCAGAATTTTCCTTAAGGTAGGATTTGGACAGCAGATTTAAAATAATAATACAAATGAGGCCATTGCAATGTTCTGTTTCATCTTGCTTTGTAAGTAATATTTTTCAAGAAAATTGTCTATAACATTCATGTTTGATATTAGCATAAGCTTTTTGTATTTTCTTTTATCCTTTTAATTTGACTGTGATATGTAGTGATGTCTTATTTTATTTCTGATGCTGTTAATTTATGTATTATATCTTATGTTTTATCAGTGTTTCAGTGCTTTATTAATTTTATTTAGTAATAAAAATGTTTGTCAACTTTCTCTACTGTTTATCTGTTCCTTACCACTTATATTTATTCTTGTACCTTCTTGCAGCCTTCATTCTACTAATTCGACTTTAATTTCCCCATTTTTAAGCCTCAATATGAAAGTTTTTATAACAAAGTTTTTCTTTTTCTTTTTTTCTAATTACACATTTTATGTTCCCTTTTTTGAAGTATTATTTAAGTGCCATTTTGTATTCTTTAAATACTGTGTGTATTCTTTAAATACTTTACATATTAAAATATTCTTTAAATACTATTTTATCAGTATAACCAACAATTTTATATTTTATATTTATTTACTATAAAATATTTCAAAACAATGATTATCAAGACATGTTTACTTAATTCTAAATTATCTGAAGCTTTATTCATTCAATTTTCTAGTTCTATTAATTTATCTAAAATTGCAGTCTGCAATTTTTCAAATTTTGAAACTTAAGTATGAATTAAATCAATATCTGTTTCACCAGTAAAGTGATAATCTTTTACAAACTGATAGTATTTTTATCAAAATCTACAAATTACATTCATAAAAGTATTTAATCTGAACACCATATTTGTATTTTATCAGCTGTAACTCTAGTTAATTGTCTAACAAAAAGTGGATGAAGATTTTATCTAATCACATATTTTATTTAGCTAATATGGAATTTTATTGTTTTTTGACTGAAACAGTATCTCAGTATTTCTTTCCCTTTCATGAAGTGGGCATTCTTTAGTGGAAAATACCTATTATTTTGCACAACATCCTTGTAATTTGTTTTTTCTGGTACAATTCATGACTAAATTTTTAATTGTGCATTTGAAATAAAAATACCACAGAAGTGATATTATCTATTTTATAGTGTATCTCATCAGCAGGAATATAACTTTATCTTAACATTGCATTACTTTTTCAAAATGTCTCACATCTAGCAAATTGTGTTGTATTGTTCCTGATCCTTCAGGTTTCTTATTCATCATGATTAGTTATTTGTGCTTTGGTTATAATTTTTCTGAGCAATAGCAATAAACTTCTAATTGGTCATACAACCATCATTTTCCAGTTTACTTCAGAATAATCTGTTGAAAATACAGTATGTCTGATTTTTCTCCTTTTTCTCAAACTAAGGAACAACAAATTAACAGCTTTTTATGTCTTTTATGATTTAATCTAAATATACAAGCTATATTTTTCATAACAAAATGAGCATATAATTTTTAATATCTATATTTGCTTTTATATAAAATTATTTTGTAATTTGAATATTTTCCTGCATTACAAAACTTCTTGCCTACCCACCCACTATAAAAAATCCCCATAAATGTTTTACTTTATACATTTTGATGACATCTGGAGTGAACTAGTCACCAATTTCACTAATTAAAATTTTAACATTTGTTAAGTCCAATTTTAATCACCACCTCTATTATGAAGCCGTTAAAAAAGTCTCTAGTTATTTTTTGTCTAGAATATTCTTATGACAACACTTAAGTAATGCTATTAATCAGCCATGACTGAATAGGTTAGTGAAGCAGTATGTAGAGATCAGTAATTATGAGAATTTGGCATGAAGTCAAATCTTCTGTGCTTAATCCCAGGATCATGCTTCTAACTACATAATCTTGGTGGTACCTTCAATTCTATGTGCCTCATGAAGGTTACCTAGCAGATAGGCTTAAGTTTAGTGTAAGTAATAGGTATAAAAATTGTTGTAAAAAGTTTGCACACTGCCTGGAACAGTATAAGTATTCAATTAAAAAATAACTGTTATTTTTAGGATGTTTCTGTCTTTTGAACACCTTTCTGGCACGTTCTTTTGTCACTATTCCTTTCTCTTTTCTCTGATTTTCCTACTCTTACTTTCCTAAATGATAATATATTGTCAGGGCAGTTTTCTGAACCTTTTGCTGACCGAATTACATTTCAATCTTTATTAATCTTACAGGGGTCTTTCTCAAGTACAGAGCTCATCCTGCTTCTCAAGTACTTTCTTGTTTCATATCCTTTGTAGCAATTGATATGTCTCATATGATAAAGTTAAATTTACTCAGTATGACTTAAAATATCCTTTCTGTTTTCACTTTGCTTTCATTCTTTAATTATACCATTACAGTCAGACTCCTGAGTATTCTGTCATTTTATAAGACTTATTTCTGATGATTCTGCCTTTTTAAAGAAAAAAAAACTTTAATTGAGGTAAAAATTGGCTTACATTATTGTTGGTATTTTTGAAGCATGGGGTAAGCCATCCTCTCAGGTATCACCACCAGAGCGCACACACCACCAAATCACCCATATTCTACCACTATAGTCCATTGTGTACCCTTCTCTCTCTCTTTTTTCTCACCTCTCCCTGACCTTCTCAACCCCAAGATTCTATGAATCTGTATAATTTTTAAATGCTACCCATAGCAACTATATAATAAATATTTTTTAAATGAGAGGATAAATGACATTATATTTATTGATCTTAAAGCCAGATAGTGGTGATTTCAAACCAAAAAATAAGTATCTTTAAAATTAGCTAGTTCCAGATGACTTCATTTAACATAAATGTTTATTGACTTAAATAAATTTTATTTCCTAGTTTCTTTTCTTAAATCTCAATAGTTTTAGCTGAGGAAGTATTAATTATATTATCTGAAATACCTACTCTAGAATGTAATAAAAATACATTTTGCCAAAGCTCTCCCTCTGTTATTATTGTATATTTAAATAGTTCAACTTGCTATGGTAGAAAACTGTCATCTGCAGACATTAGTCATATGTGGGGTGATTTAATACCACCAACTTTTTCCTATGGAAAAGCAATGTGTCATATTTTGAAACCACACTAATTATTGTCAGTTTATGTTTTTTTTCCCATCCTTATTGAACACTAATCTCCCTCTGATCTAACATAATATTTCTGTAGTCAATAGTATTTCTGTAGAAAAAATTACTATAACTGAATTGCTGCTCTGGATTCCTTCCAATGGTTGTCAGGCTTATAATCTTGACCTTATTGAATGAGTCATGAGTGGGTGGAAACTTATTGTAAGTGGTATAAGATATAATTCAAAGTACTAAGTCTAAACATAGATGAGATATAATTACTGTGTTGTGACAAGAATCTTCTTGATTAAAATCTTGAGTATTTTAAGTTATTCAGGGAATATGAAAAAATACAATAAGAGATGAAGAAAACTGCAAGATCTTTAGTAAATGTCACACATAACTTCCTTATATTAAAGTATAGTTATGCATAAAGGAAAAATTTCTAAATATATATTATCTTGTGGGAATCTTTTTGATATTTTATTTTGGTGATTTAAATTTTATTTATTTTTAAAAGATTTATTTATGCATACAAGAGCTAGGGTGCAGGCCAGAGGTGCAGAGGGTGAGAGTACTTACCAGAGATAACATAGGGAGCAGAACAGGCCAATCTACTGAAATATACTGCCCAGGGGAGCAGCAGGTGAGACAGGAGAGGTCTGCTGTGCCATGTGGGTCACCTCCCTGCCTGGGAACCAAACATGTGCTGCAGATAGCTTCATAGTGCTGTGCCTTAACCCCTTGTGCCATCAGGGAGGAAGCTGATTTAAATTTAAAGGATCTACTTGTTATATAATTTCTGATTCTGCTATATAACTATTCAGGTCACATACAAAACTAGTGGATACATGAAGAATATTAAGATTTTTATCTATTTGCAAGTTTAAAGTATTTGGAGCTAAATTATAGATAATTCAGTCCATGAGAAATTTGGATAATGAAAACTATTTCTTCTTTCTCAGTAGGGTTCACTTCTCCATTCAATAACATGAATGTCCTGCTTTTTCTCTGCTGTCTAGCACCTTGTTCAGCTTTATTCAAAATTAAAGCCTTATGGCATGAGATAACACACACAAATGTTTGAACATAGAGCCAGATACTAAATTTTCACTCGTCATTCAAACAAAAGATAACATTTTCAAGCAAATTTTAGACATTTAAAAAATTTACTTTAGTAGTTGAATGAGTCTGCTTAAATCCTAATCGATACTACACAGAATATATTCTACAAATATACCATAATAAAACTAAAAAAAAATAAAAACATAACTAATAGAGTCTATTTTGTGTGCCCCAGTATATCAGGGAACTAGGTATTAATCAATATGGCTATATTAAAAATCAAAATATTAATGATTTTATGAGTTCTATTTGACCATCAAGGAAAACCTCAATAGAGCAAAGCATGTGAGAATAAGTAGAGGAAAATTTTACATTATACATTTCAAACAGACTTACACTTTTGGATATATTTATACAAAAAAATGAATAATTAAAAATATGAAAGAAAAACTACATGCTTTTCCCTGTGCATATAGACAAATGTCAAAGTCCAGAAAGAAGAAAATAAAATAAAAGAAGAAAAATTTCAGAAAATAAAGGATGAACAAAGAAGGAAAACATTATAATCAATAAAGAGAAATGTTAAAACTAGAGCTGGCTTTTGAAAAAAAACAATAACCAATAATATACACAAATTTTAAAATAAAGTGATCAAGATAAAATATGCAAATGAATACATACCAAAATAAAGGACAAATCCAGAACTAAAGATTTATGAAGAATAAAATATTACCAACTTTACTAAAACGTGTCAAAATAGCGCAAAATGATGTGTTTGGAAAGTATAAAATGGTTAATGTTGAAGAAAAAATACTTTTTTTTTTTTTACAAAAAGGCAATAAGCCTAAAGAATTGAAATAAAGAATACCTATTTACTTGAAGTAAAATATAAATATAGTTTAAAGTGTGGGAGTCTGGTACTATCATTCTTCCTCTTTTTTTGCTAGGATTGTTTTTGCTATTTGGGGTCTTCTGTGGTTTCATAAGAATTTCTGTTATGTGTGTTTTTTTCTTTAAAAAATGCCATTGAAACTTTGATAGGGATTCCATTGAATCTGTATTTTGCCTTGAGATATATGGGGCATTTTAAAAATGCTAATTCTTCTGTCTAGGAGCAGGAAATATCTTTCTATTTATTTGTCTTCTTTTTCATTTACAGTTTCTTATGGTTTTCATTGTAGAGGTCCTCCATCTCTTTTATTAAATTTATTCCTAGATATTTACCTATTGTTTATGTAATTATAAATATAATTGTTTACTCTATTTCTTCCTTTTCTAGTTCATTGTTTGCACACAGGAAAGCAACTAATTTTTATATACTTATTTTTTATCCTGGAACTTCCCTGAACTGATTTATTTTTCATTCAGTTTTTAGTGGAGTGTTTAAGAGTGTTTATGTATATTATTATGTCATCTGCAAATAATGATAGTTTTACTTCTTTTCCCTGATATGCATTTCTTTCGTATCCTTCTCCTGTCTGAAATTATAATAACCAAACAAGTATGGTACTGGAATAAAAATGGACACAGAGACAAATGGAATAGAATTGAGAACCCAGAAATAAACCCAGTCCACAGCTATATGTACAATTAATTACAACAAAGGAGTCAAGAAAATACATTGGAGAAAGGAAATCCTTATCAATAAATGGTCTTGGGAATCTGGAAAACCACATGCAAAAGAATGAAACCAGGCTCCTATTCCATACCATGCACAAAAATTAACTCAAACTGGGTAAAAAAAGAAACTTAGATGTAAGTCCTGAAACCATAAACTGCATAAAAGAAAATTAGGTAGAAAATTCCATGATAGTCTCAATAATAACTTTATGGGTTAATTTTCAAAGAAAGAAAAACAAAAGAGAATATAAACAACTGGATCACATCAAACTAAATGATTTCTGTGCAGTAGAAAAAAAACTGCCATTAAAATAAAACAAAAAAAACAGTTAATAATATAATATATTTGCACATGACACATCTGAGAAGGGACTGACTAATACCTAAAATCTACATATTATTCATAAAACTCAACAAAAATAAACAAATAACCCAATTAAAAATTTAGAAGAACATCAAAACACTCACTTCTTCCAAAGACTTATGGATAGAGAACAGGCACATGAAATAATACTCATTATCAATTAATTACCTTCAAAGAAATGCAAATCAAAACCATAATAAGATACTACCTCTTTTCCCTGATTTGCATTTCACACCTGTGAAAATAGCTCCTGTCAAAAAGACCAGAAACATAAATTTGGTGAGAATATGGAGAAAAAAGGAACCCTTGTACACTAATGGTGAGGATTAATTTATTAATCTGTATAACAATATATGGTAGAGGTGTATCATTTCTACATTGGTTCCATTATTATGTAGCATCAAGATTGAACCACTCTAAGTGGAGATATGTACTCAGGGTAGGCTTTACATGTTTGAGAGCAGGAGGTCTACGGGAGCTCTATCAACTTTCACTTATTTTTTAGTCTGAATAAAATACTAAAACATATATAATCATGAATAGCACTGCCTAGTATATAAGGATATATTTATATGCAATTTATATTTGTACACCATTATAAAGATTTAATCATGGCAGACTAGGCAATTCTTATGAACCCTTTCACTGAGAAATACTAGACTAAATAGACAAATTTCCACCAAGTTAAATTGAAATTTACAAACTTATAAAGAAGGACACATAGGACTACATATTTCACTCTTTTTCTTAGAGGAGGTATTGTGGTCACCAGGTTGACTATGATTCTGCTCAAGCTTCAGCCTTCCCAGAAATATACCAAAGACTTATCTCCAAAAGATCCAAGAACACAGATAGATGGTTGGATATATACTCCCCTTCCAGGTGAGGTACATCTACAAGATATCCAGATTGGCAAACAAATCACAAATATAGGGCCACATCTCAGAACAACACTGAAAATATTGGGAGAATGTCTTGCAAATTACTGTAGCTCCATGTATTGAGGGATATTCTACACTGTACTCAGATTACACTAAGAAAATTTAATAATAAATGCAAGAAACAGTACTAGAATATCACCAGATTATTCTAATGGAATATAACTAAATGGACCCCATATTAGAAATTATCAAAGAATGCCTACACTAAAATATAACCAAAGTTCTCTTCTTCCATCTAGTGACAAATATGGAAAATACAGAATTAAATTCTCTGAAACAATTGAATATAGACTTTTGGACAATGGTAGACAGAAAACATCAAAATGTCAACTTTGAAAGATGAAGTCTGGGGTGTTATAGTGATTTCCTTTCCATAATATATATCAAAATCACTTCTAAGTAAAGATTGGTTAGGATTGGATATCACATAAATTATTATAACAAATCATTGAAAATGCCTATAAGTACCAAAAAGAGCCAGCTTAATGAAAACAAAACAAAACCAAACCTTGAAATCCAATGTAATATACATGTTCTATTCACCCACTTGTTCAGATTTCATTTCTTTCTGATTTGCACTCTAGCTAATTGTTCTGAAATATGCTATATCTGCAGTTTTCTTGGCAATATTTCTATTGATCTTGTTCAATTATTCCATAACCTTTGAATCACTATGAAACTGACAATCTTAGCTCAAAATTTAACCTTTTCCTAAATGGCACCCTGATTAAGTGGAGCTCTTTGATGTAATAATTTCCTAACATTTAACAATAAATAATGTGGACTGACATTAATATGGACAATCATCACAGTCTTTTTGTAATAATAGAAAACAATGAGCTAAGTATTAATCAGCAGTTGTTAAATTATATTTCCGAATCATATTTTTCATAGCATGAGAAAATGATCTTGATGTAAAGCAGGTCCTTGAAATAATGTCATTTTGTTTCAACTCATTTTATTATAACATTGATGGGGAAAATAATTAATTCCTGAAAAAAATTACCATCTGAGTAGCGTTTTCAGGTTATCCCCAAGACTGCATAAAATTTCACCAAGTACTCCAGATCCTGGTGTGTCTAAATATCCCAGCTGGAGTGAGTGTGGTTATATGAGTCATGTGTACTTGATGGAAGGTATCTTGTCCAGTATTGGGCCACCTTGGGACCTGAACTACTGAGTAGGCCCTAGCCACTCACAATCCTGGACTGGAATAGGCAGGATGAAAATGAATGAATGAATGATTGAGTGTTATTTGGCAACAGCAGGCAAGAGCAGATACGTGTGCTGCTTCAGTATAAGTTAGTTGTGGCAGTCACTCCTCAGAAACCTTTTATGTATCAGTGTACTGCTTGGATCTGGAATAGACCAATCAGGTGTGAGCTGTGGGCTGAAGTTTGGTGATGATTTTGTAATACAAGGTCCTTGATTCCTGGTTGGGTGATTAGTGCAGCAGAGTTTGCCTAGCTCCATGGCACCCCCCAGCACTAAATGGGCCAACTTCAGCACAGATTGGATTTAATAACCCAATAGAGATCAGGATTTTTTTTTTTAGCATCAATCTAGTTTAAAACCAGTGGGCCCTGAAAGTCATAAGAAACAGGGTAGCAGATGGCTTGGGACACACTTACTGAGATTGACTCATTGAGACACTCTTCTAGGAAGGCATCTAGTTTCTGGCTTCAGACCTTTACTTTATCATTTCCGATAATGGAACATGGCTCCTTCCTACAACACCACTGGCACAAGCACCATCACCCACAGCTGCGCCCTGATGCTTGATTTAGCATTGCCTGCTGACCAGCACTGTCCTGTGCCACTGCCTATTCTGTCTAAATACTGGTCCCTGATTCTCCACCTTGCCGCCTGCTAACCTGGGCCTGACCACCTCTAAAAGTTTTCTGGCCATCTCTAGAAGCTGCCTATAGCTTCTGATGTTTGTGGGCATTGCACTGACCACTACTTCTGCTTCTGGAAATACCTTTTGTTGCTGTTGCTCTGGTGCTGTCAAATCCTGATGCTGGGTAGCTACTGCTATCTCTCTGTGTGCCAACCCTTTTTGTGTGCCTCCAGTTCCATGCTCTCATCAAAGGGACAATGCCATCTTCTATGAGCAAATTTTGGTTTGGACAATGGGCACTGAAAACACTATCTGGGATAGAACTGGTGATCAACTGTGGCCTTAGAAACTCTTATCTTTTTCTGTATCTTTCCCACCCCTTCCAAATAAAACCTGTTGTTATTATACTATGTGTTTGAGTTGTGTCTTGCAATTGTAAATGTATGCATGAGGACCCACAAACTGTGATATCTCTTGGATTTTGCATGGTTTCATATTTATGATGAGAAATATGCTATAGGAACTTAAATCCAATATATATATATAATAATTAGCTTGTGGCAAAATTATTTTACATACTGTAAAATTTTGAGGATATTAAGTTAGACTTACTGTATTAACTGAAAAAAAAACAAGGATGAACTATACTGTTTGAATCAGTTTTATAATATAGAAAGTATATAGAAGGGAAATGCATTTACACAGAAAAATGTATGTGTGTACATATATAATATGCAAAATGTGTGAGTGCACATACACCTGTGAATAAATGATAAAAGTATTAATGTTAATCATATATTCTAGAAGTTGAGCTATGATGAATGACTGTAAACTTTTTGGTACCTAGACTTTCTAGTTCTTCATTGGTATATATTAATTTTGATTTCAATACATGCTAGTTTTCAAGTAATCTATATTAATTTTAGAATTGAAAAATAAAGGAACTTAGATGACATTTTTTGTAAACAATCTTATGGGAAAAGGAAGTTAAAGCTCACAGTCACACAGGCAGTTTTTGATACAGCCATTTCTTCAGTTCAGCACAATGAACCCCAGTGCTCTGCTTGTTCTCCAAAACCATGCCATGAAAGTCAATGTCAGAAGGAAAAAGAAATATATCAGATGGTTTCACTTATAGAAGGAATATAAGGGAACCAAATAAGGGATCAGTGAAAAGAATAATAACAATAAAAATAACAACAAAAATAAACAATCAATTATAAATCAGAGACATTTTATAGGACAGGGAGGAGGGAGAGGTATCAAAATGAGGGAGGGAGAGTATAAGGGACTAAAGTGATGGTTCATGGGTGAATTGGTGGTGGACATTCCATGGAGACTACACCTGATGTCAAATACATATAAATTAAAAAAAACTAAGAATACTGGAAAAATAGTATTCAGGGGAAAAAATCATGAATGAAGTGATAAAAATGCAAAGAATAAATAAACAACAACAAAAAAAAAAAAAGAAGAAAGAAAGTCAAAGCCAAGATGTCTGACTTGGTAATTATCTTCTTCTGCATCTATTTACAATTTGACCTTTATTTTAATCCTGATATAGTAATGAATGTTGCTCAATTCTGCATCAGGCAGCTGTTTTTCAATGGGTAGAATAAAAACTGATGTTCCCAACATTTCAAGAGTCTACCACTCATCAGACACTGACATCTCTTAGAACTGCTGCAAGCTTAAATTAAACAGTCACCTGGAAGGAAAAGCTCTCCAGAGACTTTCCTTTAACTTTGAGATTCATATTTGAGACACTTTTAAAAGAGAGTATAAAATAATTAAAAATTCACATGCTGTTTGCAATGTTTTATTTATATAAGAGAAATGTATAATTTTGGGGGGAATGAATCAGAAATATGAATAATTTAGCATACAGGTCTTTGCTAAAATTTCAAACTTTTTTTTTTATCATTTTAACCACGATTAAGTAGAAAACTATGAAATGAACTTACAGGGTTGGAAGTACTAGGTGAAGAAACATGTATAAGTATTATTTATCATTATTTTCCTAAAAAAGCAAATTTCTGTTCTGTTACAAAGAGTACTTTATTATAATGGTCTGAATATTTGTGAGTTGTTCATGTTTTCTGTGTATAGTAGTATATCTATTTTGCTATAAAAATCCTCTTTTAGGCAAACCAGACCTGGGCCTCCCTGGTGGCACAAGGGGTTAATTAAGCAACTATAGCCACTGCAGCATGAATTCAATCCCTAACCAGAGAGGTGACCCATATGGCATGGTAGACCTCTCCTGCCTGTCCCCCTGTTCTCCTTAGCAGTGTACTTCAGTCTATCTGCCAGTTCTGTTCCCCACTTTGTCTCTGGTGAATCCTTTCACCCCCTGCACCTCTGAGCTACACCACAGAGTTTTATGCATAAATAAATCTTTAGAAAAAAAAAGAATATGTATGTTCAGGTGTCCAACAGGGTGGGTTAGAACACTTGGTCAGAGAAAACAGCATTGTATGAAAGTTACTAGGAGCGTAAAAATGACTGTGATAAGCCCCACTTGCTACAGAGTATACTCAAGCATGTTAGATACCTTTGCTAACATAGGCACCTTTGGCCAGATCTGGATGTGAATCATTAGACTAGGATGCAAGGCACAAGATTTCTTTTCCATACTCCCAATGCTAAGAGCAAAAAGATTAAGGGTGAACATTGGCCAATGGAGAATGCTGTACCTAGTTAAATTCAGAGACACATGCATATCTTATATCTTTAGAACAACATACCAGCAGTAGTATACCCATGCATGTAGGAATCACTAGGAAATTCTGTTTCCCTTCCAGAATATAACTCTTTATGGTAAAGATATATTCAGGTATTTTTTTAAGATTTATTTATTTATTTATACATATATGCACTGGGGTGCAGGCCAGAGGGGCAGGGTGTGAGAGGATCCACCAGAAAGAGTGGGGAACAGAACAGGCAGATTGACTCAAACACACTGCTGAGGGGAGCAGCAGGTGAGGCAGGAGAGGTCTGTGGGTCTGTGGGTCACCTCCCCAGCCAGCAACAGGGATCAAACGTGTGCTACAGTGGC
This sequence comes from Galemys pyrenaicus, assembly GCA_019455555.1. Classification (NCBI taxonomy): domain Eukaryota; kingdom Metazoa; phylum Chordata; class Mammalia; order Eulipotyphla; family Talpidae; genus Galemys; species Galemys pyrenaicus. The sequence goes on from JAGFMF010011418.1 coordinate 8,019,889, forward strand.
TGTGTTGGCTACATAGTACATTGCTTAACCCATTGCACCACCATGGAGGCCCCTATTCTGGTATTTATAAGAAAAGTAAACGCCTCTAAGACTACAAGTTCTGCTGTATGTGATTCATGTTTTAATTTTTTTTAAATGTAGTACTTCTTTCTTACATTGTTACTGATTTTTAGACAATATATGATTTCTCTCCTCAGATGTGTAACCATTAGTTCTCTCACAACCAAAGCATCCATGGTCCATCACCATATAATTGTTGTGCTCTTTCCCCCATTTTCATCCCTCCCATAACCCTCCCCTCCTGGATGCCTCATTTATTCAGTTTTCAAGGTTTATCTTCATCTGTCCCTTTGTTAATTTTTCTATATAAGTGAAACCATATAATATTTATCTTTTTCCTTCTGACTTATTTTGCTTAGTGTCAACCCTCAAGCTCCATCCATGTTGCCTCAAAAGACATGTGTTTGTCTTTTTAGATGGCTGAGTAGCATTTCATTGTGTATATATACCACATCTTCTTGATCCATTTACAAATTTGGGGGCATTTATGTTGTTTCACTATCTTGGTGATTGTAAATACTGCTATTATAAACCTAGGGGTACAGATTTCCTGTCGAATTAGAGTTTTATGTTCTATAGATAGATTACTAGGAGTCAAATAGCTGGATATGACCTCCCTTGCGTTTTGACGAACCTCCACATAGCTTTCCATAATGACTGGGCCAGTTTATATTCCCACCAGCAGTGTAAGAGTGTTCCTTTTTCTCCACATTCTCGCCAGGATTTGTTATTTCTGATTTAAAAAAAAAAAAGATTTACTTAATTATGCATACAAAAATGAGGCACAGACCAGAGGTGTGTGTATAGGGGTAAGAGGATTCCCGAGACAGAGTGGGCAATGAACAGGTAGATAGATTGAAAGGCTGAGGGGAGCAAAGGGAAAGACAGGAGACGTCCGCTGTGCCATCTAGGTCAGCAATCTGGCAGGGATCCAACTTTTGCTGCAGTGTCTGTGGGTAGCTTCATAGAGTTATGACTTAACCCCCTGTGCTACCTGGGAGGCCCAAAATTCATCCCCTTTCATCATTCCTTTGAGAACATAAATCTCCCTTTCTTTTGATCCATCAGCCCCAGAAATTTGTTTGGTAAAAATAGCTATAACATTTTCATTTTTATATATAAAGTATAGTTGCTTGTGTTATTTTTCTTCAGTACATGAAAAGAGGAAGATATATAGAGAAATACAGAGCTAAGAGACTGAGAAATGGAAGATATAATAAAAAGAGAGAGGGAAAGGTGAGAGTGTGTAAGAAGGAAAGACATTGAAGTTCCAACTTTGTCTCAAGTCTAGATTTTTGCCTTTGTGTTTTAGTTATATGAGTAACATTAAAATTCTCATTTAAATTTGACAAGTCTTGATTAAGTTCCTTTTACTTGAAATAACACATGTCTTCTAAGAGTGAGAAACAAATCAAGACTAGTATGGTTACATAGGCTGGGTTTCAGAAGCTCAAGATGTCAGTCACCACCTCTAGTTTCTTGAAATTTCCTACACAAACCTAAGCATCAAATATAATACCAATGGGAAGTTTTAAATTATGAACTATTTCACCGAGGACACAAAAATAGGGTAACTTTATTAACTAAATCAGCATATTTGTAAATGGAGAAAAGAGAAACCTGTCAAAATTCCCGAAGAACAGTGGCTATAAACTAAAATATGTTGCAGAAAAGATATGATGTGTGGACTCTTTACTAAAGAAGAGAAGAAAGATTCCTGGATTTTATGGAAAAAGGCTCACTTTCAAATCTTGAGTTTGTCAGGACTTACTATTGAGCAAATAAATCATTTTGACACATAACCTCTTCACTCAGAACAGAGATGCAACTTCCTCTCTTCTGCGATTGCTCTAAGAATCAACTGAAATACTAGCTATGAAAATACAAACCAAACAGCTCTTTTTCACTGTTTTTTTTTTCTAACAGAGATATTATTTAATAAAAAGGAAGGGCCTGAAAAGAGACAAACATAAAGAATTATTGATGAAAGATGTTAGGAGAAACTGAACTCTGAGCTTGGATTTTCTAGTTTCTTTAAGATATCCATCAGCTGCATGCAGCCTAATTTAAGATAAAAGAAACACATCTGAGTGAGTGTCCTGGCAACAGCTTCTTAGTCTTTGTAGTAAAGTCAGTTTATAAACATTTCGCTTTAGGAAATTGAACATGGGAAGCAGGCAGCCTGCCCCATTTCACTGACCATAGGGACCTCTGGCCCTTTAGTGATTCATATAAACATGCCTTCCACTTAAAAATACCTGAAAAGAAATTTCCCATTTTAACTAACCTCCACTATTTTGGGACAGACTGGCTTGAATAAGAGAAGGGTCAGAGAATTTGGAAGTTATTAGTATTTCTGGCACTAATTATTTTTGGACTTAATCTTTGTAATCTTTGATTTAGAGAAAATCACAGGGGTTTTGAACCAAAACTTTAAGGAACCAAACTTTATAGAAGATTGGTTTCCTAAGATGAACAGGTTGTAAACTGTAACAGATTTTTTAAGAACACTTTATCCTCAAACCAATCTTATCTCAATCTGGCCTATATATTTTCTGGAAGCTTCACTTATATCTTTACAGCACTGTTTCTTCAATTGTGAATTGAGAATTACAAGAGAAGCTGATGCCTAAAGTTCTTTTTATTGTTAAATAATATATTACATATAATACATATGGCATGGATACATTAATGGCTTTTATTTTTGTTCCCTGGAACTTTAAAACTATTCAACCCCCTCATCTTATATAGCTAAAACTGCAAGTTAGTTGTAACTAAAGCAAATGAGCTTTATACAGTTTTAATATATTTTTCATGTGACTGAAGCTTAGTTACTAACACTAATTTCCAAAGTTTGCTACTTGGAATTTGTGTTTCACTGCCACATAGTGATATTCAGTCCCAGAATAAGGGTAATTTTTTGCTTTGGAATAGTTCTAATTAAACATGCAAACTTAAAACAGATTCATACAGAAGTCACCACATTCCCACGTTTCTCTGTCTCTTAATTCTGGCAGCCTGGAACTTTCAAAAGAAATGAGTTCAGTTGTCAAATCTATTGTTAATTTAGATACCTAGGAAAATGTCTTCAATTATACAGTACAATAATTATAAATGACTTTAGTTTAAATGAAAACCACCTCAACAATTTCAAGTGATTGTTGTTATACTTATTGGAAATAAAGACATTTTAATTATATGGTAAAGAATCATTAACAGTCTATTAAAACTACATTTGAATATAGATATATAGACTGCCATTTCACTTCCATTTTTAAGACTGAAAATCACATTAAGCTCAATACAAATATAATGATACAAAATTCTGAATCAAGGTAGGAAAGTAGTTTAATACAAACTGTTTGAATATTTTCTTTGTCAATTCATCATTAATTTGATAGATTCCATATGAGATTACTCAGAGCTGTGCAAGTATGATTCCACATACAAGACTGGTATATAAGACTTGTTTTAAAGGGAAAATGATACAATAAAGACATGTGACTTTCCTTTTACTTGGCTTGCTGTAAAAAACAAAGGCAACAATTTACATTCTATTATTTCTTAATGGGAGAATGTTTCTATCATTTAGAATTATAAAGAAAATATTACGCTAATAATGTAAAATATAAAATTTAATTTGTCTAAAGTCTTTACTTTCATTGATTACACTTTTAATGAAGATTATTTTCAGAAGTTCATATTTAAAAGAGATAATTCTGAAACTTTGTAAAATATCCATCAAAATGAGGTCCTCAAATCTCTAGGTTTACTTGGTGAGTTTAGACTTAAAATTTCTTTTTACAAATACGTACATTTGTAATATATGGAGAAAGTCCATATTATAAATAGAAATAGTTCTCAAACTTTTAGCTATATTTTGCTGTGAAATTTACAAATAAAAATAAATACATCATAAAGAAAAAAAATGGGGATGTTTAGAGCTCATTTATTACCTATATGAATAATTAAAACCAGAATAAATTGCCATTCTATAATTGGCCCTGTTGTGCTGCTCTCTGAAACAGTCCGGTTCAATGAATTTTACATTTTCATTAATAACAGAAAATAGACACTGCAGTTATAGGTCTGATGAGTTAAAAGTATGCATATAAAATATGCATTTCATGGCAGTCTGGACAGATGTTTAATGGAGTTTTAGTTTTTAGTGAGGAAGCTGAACTATTTAATAGAATTTTTCAAGGTAACATTGTTTTACAATGGTGTGTGTGTTTTCCAGGTATAGTACTGCCTCCCTTTTGGGTATGTCATTATGGGGCACCCACCACCAACATACCCATAGTACTCTACCATAGTCCATTGGCCCCCATCTCACTTTGCTCTTTTTTTTTTTTTTAAAGATTTATTTATTTATGCATACAAGCACTGGGGTACAGGCCAGAGGTGTGGGGGGTGAGAGGATTCACCACAGACA
>JAGFMF010011418.1:8024433-8056903 GCA_019455555.1 Galemys pyrenaicus
TCCCCTCCCTGGCTGGCAGCAGGGATCGAACTCGTGCTGCAGTGGTTGCGGTTTGCTTCACAGTGCGTTGCTTAACCCACTGCGCCACCAGGGAGGCCCATCTCACTTTGCTCTTACCCTCCCCTTCCAGTAGCTTCAGTTCTGCAGTCTGATTTCTAGGGATTTTCAAATTGGTTTGACTTTATCTGATCCTTTGTTTCTTTATATTCTAAACATAAGTGACAACATTTGTACTTGTCTTTCTTGTTCTGACTTATTTAACTCCAGCACCTAATAAAGTTTGTCCAAGTCTATGTTCACCAGAATTCCTGTAGTCTCTGTGGCATTGTCCTCATTTTAAGTCATTCATTCTCATGTGAATCGTGAATATTGAATAATGGTTCTTTCTTTTTTTTTTTTCTACTATTTAGATAAGATCTTAAATTCAGTGGTACTCATCCAAGTCATTACCTGGGCACTACATCTAAAGGTAAGATATTCTCTAAAACTATTTCTAAGCAAACACTTACTAAAAAAACAAGTTATCTGTGACTTTCCCTAATTTGTACATACAATTGACATTGAATCATTTTAGCATAATTTTCAGATATTACGTGAAAATTTCATATCTTCAAAACATAATTAATTTCTTATATGACTTACAGGACTACATAAATTTTGGAATCATTTGAGGCTTAAAAAATGGGTTTGATTACTACTACTATTTTACTTTTAGCTTTTCACAAATATTACATCACTAAAATACCATTTTTTTTGGGAAGATGACATGAAATTTATGTTGCTAAATCTACAAAAAAAGTCCCTTTTTATAACTATACATAAAACTTTATTTGTACTTATGTTGATGAAGCAATTTTCCTGATATATCAATAATTTATTTTTCATTATTGAACAGTCCTATTATTTTCCTACCACATTCTAACATGTATATCAATTATTACTTAATTGGTTGTTACTTTGTTATATTTGCCTTATTAAGAAAGAAGCAACAACAAAAATAGCCCTTCTTATCTCCTTGAACTTTCTTTCAATACACCAATATAATTATACCTCTATTTTGTCTTCTTCACAATATGTGATCTGCTCCTCTCAGGGGAGAGATGAAAAATGGCATGGCCACATATAACTAACAGACATGCCTTAAGAGCAGAGTTGATTTAAATGTACTATGTCAAGGATTATACTGTTATCAGAAACCCACATTTCTCACACTCTGTAGCGAGACTAATTATGACACTCCAACTAATGACCCTGTTGTAAAAATAATCTCTTGAGTATGAATTTTGGCATTAGTGCTTTAAGAACTATGAAGGTGACTTATTTCTACAGTAAAAGGGTTTTTAATACAGGCTCTTGTTTCCCAGAGTAGTAAAGAAAGTTAAGTAAGAGGGAAATAAAGCATGACAACACTACTTTAATAATAAAGAGTATGTTATCCCAACAGGAGTTATTGTTGAAATATTTTCCTTTACTTTGAAGTATTTTCTTTATGAAGAAAATAGTATACTCCTCATGAGTTATAATCTGACCTCATGAATATGGTATGTTACTTCTGTTATGTTAATTAAGGTCCTCCAAGAAATGTCCTAATAAGCAACTAGAGTTTCATTTTATTTTGAACTTTCATACTCATAAACCTTAATGAGCATCCTATGCTTGTAAATATTCAAATGTGTCTGTTAGCTTAATGAAAGGATAAAAGCAAATTCAATGCAGTTCTTCTAAGACATCATTTCATGCCTTTCAAAACATTTCATGTTTTCCTCTCCTTAAGTCTTGAAATTTCTCTTTCACCTTGTCTACCTAGAATAGTTTTTAGATCAACACAAATGTCATGCTTTCTTTGAAAATATTTTAACTCCATTACTCATTTGTCTGAATAAAAGGAACCCACTGATTTAGGTACATCTTATCATAATATCCAGTCTGTTGATACTCTAATAAGATTACTTGTCTCTCCCCAAGTAGAGCACAAACTCTTAGAATCAAATGTGATTCATTGTTCTTACCCAGGAGAGAGCATGGTGTATTACACAGAGCTAGGCTTCCATAACTATAGAATGATAAAGGCAATGTGAATGTCATAACGATAATAGTCTCACTTTCCCCATGATATTTTTAATATATCAACAAAGTTGGATTGATCCTAAAATAATTATTATATATATATTTTTATAATTATATTTTTAAAATTGAGTTAAAAATTCCACATTAGAATTCCAAAGACAAAGTTCTGAATTATTGTAATTAGAACCCATTAACTCTCTATACTATACTTTCTCTCTATAGGGGTACATTTGGATGAACACTAAATGCCATGGCTCTGATAATTCTTTTGACTGTCACTTTGTAGAAGTAAAATCTAATTCTGAAGTATCATGTCATCTTTTATGAGAATGCAACAATCTAATCTTTATAAAATAAATGAAGATATCTAGACCTTGATCTTCGAACATAGGAAAGTTGTCTTTTTACCAGTATTGGATGAAAATCCTATCTTATGGCTTTGTATTCTAGTTTTTAGTTTTTCTAGTCATCTCAATAAGGTTTGGGAAAAATAATTTAATTATAATGTCTTATGAAGAACTAGCTCATAATATCTGTGGGTGTGTTTCAAACATATTTGCTTGTTGTCATTTATCATTTGTATAATACACAGTACATTTTTAAGTATACCCTTAAAACAAGATTTTGCACAAATTCTTTTTTGTTTCTGAAATGTCAATTCAGTTTACTAGTCTATAAATTCTTTGTCAAATTCAAAATTAATGATTGTTGTACATTATATGCTCTGTCAATATGGTAGACCCTAACCAAATGTTACATACAAATTTTAAATTAAAAAAAAATTAAAAATGAATAATATTAAAAATCCACTTTCTCATATTAGCCACACTTAAGTCACATATAGGTAGTTATCTCTTGAGACAGCACAGAAATCCTTTTCACTGGGTTTCCTATCAAGAAGAGAGGTGCATGCCAACAATGAATCACAGTACAATACGACATGAACAATACAATTAGGTATAAGGTGTTGGAATAGTGAAGAAAAGGCAAAGGCAATAAATAGTTTTGAGTCAAGTGGAAAAAAGGCAGGAATAAATTCATTACACTAAGAAGTAGGTCCTTCAATATGTATATGAGCATCTTTTTAAACTTATCTCAATACACTTCTATAACATTTTTTAAATGGCTCATATATTAAAACTATCCAGTATTTTAAAAATCAGTGTCTCACTCTTGAGAAATTAAACTTATTTTATAAAAATATACCTTCTGCTTTTTAAATTTGTTTTTATTATACTTTATTTTCTTAGATTGTTGTTTATTTTTGTGCAATATTTGATTTCTCCCTTAAGTATAGCCCCATAAATCTCCCACTACCACATCATAGTGAATTGTCACTATAGTACCTTGTGCTCTTAGGTCTCCTATTTTGACCCACCTCCCTTCCTATCACTTTCCCCTCCCCAGAGTACACCTCAGTTCAAAGCAAGGGGAGGAGAGAGAGAGGGAGGAAGGAGAAATAGGAAAGGAGGGAGAGAGAAAGATTAGGATGTGAAGAGCTATAAAAACAAGAGTCAGGAGGCAAGAGTAAAGTGGATTTAGAATTTCCAATCCGGAGGTATAGGCAGAGAACTGTATTATTATGGGCACAAAAGGAAGGATTTTGAAGATTTCCTCCAACCCAAGATTAGCAAGAAAGCATTGTGTGTTTGTCATTAAAAGACATATATCATTAACATTCCTGATTCTGCAGGAACTTCTCTTACACATAATAAATGACATCTACTACCTCAAGTCCACATAGCTCTATCCAAATTTCAAGAGATTAAAAAGAAGTTAGTTTCTTCTTTGTTTCCTGGTGTGAATTCAATTCTTCCTAACAAACATCCTGCCCGCTGAGGAAGTTTTACAATTAAAGCTAAATAAAGTACAAAGATTATATAACATGAGAAAGTAGGTGTAAAGTACAAATAATTATACTTAAAAGATAAATTGGAAGGGGAGAATAAATTGTACAAGATATACACTCTATAATGAATGAAATCATAAGGTATTAATTCTACAAATTGTTTCATCATGTTATGAAAAGTGAATCAATTCCCTGATGAAGTGAAAAGGCAATTTTTAGCACTTCATAAATTTCATTTTAAACCTTGGCTCTGCTGTTTAGAGGTTGTTGGCAAATTATTTAACCTCATTGAACTTGAGTTTTCTTATCTCAAATCTAAGCTAATGCTTATGTTATGACATTGTGGAAGTATTCTAATGAAGTAATGAATTTTAAAGTCCAGACAACTATCTTACTTTCAATATTGTTAAAAGGTTCATATTCCCAAGTTTATATGTATTTTCCATAGTCTGTATTTGAGTGATTAAAGACTCAAAACTATGCAGGGGATTATCAAGGTGAAATATCAAGATGATTATGCCGTACTAATAAAAGCGAAAAAGGGTAAAACATTTCTGTATTTATTAATATCATTATTTAAACACCAATCATAAGGATCCAGAAGCAGTTACTATGTTTCATCAGTATGTTAGTAAGCTGAATCAATTTCAGAAACAAATAATTTCAGAGGTTAGGAAAAACAGTAGAGTTGCAGAATTTAACATGCAGGAACCCAAGTTGTTACTGTTCTGGCCATGTTCTACAAGCTATCTGCTCTCTATGATTTGCACGGGCCATTGTAACTGTAGATGGAAATAAGAAAGCTGCCACCAAACCTTCATTTGAGTTGATGCTATGAAAGGTATGGAGTCAAAGCAAAGTATCATTTCACGATTATACATAACTCACAGAAATGACATGAATATAGGAAGTGTCAAAAGCACTTTTTAAATTCTGTTAACTAAAAAGCAAAAAGTAAACAGGTTGATAATACTATTTGCAATTAGTTCTAAACTTGTCAAAATCTAACAACCAGTATTTCATCATATGCCAATTTAATTCCTTCATCCAAAAGGTGATTGATGTGACCTATACAATTTTTCTGATGAATATATGAGAAAATTAAAAAGGCAATCACAATTTTGGCCTTGTGTTTAATAGCACGCCTTTCTTTAAGCAAAAGCAAACCATTATTTGTTTGGTTTTTAAATCATAAAATGTCACCTGCACCTGCTAGAACATGGTTGATGTGTACACGGTGTTATTTGAAATACTCTGCTCCTTAAGATTTCCTAAATCACAAAATCTGTTCATGAGGACCAGTCTTACCTTTGAACTAAGCCCATTCACTCATTATATAGCCTATTTTCTTGTCCAAGCTTTTACCTTGTTCTTGATCATTATTTCCTGTGCTCATGAGTATCTTGTTTGACCTGCCATGTTCTCTAACACAGGTTTTTATAACTTTAATGTGCACTTGAATCACCTACAGATTCTGAATCGTGTCTGGGATGAGTTTGATTCTGTCATTTTTTATATGCTTCCAGATAAATCCAATATTGCCATTCCAAAGATCACATTTAAAAACTAACTTTTTTTTCATTTGATTTTCTCTATACACTTGTCTGCCTCATATAAAGTTTTGTTCTATAAGAGCCCCTAATAGATATCTTCCTGCTTAACATAAAATAAGAATAGACAATTTTTTGATCCTTTGGTCCTCTAAATTCTAATCCATTATCTTCAAGACAGTTAATCTACTTCCCATATGCTCAAATAAATGAAATTAATTTGAGTGTGTCAACTAATTTTCAAATCTAAAAGTAAATCCACCATATTATTTTTTATATCTGGAATCCTAGTAGGTAAAATGTACTGACAAACTCCAGATATATTGCTCCTGGCATCACATACATATTTTCAGATGCACTATGAATGAACACAACTCCTCAAAGTATAAAGAATATAATTATTTTATAAAACACCACTATATATTTTGTCTTTTATCCATAATTTAAAAAAAAATTAAGAAAACCTTCATTATGTACCCAGAATATCCTGAGGTGACCTGGGTCTCAGAATATAAATTAAATTAAAATTAAAAATGACAGAAGCTGTCAAAAACATTGATATGAACTAATATGCAATTATTAAATAGTATTGTAATATTTTTCAATGAAAGTTTCTAGAAAAGATATCAATGTTTCCCAGAAGATCTTGGGATTGACAGTAGACAATGAGCCTTTACAGTCAATGTCTATAAAATTGAGAGAACCTCTGAGTATATGCCATCTTCTCACTAACTCTGTATCTGTGAAAGATTGACTAAAAGCCCAGTTTCTGCAAAATGCCCTACAGTGAAATGCATATAGAAACCGGGATCTTTATTTCTATGCATTTGATGTTAAAATGTTTTAAGCTTCTGTACTTGTGGTCTGTTTTGTTTTCTATCAAACAAATAGCATGTGGTTCAGTCTAATCTCAAAGGGAATTGTTTACCATAAGGAGCAGGTATTGTGGAACTGACTATGAATCACAAGACCCCCATTTTGACTCGAAATGTCATGATGTGACTTTTAAGAGAAAAATAAGCAGCCAGATTCAATTCCCTACCTGTGATTATGAAAGAACACCCACTCATTGATCTATCCCTGTTGAAAGAATACCAATTCATTGATTTTTCTTCATTGATGACTACAAAAGAAAATCAATACCCTGTTTTTCCTATTGATGATTAGAAAGACAAAAGATGGTCATCGCTGGTGATTGTTAGTAAAAGACTCAAAGAGCAGCAGCTTTCTCTTTGAAGAGTCTTGTTAACCAATATAAAATTTCAAAAAAATGACTTAAGCTTAGAGAGACTGTTTCCCGGTTTAATCTTTTAAAACTCCCTTATGCCAGAGCCTCCCTGTGTAAGGGGTTAAGGGATTAAACTGTAGCACTATGAAGCTATGTCCAGCCACTGCAGCAGGAGTTCAATCCCTGGCCAGGGAACTGACATGGTGCAGCAGACCTCTCCTGCCTCACCTGCTGTTCCCCTCAGCAGCATATTTCAGTCTGTCTGCTTATTCTGTTCCCCATTCTGTCTCTGGGGAATTCTCTCACCCCTCCCCCTGTACATCTGGTCTGTATCCCAGTTCTTGTATGCATAAATAAATAGATCTTTAAAAAAAAAAAAAAAAACCTTATGCCTTGTCTAGTGGAACACAACTTGGTACTCTTGGTTGTGGATCCCAAACAATCCTTATTCTCAAGTAAAATGACTTCTTGATGATTTGACAGTCTGACTATTTCTAGAAAATACTCACAGAAAACAAAAGAAATAAATTTTCAAAAATGGATGTTTTTTAAAGACTGTGAATACAAACTCAATAATAAATTTCATTACCTATTTTAACTAAATCATGAGCAAATTTAGGTCATTTGTGAAACTCATAATAAGGTATAACTAAGGTTACACAGGATAATTTATCTATAGAATCCTTATAACAATCATAATAAAAAAGTAACAGTCTGATAATATGCCAAAGCCATAAATCCGCAAAAAAGAATAATACACTTAAAAAGCTACAAGATAAACATTAAAATAATTGCCTTTGGTTATTTGGATCATATTTTATGGGTAGAAAGCTTCCTTCTTCATTTCCACCTGATCTGAAAGTCTTGAGTAAATGACTGTTATGTATTCTCAACTCCTCTGTTTCAAGTTGCTATTTCAGACACTTTTCCAGAGATATTAGTTAAGAGTTAACTTGTTGCAGTTTTTATTTTCTGTGTCAATTGAAAAAACAATTCTAATAAAATTATTTTCATTGGGCCATGAGGGCTAGCTATCATTTCATTATCTCTGTAGATATGAGGCTGAGAATAAGACAATGTATATGCCTGAGACCCTTGAAGTATTACATATATACAAAAGCACAGACTTTAAAATCTCAGTAACATTCCTAGGAACATGGACTTATCTGCCATTAAGTCATAAGAAGAAAGATGATAAACTGCAGAAGGAATTGACTTATTGGTCTTTAATGTCAATGGCAAGATTCAGAGGTAACAAATTAAAGCAGGTCTGGTAAAATATTTATGGCACAAGTAGTTTTGTTCTTGTATAATTTATTTTCTCTCATGAGCATGTCTTTCTTACTGCATAATTTTTCTATCTACATGGAGAAATTTTTCAGAGCAAATCTTTGATGAATTAGTCAATCAGGGGTACAGAATGAACAAGCACACATATTCAGTAATCATTTTACTATACAAAGTTATAAAAGATAATTTTATTTCCAGTATGCTTCATAAACTAATATGTTCTAAATTCATTGTGATATTCAAGGAAGGTAGAGTAAATGTGTTTCCTAAACTTATTTGATCTTCAAGTATTATAGTCCCTAGAAATCCCTAGAGAACAGATAGTGTATAGAAAAAGATGATAAAACAGAATAATGATAGGCTGCCCTCACTTCATTCACATTCAAGACCACCTCAAAATTGATTGAAGTCCCTTTCTGATAATTTTGATGCACATTGGCTTCTTTGTCCTTTGAATGCATCTTGCCAATATCACTTGGTTCATTCTTTCCCTGTAATATTCTTGAATTAACTCACATGACTAAAAATAATGTTTTCAATTTATTGTAAGATACAATGTTGTTTGTATTGTTTGAGATGGTTTTGTTTGAGATGGTGCTCCCTGGTCTGTGCATGTATGGAACACCCTCTATTTCTGTTTGCTTTCTGTCTGAGTGTCCTTGTCTCCATATATGCTCTTTGTTCCCATCATTGACCTTTCCATTGGCAGACATTTGATTTTATTCTTTTTTCAATGCCAGCAGAAATGTACTTTGCATATAAAACCGCTCCAATTCCCAGAATCTCTAATCAGAAATTAACTGCTCCATCTCTGAAGATTTTTTTTTCTGTCCTTAAGAACATTTTATTTTACCTATGGTAATTTTTCATGAATGAGCAGAATCTCTCATTACACATACATAATATACAACAAGAAGAAATATTTTGGCTAACTGTTGGCACACAGAACCCCACAGTGCATTTCCTGTTGCTAGATGAATTAAATGAGAAAATTCTTACCACTTTGTAGATACTGTCAATGAGTCTACTTAAGGGTTCTTTTTATACTTTTAAGAAAAAATCATAGAGAAAAACTAGGACTTTATCCTCAAGCACTTTCATTTCAGTGACAGAATATTGAACTGGAGAGGGCTATGGGTCAGAATCAATGTCCTGACATTTATATTTTGTGCTGGAGTTTTGATTTGACGCTCATCAAACTGACCACATTCACCCTCAAATTGTTACCAATGTGAGGACATAATAAGCAGTGAAGACTGACTAATGATATAGTGTTCAGCCAAAATGACAAGACTGGAACAAACCCAAGGAGTCCACAGTACTGGCAGTACCAGCTTGGACATCAATAATGATTGGGCTGTGTGAGGTATAGGACATAGGCGTATATTATCACCTTTCTCTTTCAGTTGTAACCTATTTAAACATTTCCGAGAAATAAAGTATCAGAGCAGAATGTGTCAAATAGACAAAAGAGGGAAATCGATTCAAGAATATGATGACTCAAATGGAAAACCAAGCAAAAACAATTTACAAGAAACAGATTTTGTTTAAGTCTGAAAAACCAAAATTAATTTAAAAGAATGTAGCTCAGCTGAAAGCAAAGATATGTTGGTTCCCCTCACTGAATTGCATAGTTAAATAGACATTAAAAAGAGAAGAATGAACAGAATGCATCTTCTTCGATATGCTTAAAGGTGAAAATATAGGGCACTAACAAAAAAAAAAAATCAAGTCTTAAAAATCAAGAATATATATCATAAATATATAAACATGAAAATTCCATGGAAAAATGCATAATTATAATCATGAAAATAAGATTAAATCAAACAAAAATTATAATTTATTGAATTTTATAGATTTATAGCTCTGTCTTTTAATATTTTTCAAGACTTACATTCATTAATGATTCATGTTCAAATGAATAATTTTTATTTTTTAAATATAAAACCAAAATACATTAATATGTTTTAAAGCACATTTCCCATAAAGTTTAGGTCACAAATTCAGAGAAACTGTTATTGTTAGATAATATAAAACTGATCTAAGAAGAAAATAACGGATGGGATGTTTATTAATTATTTATGCCAAAATAATTTTGTTACAACTTTCTTAATATGTATACTAATAAAGTCTTATTAACAGTGATTTTTCAAAAACATACAATACCTATCAGAAGAATAGTACAGACTGGTGGTAATAGGAAAATGTTCACGATCAGCCTTAACTACAAAGTATAAAGATTTCCAGGGCAATTATCTTCAAGAGGCTTTGTTTGAGGGAAATATGGGAGCTAGTTAGTTTTACATAGACACATGTAACATACATGGCAGAAAACAGGCAATCTTTACCCTAGGATAACATCATCTGCAGGTTATATCCCTAGGTAAAACCAACTGCCTATTTCTCGTCTTACCCAGTCAGTCTCTTCTTACCCAATGTGATCACAGAAGATCCTATTTCTGTTTATGTAATGAAACTGTGGTACTCACACATGTCTTTCATATCTGGAGGCTGACTTCTAATTCTGTTAAGTATACATTTATAAAAATGAAACTTATTTTACTAGCTGAAACACAGATTTGCCCATGTTTGAAAACCTAGCCTTTCTTGATTGAAGCTCATAAAAAAGGTATCCCAGTCATTGTTTTGAGCACATAGGAAAACTATTACCTTATAATCATTGATGATAAAGACACTTTCTAGATCAATCAATAACATCATTACTTTAGACAATTAGCCAATCATCACCCTTAAATTACTTTATGAGAAACTATTGACAGGGAGAAGAGAAAATGTTCCCCCATACTTCTTGGTTCTTATCAGCCTGGTCTAGCAATCAAATAATATTATATATTTATTAGTATGAGAACAAAAAATAATTACATATTATTTTTAATTACAAATTCTACAAAGAAGTGAGGATTTTAAGGTCAGTGAGGAAAAATAGGAACATATGCCCTGAACTAAAAGATGAAATAAAAGGCCTCCTTAGTGGGACAAGGGGTTAAGTCTCAGCCCTATGAAGCTATTGGCAGCCACTGGAGCCTGAGTTGGATCCCTGTCCAGGGAGCTGACCCACATGGCACAGCAGACCTCTCCTGCCTTGCCTGCTGCTCCTCTTGGCAGTATATTTCAGTAGATCTACCTGTTTTACTACCCACTCTGTCTCTGGTGAGTCCTCTCACCATCCCACCCCACACCTCTGATCTACACCCAGCTCTTGTGTGCATAAAATAAATATAAAAAAAAAAAGATGAGATAAGTAAGAAGGGAGCTACCCTCCTTATGAAGAGGAGAGGGAGACAAATATGAAGATCAGACACTTTTTAATTTGATGGTTTTCCTGGCATATAAATCAGTTTATCCTATGGAAAGGGTAGTTCTTATAAACACTCTAATTATGGATAAAAGTTAGTTAACAATTTCCAATTAGTTAATAATTTTTATTTTTCTACATAGTGGTAAAAGGTTTTTTTTTTTTTTTTTTGAGACTGTAGGACATTTTTGACCTCAGATCAAAATAGTCCACATGTCAAAGTGTCATATCTTGGATATACCTGTTCTGTAGGTCTTGGGGAAGCCTATCATTCACCACCTTCTGGTACATATTAAAAATGCAAATTTACACAATTCAGCCATAAAGACATGATGTTTGACCACTGGCAAAAACATGGATGGAACTGAAGGAGATTAAAGTAAGAAAAACAAGGCAGAGTAGAATATAAAAAAAAAAAGAAGAAGAAGAAGAAGAAAAATAACTAAACTGAAACAAATTCTAGAAATATGACTGCAATGTTGAAGCTACCAAAATTGGATGGTGAAGCAGGAGCAAAGAGGGTAGGCAACCTAAGGGATTGCGGTGCAATGCTATGGGGGCTTCCGCGGTGGGTGAAATGTGGTAACATACATCTGAATAGGTGTAAACATATACCCCTAAATCATATACATAGTGGCAAATGAATTTCACCTCAATAAAATTATAAGTAATAAACAATAATCAGTTCTAAGGTACATACTATTTTAAAATTGTATTGTCTTTGTCTTTATGTAATTGACCCTCCTGAAATATATGTAAAGAGGACAGGAAAACAGAATTTGAACATTTAGAACTTTTCAATAAAAAGTTTTGTATGTTCTGCAAGACGAGGCAACTTAGTGTAGTGGTTAAGAACACAGACTGGGTGTAGAGGGTTTAGTATGAGTTTTGGATTTGCCATCTAGTACTGTGGTACAAAATCTCCTTGATAATTAGTTTTGTCATCAGCAAAGTTAAAAGAGTTTTAGGATAGCATTCACAGTAATTTATGAGTATTAAAAGATCACATTTGAAAATGACTTAGAGCAGTACTACATAAGTGATGGTCAGAAAAACAATCAAGTGACTGGCAACAGCTAACAGACCTAACATGAGTTTTAGCATCTCAGCTAAATATGATATTCATTTTACTCACCACTGTATAAAACTAATCATCTTAAATATTGCATACAAGGCATTATTTTCTCATTGAAACAATTAAAAACAACAAAGTAATTTTTTTCATAAAACTAATGTATATCCCAAAATAAATGGAATAAGAACCAGGAGAAGAGTCCCCCAGAAACATCCCTGAACCTGTTAGTGCACAGACTGAGGGGTACCTGGGACCCTCAACTTTGCACTTTAAAGGCCACCTGAATACAAAGACAAAGCATACACAGTGAGGAAGAACATTAATAGAATTAGTGCACATAGAGAAGATAGGATAATAATTTTCCAATAGAATACCTAGTCACCTATCCTTTTGAGGGTATATAATAATATTGTCCACAAAATACACTTAAGATGACCAGAATCAGTTAATAATCATTTATAGGTTTTATTATCTACAGCAGCAAATGAAAGCACCACCTAGGCAGAGTGTTAGTAGATTTTAAGGTGTGTGTCAGGGAAAGATATATATGGATTTGGGGAATAGCTTCAAGTGGCTTATGTAGATGTTTCAGTGAGTATATGAATGGAATTTGACAAAAAATCATGATATGATAGTTCCAGATTGATTGAATCAATAAACAACAATCTTGACATGAATTTTAATAAGTGGTGCTTGATAAGTAAGCAGTTCACAGCTTAGAGCAACCAACCTATTGTCCTGAGAAGAAGTCTGATGAACAAATATTGTCTTGAGAAGAGGGCCATTTGAGCAGTCTATTGTTTGTGTAAATTGATATTTAGCAAGGTATTGCAGCAAACAAGGCATTTATAGGTTTACAGTTTTATCTTGCTGGGCAAGAATTTCCTGAAACAAAGGATAAAGTCACACTGATGAAAACATCCTCAGCTGTTAGTCTCATAGGTAAGCTGTATAGAAGCAGACAGTCTCAATTCTCACTTTTTAAAAAGGAAAAGAACTGTAGAAGGCAGAACCATAGAAAAAAAATAACAGAACTGTGTAGCAGGATGGGATTTTAAAAATCACCTCATTCACATCAATCTCTTCAGTCGCTATTCTTGGATGAAGAAGATAAAACTCAGAAACAACAAATGGCTTCCCTACACTCTACCTTCAGAGGGACACAATCCTGTCATCCCTGAATACAGACTCTAAGGGTGGGTCCTTGACCTCATTATCTAAACGAAAGATATTTGAATCCAAGCTCACCACACAATGCTGCTCCTTTGAAAGCTTCATCTCTCCCTAACTTTCAAGAAGAGACAATCTTCAAAATATCTGTGGAGAAGAGAGTTGACCAGAAGTAAATAAAAATGCACAATTGTGTGCGAGTGAGGGTAGATGTATATTCACACACAGAAACACAAATCCTCAAGTATCCATGAAGCCAAACAGAGATTTAGATTAGTGAAATTTGCATTCAAATTAAATGAACAGAGCAATATTCTCAAAGTTTTCATCACTTGCTCACCAACTAAAGAACTGATCAATATGCAAATGTGCTCTCTGTATATTAAGTAGATTCCTTTAGCTGCAAATTGTCAGCCAACAAAACAAGGCAATTTGCACTTTAGCAGATTGTTTTACAAAGTAATTATAGCAACTGAAAATTCAAACCACTAAATTATGCATAATAACCTAATAAGTGAGTTCCTATCTTGATGATAAGTTAAGCTGATTATAAATAAGAATCTGTGTATTTAAGGAAAGCCCAGTTTTTCTTACATAATTCTGTTAAGTGAAGTATCTAACAGCACCTAAAATTTTTCCACTTGTGATTTTTAAATTACTTTTAAAAATTTGGTAAGTGATCAAGAAATGTTAAGTAAGAACTGCCTAATTTATTCTCCAAGGAGGTCACACAACTAGTAGTTAGAAATGGGGCTCTAAGGTCAGCTGGCATATTATAAATGCTCTTGTTTATTTTTTTTATTAGACATGTGACCTTGAACTATACTCTGTTTCTTAGTTTCCTCATTTGAAAATGAGGCTTTATAAAAAAACATATATGAGGAACTACATGGGAAACACCTAAGTGGTTAATACATATTTAATCATTATGTGAATATCAAAAGTTTCAGAGCAAAATAATAATAAATCTATGGAAATCATAATCTCCCAGTTATGTAGAACATTATACTGTAACTACTGTAAATTTCTGTTTTTATGAAATATCTAAAAGTGTTTTCTACAGTAACCTGTTCTGATACCCAGTCTTATAAATTTAGCATTGGCACACCTAAGAAAACATTTCTTTGGGTAGTTACTGAGTGAGCACAACAATTGTTTAGCTGAAATATACATATCCTTTCCTACTGCTTTTTTTATTGTTGTTCAAAATAGCTGTCAAGCTGGAAGCACACAGTTTAGTATCACCTACTTCTGGACATGCTCGGATGAGTTTGTGGATAAATATGAGGTCCTAGGCCTCATTATCGTCAAAGGCAGGTTGAACTTCTCATCCAAACATCACTAGGTAAAATACATCAATTTCAACTCTCCTCAATATTATTGAACTGTAAGGGCATATAAAAACAAGAAATAAAAGAATAATTTTTAATAAAAGCAGTTAGGTCATGCTCATATGCAAGCACACTATAAGTTAACAGCATTCTACCTGAAGATATAAGAATGCTAAGACTTCTATTAGAATTATGTCAATATAAATGTGACTAACATATTATGAAATAATTTAAAATCTACTATTATTCCCCTCCTCAGCTTCTCTCAATTTCCCTTATAGAATTGTAGTTACATGTTTCGAAGCATACATCAGCAAAACTAGACCATATGTTTTAGAAATGTCAACAGTAAACTCTAATAGAATAAACACCGTCTTTGCATAATTGGGAAAAGTTGTCGAAAACTACTCTGTCAACTGAATCTGACACTGTGCCTGAAATTCTAACCTAGAGCTTCAGCCTTTGAATTTCTTGATAAGACTATTTAAAATTTACACCTGTACTGATAACATGTGGTTTCAC
Source organism: Galemys pyrenaicus (assembly GCA_019455555.1). Taxonomy (NCBI): domain Eukaryota; kingdom Metazoa; phylum Chordata; class Mammalia; order Eulipotyphla; family Talpidae; genus Galemys; species Galemys pyrenaicus. Next base: position 8,039,832 of record JAGFMF010011418.1, read on the forward strand.
TCTCAATCATTTTGTTCTTAGTGGGGATGAGTATCAAAGGTATTTTGCAAACAGAGCAAGCTGAAGAACAATAATGTTCTTAGGTTTAAAGGAAATTTAAAAAGGTACCTCCTTATACAGTACAACACATAGGGCTTTACTCAGGATAAGCAGTTCTACAAGGGACCCAAGAAGACTCATACCTGGGTTCTACAACATATATAAGCTGAAGAGCTTCCATAAATGGAAATTATTTAAAGGCTTTCTAAAAAGCAGTAACCATAGCCTACCTTGCCAAATAAACCATTTGCCTGTCTATATAATCAGTATAATCTGTGTTACTCACAAAAAGAAAATAAACAAGGCAGTGATTTATGAATCCTATCCAACCAGTGGTCTTATAGCAGATGAGTAAGCTCTGATAATACTGAAGCACAAGAAATAACATTTATTATAAGGATAATATTTTACAGCTACATATGCCTTATAAAGTAAAACTTTAAAGTGTCACTTTATGTTTTCCTTAAGGAATATTTCAATTATCTCTTGGAACTTTCAAGGTTTAGAGAAAGCCAATAAATGTCAGTTTTTAAGACCTAGGAAGACTCATATTTTCAGAAGGTTGCAGAAAGCTGTACTATTTAAGGACTTAATATCTTTGAGTTTCATTTTAGAAGAAACATACATTTTTATTGATACAATAAAGTCTCAAGTCACTCAACTTAGAAAGTGACAAGTTCATTTTTTAATAAGTAATTTTATACTAATTATTTTCCTTTCTTTTCCACTTCCTTGTTGGGGTGAGTCCTTTCCACTCACTAGTGATTGTGTACTTGAGTTTAGAGGTCTCCTTTGAGATAGGGGAAGAAAAGGTAACTCAATAACACTACTGCAAGCTTTCAAAATCAAAATTAAAAAATCTCATATGAAGAATAAATTATTAGAGATTTTTCATATACTTAGTTCATTAAAGAAGCTTGAGCATTATACCTATTTTATATTTACATAAAAGGAAAAAAAAAGAAAACTTTTCCAGGTTTGGAGTCCTTTAAATGTTTCCCAGTGTTCTTGGAATAAAATCTCGATTCCTTCTTACTCTAGAGGACAAGACTTTATGTGACCTGGCCCAGTCTGCCTCTAAACCTTCATTTCATTATCTTCCTCTTAGAATACCTCTGTCACATTGACCTGATTTTACTCATCAGTCATGTCAAACTCATGCCTTTGTCTTTCCTGTTACTGCTGACTTTGAGTAAGGTTTGTGCTCTGGTCTCTCTCTCTCTTCATTTTCTGAAATATCCATATTCTTATTTTTCTTCTTATAATTTGACCTGATATTAAATTGATATAAAATGGGTTTCCTCATTTTCCCTAATTCTTCTCTCTTATTCTAATTTGGTCATTTGTACATATGTGGTTTTAATTTCTGAAATTATTTCTTCTACTACTTTCATCCTTTTAAAGCATGTTCTATATTTATATTCATTTCATTCAAAATCTCTTTTTGCATTCTTTAAATATTTTCAGTCTCTGATGAAGAACTCTTGTCTCTGGATCTCATTTCTAAGTCATCACACCTATCTTTGACTGACCTTCCAGTAGCTCACTTAGCATTTTTAATGTTGTTGTTTTAAAACTTTGATAGAGATTATAATTCTGTATCTCTGAACTTCTATTCTTCTCTTTTTGCTTTTCCATCTTGTGTTCATTTGTTCCTTGCTTCTTAAATATGTGTGTTGCTTTATTTGCTTTTTTGTGGTTGGAGTACTGCCTTTTTGTTTTTTTAAGATTTTATTTATTTATGCATACAAGAACTAGGGTACAGGCCAGAGGCACATGGGGTGAGAGGATTCATCAGAAACTGAGTAGGGAAGAGAACAGGCAGATGACTGAAATACACTGCTGAGGGGAGGAGTGGGAGAGACAGGAGAGGTCTGTTGCGCCATGTGGGTCACCTCCCTGGCTGGGGATTGACTTATACTGCAGTGGTTGCAGAAGCCCCATAGTGCAGTGCTCAACCCCATGTGCCAACAGGGAGGCCCAGTAATGCCACTTTGATTTTGTTTATTTCTCTTTGTTTACATTGTTGTGTTGTGGGGTCTGGAGGTACAGCTGTGCATTAAATACTTAGTCTTCATCTTTGTGAAGATTGAGTGTAGTCACCTCTGTTTCCTCTTCTCTGTCTCCACAGAAAGTTCTGTTCAGTGTTTCCATTTTCTTAACTTCCCACTCTGCCTCCTTGCTGCTCTGTTTTGATGTAGGTCCTATTACACCAAAAATGATCTCCTGTTGATAGGGCCTATGCCTGGATCCCAGAGTTCAAATTTTGGGACTCACATGACGCTGGCAGGCAGAACTTTCCTGAACAGGTTCTGTGTCCTGTTCCCCAGCAATTGTCATAGATTATTTCCACTGTCATATTACTTATACTAACCTATGTCTTAAAATCATATATATCCATGATTATAATCAAATCATATAACATGCTTATGCTTAGTTAACAGCTATGCCTTTGCTTTGATACATGTGATTTGCATACAAGCAAGAAGATCTTGATTTAATTTCTGTGAACAGAAAAGACAGGAATTTAGAGACATCACCAGAAACTAATATGATATAGTCAGGCTTTTACTTGAAGTGAACTTGGGTGACTTTCTGTACCTACTTTTTCTAGTTATGTAATCTGGAAAAAAATTGTTGATTTCTTCTGACTTCTGTTCCATCACTGGTAAAATGAGGGTAATAATATCTGCCTCATTATTTTGCAGCAGAATAAATGAATATATCTGATTATATAAATAAAGCTATATTGACCTATATATAGTGAGAGCCAAATAAATGTTTATTTTATTAAGTGACAATACTATTACTCACTTATTATTATTCATTTGGGATTGACAAAGAGGATATAGAAAAAACAAACACATATAGAACAAGGATCAAATTTAAGAACCTGGAGCTATTCATATCCAAATCAATCACAATATGCATTTCTTATTTAAAGAAGTAGGTCACAGCCTTTCAAGCCATAATTCAAACCTTTTATATGATAGTGGAATAATACTGTGAACTTTTTAATCTTTGTGTCTTTGTAATTCAATGTAATATACATATACATTAAAAATCACCTAAAAATAAAATTCACTAAGCCAATAACACTTAAAAGGTTTGCTAGAATCCAATTATTCCTTCTACATTGAAGATTTTAAACTCATTTTTATAATCCTTGATTCAGTAAATACTATTAGTGAAGTTCAAAATTCCATCTTGCAGCAAAATTTTTCCTGATGAGAAGCTTAAGTTGATTGAAGGTGATAGGAGTTTGGTAAGAGTAAATGATGTCAACTTTGGTCTGAGATAAGATTCCTTATATTTCCTCTCCATCTAAGGAAGTTTCTTCTCTGCTTTCATCTTAAGTCAGATTGCTTAGTACTAATGAAGGCAGTTACCATCTAACCTCAGTGATTAATGTGTGGACAAATCACTTGGATTTTTAAAATAGTTTACATCTTCATGGTGTCAGTTATTCTGTCAAAACTAATAGGTATCTTCCTACACAGAACAAACCGGTCCCAACCATTTGCCTTATAATGATGTGATTTATTTATTTTTGGTTCTACGACAGCTTTTCTTTATGAAAACTTTGCTTTGGGGTTGTTGACAAGGAGGAAAAGGGACAGAAATGGAAATCATTAAGGAACATACTATAAACAACAGTCATTACAAAGCCTATTTTTTTCAATTATATTTTAGTTTCCTAAAGAACATACAGAAAGGCATATCTACATGTTTAGTGAATATCAGGGAGACTTTCCTTGCTTAGTAGAAAATTTCTAAAATTCTCTACCTAATTCTTTTTTTTTACAGAGAAATACTGTTACCGAGAACTGAGGAAGATTTTTTATTGAAAAATATCTGATCAATACCCATGTAAAAATTAAATGGCATTTGTTTCCTGAAAGTAAAGTGAGCCATATGGATATGACTGAGAAATCATCAAATTAAACTTAATAAAGGAAATATCCAGAATCAGGACCATTAGGACCATTAAGGGAGTATATCTGTCATCTTTGGCTACTTGGTAAACATTGGTTGATTTTGTGTTAGAACCTATACCATGCCTCTTCTGAACTCAATGACATTTTCCTCCGGACATGGGTTTCTTCTTATTTCAGGTAATATTTTCTTTTTGTAAAGCCCATTTGCAAAATCTTCACTTTATAAAACACCAATCAATGCTATAAAAGTTTTAGCCCAGGTCTTTTACATAGTCTTTCTACTGCATTTGAAGCCAAATTTGAATTCCTCCTGACTTTTCAGAGTAAGAGTTTGCAATTAAGTAAATCTCTAGTCAATATAGTTTCCAGCATTTATTTGGGAAAGATTCCTGTCTTAAAATACACTCAAGGAGAGGTTTCTTGCTGGTCAGCAGCAAATAGACTTTGGCAGGGCTATCACTGAATTGCATCACTGTTCTGTCAGGCTCATTACACAAAAACACAAGATGTAATGGTTGGAAGTAAAATATGACCTAATCATTAGAGGCTTAAATGAGAGGGGTGAGTCCATGAATCAACAGAGAAACTACTACTCTTTCCTTTCAAGTAACTGCATCTGTGCCCAACCTGATAAGGGGACTCCCTGATGGGTCAGTTTTAAGACTTCTGATCTATTCAGAAAAGGAATTTTTAAAAAAGAATCACATCAGCTTAATTCAAATAAAAGAGTCAGGTTATACTGATAGCAAATTCACTGATCTCATAAATAGAAACTGATACATTCAAAAGGGCTTAGTATCCATGAATTTCAATCTAGGAAGAATAGCTCACTTTAATGCAAGTTATTTTCTAGCTTTTTATCTAGTAGCTTATGAGATGAGCTTGCTCCAGGAATCTAGATAATCCTGCCCCCTACAATGTCCTTGGTAATGTAAATGGACTGATTGCTGAATTGAGAAGATGAGTGGAGAAAACTTTGGAGTTATTTGATTGCTACTGTGTTTTTAGAATGTCTTGCAGAGTTTTAACACCCATAATGGTTTATGTAGGATAGACTACAGCATACTTGAATATGTATGGTTGAGACACATTCTTTTTCTAAATTTGAGTCTCACAAAAGATATTTAATTTCCCCTAGGGACTACCACTAGATTATCATTTAAATTACCCAGTGAATCTCACATAGGAAAGAAATGACTAACATTATTTTTAACTATTTAGCATAATTTCTTATATCATTTCTCAATTCACTTGAATGGAGAACATTAAAAGTCCTATTCAAAAAGTATATAGGAGAAAGCTCTGACTTTCATCTGGCCTTGACATACCAGGTATTTCCAACAAAAATTGTTTTTCCAATTTGCAAGTATCAATTACTGACTTTACATAGTAATCACTATATCTTATTTACCATGAGAGTCACACAGTAAAATAAGATGCAAGAGTTTGTAATGCAGCTTTTAGAAAAATTGCATAAATATTAAAAGAGGTAAATAGTTATCCAGGGCAAAAATTTAGCCGATAGATAGTAAATGTCAGATAAATGAAATACCTCATTAGATGCACGGCAGATCAACCATCTCCTTATCATATGTTTAGAAAAGACTATTCAGAACTGGTGAGATTAGAATTGACACTTAAAAAGCCAAGAGATTATGAAGCGTTAGATATGAAAAAGCGTTTGTGTACGTATTGACAGAATAAAATGGGGAGGGAGTCGATTAGGTGACACTGTAACAGAAAAGCTAGAAATCTCAATGACAACAAACTTTCTATGCATATATAGATGAGCATATGATTTTTGTCTTTCCTTTTATTCATGTGGTGAATTGCAGTGACTGGTTTTGTTATGCTCAAATCCATGGAACGAGTCTCACTAGGTCATGAAGTATGATCCTTTAAATGTGTTATTGAATTTCGTTTGCTAAATAAGATTTTGTTGAGGATTTTTGTAACTTTGATCAGATATATTGGTTTGTAGTTTTCTTATTGGTTTGTAGTTTTCTTTGTTTCGTAATGTCTTTGTCTGCTTTCAGTATAGAAGTAATGCTGGTTACATAAATTGCATTTGGAAACATTCTCTCTCCTCAGCAGTTCCAATTTTCTTGTTTGTGATTGGTCTGATCATGTTTTGTATTTCTATCTGATTCAGTCTTGAAAAGTTGCATGCCTCTAAAAACCTGTCCATTTCATATAAGTTAAACAATCAGTGTTCATAGTAGTTCATAGTAGTATGATCATCTGTATTTCTGAGATATCTGTTGTAAAGTATCTTTGTTTCTGAATCCACTTACTAGAATTTTCTAGTTTTCCTTATTGAATCATGTTAGAAATTTGTCAATTTTGTTTATGTTTTCAAAGAACCAGGTTTGGGTTTCACTGAATTTTTCTGCTCTTTTACTTCTGTTTTTTTTCCACTTTAATTTTTATTGTTTCCTTCCTTCCAGTGGCTTTTGTTTTCATTTGTTCTTTTCTTTTTTTTAGCTACTTTTATTTAAGATTAGATTATTTGTTGAGTTTTTTCTTGTTTCTTGATATGGTCCTGTTTTGCTATACTCTTCCCTCTTAGTACTACTGCTTTTCTGCATCTCACAGGTTCTGGTAGATTATGTCTTCATTTTCATTTGTTAAATGTCTTCTTTGGTTTCCTTATTAAATCAATAACTATTCAGTAGGATCATGTTTGCTTTGGTAGTGGGCATGTTGTAGTAACATACACCTGATTATGTACTATATGCTTAAGTCATATGCTATATTGTAAACCAGCGTTACCTCATTAAAGAATAATACATTTTTTAAGAGAAAAGTCAACTTAAATAACTATCTGGATTGAATTAATACATACAAAGAAGTCAATTCAGATTTTTATAAGAAAGGATGTTCTGTATAGGTTGTTTTTTCCATTGTTTCTGATGCTATTGTTGTGAGTGGTTAAGATGAATATAAATGTAAATGAGTGGGAATATAAAGATTTAATTAGTTTTGGACTAATTTGGACTGAGTTGTGAAAAATTTAGATTTGATATAAAAAAAAGCCATGTTGACTACACAATCTCATCCCATGTGATGAGTGAGCTTTTACTCAAGATAGTAGAGGTAGAGTGGTTATTGCCAATCCCAAAAATCCATCAGTAGTGTTTATAGGCAGAACCATAACTAAAATCAGTGTTAGTAAGCAGACTTGGTAGTTACATAGGCTTATATCTTCTTGAGGATTATATCTTCTGTGGAAATAACCTTATGCTACGGTATAAAATAGAATTTACCTTTTATATTTCTCTTAAGGTATATATTCAGAGTCAATTCTAGATTACCAGATGCAATTTGAACTCACCAGTGCTTAAAGAAAAGACAATATAAATTGACTCATTGTTAATGCAACAAACTTACAAGTGAAGTCCTAATTATAGAATAATAAATAATTGTGCCATGGCCTAAAAAGGTCTTTCTTGATCTGGTTCATTTCTTCCTCATTAATTTTATATTTACTATTCTCCACCATGAGTCTTGCTTCATGTTTAGGGGTTTGCTACTTAGCATTCACTGAATACTTGGCATTCTTACCATAAGTGCCCTTTAAATCCAAGGATATTAAGGACAATAAAGCATTCTATTCCTTAGTCAATTTAAACAGCCACCAGATACTCATTAGGCACTTTTAATGCTTCTACTATAATTCATAATTTATTTTATGAAGGATACAGTTGGTTTTATTTAACTTATTTTGTATAAGCTTTTTGAACAGTTATCATATTGGTGGCATCTGTTATTTATCAAAACAGCTCACTAAATTAAATATTAAAAAAAATCTATAGGATTTTATTTTATGATGCCAGAAAATAAAGAATTTACAAAAACACAATTTTTTTGCCACCAAATGCATATGTTATCTAAAAGTTTGTTAGGAAATTATCAAGTGCCTCTTGGAACAACCTCAGACTCCAAATGAACTCCTGGCTGTTTTTGACTGTCTCTTCCCTGCACACAATTGGCTTTAAGTCTCTGTGGTACTGCAGTTATTGATCTTCTATTAAACCCCTGTGGAGAAAATAAATGAAATGGGATGAAGAAACTCTTTTTGTAACTGTGATAAGAAAAAGGCCACATGACCTCTTGAAGACCTGTGGTCTCATTGGGAGCAACAAAAGAAAGAGTAGGATCTCATCATGTGCAACAATGCTCTCATAATTGTGAGAAGAGGGTTAGAAACTCAAATAAAGTTGAAAACCTGACTAGGAACTTGAAAGTGAAGGTCAGAAATGACTATAGTTTCCTAGTTGGAAACATGAGGCTTGGAAGGATTAAGTAAACATAGTCTGTGAGGTAGCATTTGTTAAACAAGTGCCTACTGAATTTAATTTAATAATCCTATAAAATCTGCATATTGCAAAGATAGTAAGTCTCTCATGTGATCAAATAAAGAAATCACGTCCAACAAGTTTTTGGCATGTAACTGTACTCAAATATTAGTAATTAATGGAATGAAGGGTTATAAAAGCAATTAAAACCAATTCATATAGCAGTATAGAGATTTGGTGAAGTTCAATGCATAAATAAGAACATTTAACACAGACTGGACATCATAAAGGCATCAGGAGTCTTTCCATAACATACATATTAGAATAATTGTTAGGTTATAAGAGAAGAGGAACTTTTCCTTTTTACTACTGTCTTTAGTACTTTAGACAGATTATTTAGAAAATATTTGTTAAAATATAAAATATGGGACCTAGACCCTTCATCAAAATATTGAAGGCAAACAAAGCCAGCTGATATTATAAAATTTTGTGACTTCTTTTAAAGCTACAACCACCAAGACAGTGTAGTATTAAAAAAATAAGAACTAAATATATCAGTGAAACAGAGAACGCAAAAATAGAACCACATAAATATTACCAACTGATCATTGTCAAAGTGGTGAAAATAATTCAATGGAGAAAGGATAGGCATTTTAACAACCTGTGCTGGAATAGCTAAATGCACATAAACAACACAAATAAACCTAGACACACATGTTACAATTTTAACAAAAATTTAATCAAAATGGATTTATAACTATAAAACAGAAAACAGTAAATTTATAGGATAAAATCTAGGTGGTCTTGTGTTTGGTGATAAATTTAAATATTAGAAGCACAATTTAAAAAAAAATCAATAAATGTTAAATTTTAAAAAAATGTTAAAATTTAAAATTTGATTAATTTCTCTTTGGCAAATAACACAATATTAAAGGACAAGTCACAAACTGGGATAAAATAATTTTTGCAAATGACAAATATGATAAAGGACTGCTATCCAAAATATAAAAACTTTTAATAATCAGAAAAAAAAACATATAAAAATGGGTCAAGACATGAATAGTCACTTCAGTAAAGGAGACACAATGATATCAAATAAGCATATGAAAAGATGTGAAACATTATATGCTTTCAATGAGCACAAATTAAAATAATGAGATACCATACAAGACCTATTAGAGTGGTTAGAATCCAGAAAGCTAACAATTTTCACCTAAGTCTGGTGAAAATGTGAAACATTAAGAACTCTCATTTATTCTTTTGGAAATGCAAAATGATAGTAATTTTGGAAGATCAAAAATGATCTTACTGAGCCCTCCCTGGTGGCGCAGTGCTTTAAGCAACGCACTATGAAGCAAACCGCAGCCACTGCAGCATGAGTTTGATCCCTAGCCCCGCCTGGGGAGGGGACCCACATGGCACAGCAGACCTCTCCTACCTCGCCCACTGCTCCCCTCAGCAGTGTTTTTCAGTCAGTCTGCCTGTTTTGCTCCCCACTCTGTCTGGTGGATTCTCTCACCCCCCACACCTCTGGCCTGTACCTCAGTGCTTGTATGCATAAATAAATAAATCTTTAAAAAAAATGATCTTACCATATAATCTGATACTCATAATTTTTGCTATTTACCCAAATGAGTTGAAAACTCATGACCACACCAAAACCTGTATGAGAATATTTAAAGCAGTTTTATTCATAACTTTCAATATCAGAAATAACCTAGATTACCCTTCAGTAGGCGAATAGATAAATAAACTGTGATTCTTTTACACAGTGGAAAGTTACCACTAAAAAGAAATGAGATATAAAGTCACAAAAGGCATGGAAAAACCTTAAAAGTGTATTGCTAAGTTACAGAAATCTATCTGAAAAAATAAATTCTTTATGAATCTAATTGTTTAACATTCTAGAAAAGGCAAAATTATAGAGACAAAAAAAATAAAATGACTGGTTGTCAGAGAGGGGTTTGGAGGGAGGAATGAATAGGTGAAGCATAGAGAAATTTCAGAGCAATGAAATGCTTCTGTATGAATAGTTAAAGAGGATACATGGTATTATACACCTATGCGACCTCATAGAATATACAACAAAAAGAGAACACTAATGCAAACTATGGACTTCATAACAGAGCATTGGTTCATCATTATAACAAATATTTCACATAATAGAAGAAATAATATGGTCATGAGTCCTTAATGTTGGAAATTTATTATGAGTATGGCTTGTTCAGCAATTTGTCATAGGATGTACTCAATTGTACTCAATTGTCATAGGATGTACTCAATTGTACTCAATTGTCATAGGATGTACTCAATTGTACTCAATTGTCATAGGATGTACTCAATTGTACTGCCTACTGTAATCTAGACTATATGGCATAGTCTTATTGGGACTATCACTGCAAATTGGTCTGTTATTGACCAAAACATCATTAGCCAATTCATGACCATGATGTGGGGAGACTGGAGGGTTAAAGAGGGGTGTGGAACCGTATTTTCTAATCAAATTTTTCTGTAAACCAACATTTCTCTAAAAGTATAAAAAAGTATAAAATGACCTAGTTGTGAAAAAATCTTATAACCTCTAAAAAATTTATAATTCTCTAAAAAAATACAATGAATCAAAAATGCTGAATGTAATATTTTTATAATCAAATGCTTGACTGAACTTAAGTAATGATGGGCATTAGATATGGTTTCACACATGTGTCCAGCAAATTGTTGGCATGTCTGAGACTGACTGTTAAACTTAACTAAGATTGTTAGTTCTGAATTCTTTTATGAAAAACCTGTGTAATCTTTGAGGATATAGCCTCTTTCACATTCTTTTGACACACACAGAATATCTATTAACTTCCCAGGCAATTTGGCTTCAAGGTTGACTAAGTGCTCTGTAGGAAACAGAATAGTAGTAAAATCCACTTTAATGGTTCTAATTAGAGTTATCAAAGTCCTCATATTTAAGGTTATTCATACAGAATTTCTCTGACATTCAGTTTTCACTAAATTCTTGAAAATATTGGTTGACTGGCATTTATCTTTCAACAAGGTAATGTATACTTTCTAATTTTTGGTCAAACAAATATTACAAAGTCTGTGCACATTTTTCAAATATTTGATTTTTTCTGCCTGAGTTTTCAAATTCAGGATTTTGGACATGACTGAATTTAGCTAAGTTCCTGATCAATAAAACAAGACATGAACATTATTTATAACAAATATGAGTTTAAATTGATTGATGCAACCATATTTTAGTGAAGGCAGCACTTTTATAACACAATGTTGACTGCCACTGTATTACTTTATGAAGACAATATATGGTGAGTGTTAATATGGCAACTTAATCAAAATTTCCCCTTTAGCTAATACAAATCCTGTAGAGAACAGTATGGCCTAAAACTAGATTAAAAAACACCTCCATGTGTCAAGTCCCTTAGGGTTATAATATATCACTGGCATTCTAAAACAGCACTGGAATAATAACAATAATTGTTCAACTTAGACATAGTGTACTCTATGTCCATAATTTTTAATCTATCAAAAATAAATAATTGCATCATTAGTACAACACCAAAAATAGGCACTATTATCTCCATTTTACATTTGAGGACACTAAAACATAAATACAGTGCTAAGCTGATCTATGTTATCAAGTTGATAAAGGAAGGGAAAAGAATTAACTTGTAAGGCTTGTCAGTGTTGATGGTGAAACAGTTCTACCATTGAGCATCATCAGTTTTAAACTTCCAGCATGCAGCACTGAATGTGGGCTAGGAAGAGATGTGTACCAGCACACCCTTATATAATATTTATTCCAGTTATAATAGTAAATACAAATTAATATCTGAAGAGCATAGTTAATAGTATAAGTTGGTAAAACAGTTAATAAATAATGAGATTTCAGTATTTATAAATTTTGTTTCATATATAATTTCTATACTATTTTTTATAATTTAATTCTAATAATGATTCCACTTAAATATTGGTGTAAATATTCCTATTTGTTTTGCTATTTTTATTTGGGGGTTATGTTTTACTCCTCCATATGTGTACCTGTTCCATCCATTCTCCACAAAACCACCTGTGTCAATACCCTGTCAACAGTCTTTCCCCATTCCTTCTTCCCTATCCCCATTCCCTCTTGTAACCAGTAAATTCTTTCACTAAGACCAAGATTATTTTTGCTCTCTTTTGCCAGTGTATATTTTTTGACATTTATATTTCACAGATGAGTGAAATTATCTTTCTGACTTATTTCACTCAACATGATCACATCATATTCTATCCATTTTGTTCCACATGCACTATTTCATCATTTTGTATAGCTTTATAACATTACATTGACTATTTAGACCGTAATCTCTTAAATCAGTCTGAAGATAGGCAGTTAGGTTAGCTCCTTGACATGTCCTTGTGGACATTGTTGCTATAAACATGAAACATGAAACACATGTCTTTTCATATTAGAGTTTTAACAGATTTGGGGTGAATACCTAGCAGCGGTATTGTTGGATCATATGAGATTTCTATTTTTATATCCTTAAGACATTTCCATACCATTTTCAATAAATTCTGGGCCAACTTGCATTCCCACAAACAGTGAATGCATATTCCTTTTTCTGTACTTCCTTACCAACTTTTGTTGTTTCCGTTATTTTATATATAGAGAGGCTATTCTGTTAGGGGTGAGTGCTATCCAGTTGTGTTTTTGATTTGCATTTCTTTTATAATACGTGATTTTGAACGATTTTTCATTTGCATGTTTCCTTTAGAAAAAAAAAAAGTCTCTTTTATCCGTGTTTTCACTGTGTTGTCTATTTTTGTTCTTGTTTACTTGTATAAGTACTTTGTATAATTTGTAAATCAGTTCCTTGCCAGAATTCCAGTACTTTGTTGAATAGTAGTGGTATCAGATAACATCTTTCTCTTCTTCCTGATCTTTGTGGAAATGCTTTCAGTCTCAAGTTTTCAACATTGTCTATGATATTGGCTATGGGTTTGTCATATATGACTTCTATAATATTTAGATAAGTTCCATTTATTTTCATTTTATTTAGTAGTTTTATCATAAAGGGATGTTCAATCTTGCTGAATGTTTTAATTTTTTGCATTTATTGAAATGCAATTTCTATATTTTTTAATGATGTGGAGAATGATATTGGTTGATTTGCATAAGTTGAACCAGTCTTGAATCCTTGGAAACCTACTTAGTCATGGTGGGTTATTCTCTTAATACAGTTTTGTACTTGTTTTGCTAGTATTTTGCTGAGGTTTTGCATATGTGTTTATCAGGTATATCACTCTATATATACTTTTTTGTTGGGTTTGGATATCAGGGTGATATAGTCCTAATTGAATGTGCTGGAAAGATTTATGCAAATGTGATTTTTTAAAGAAACTAGGGTGTGCAAAGGTCACATAGCAAGACAATTACAGAGAAGATGTTATAACCGATGTAGTTTCAGTCTCTTCTCCGAGTTACATCCCAGTATGTCTTAGTTAATCAAGAAAATACAAACATTGTAAAGACAAATGTTATCCAATGTTCTTCTAACAAAACATCTGATTTACTCATAGAAAAGTATTTTTAAAAATAGAAAATAAATCAGAATAACTGAAATTTTTACCTCAATATTCTTATCAAAATAATTGCATAATATATAATGCACTAAACCATTTGATCTTTAAAACCCTAGTACTTTGTCCTTGTTTCATAAATGAAAAACCTGAGAACTAAGACAATAAGTGACTCATCTAAGTTGCAGCTAGAAGATGGTGATGCCAAGTTCAGTTCAAGATTTATTGAAGTGATGTCAATTCCACAGAAGGAACTGCTCAATTCTACAACTCCATGTAAGTGCTTATAGCCTGAAGAAATAATAGAAAATCTGTCATTCTTTGATGTAGCAGCCTATGGCAGGAAATGTTCTGTTATTGGGGATGAAACAAGAAGCAAGGTAGCAAGGGAGAAGCCAACAGATGCAACCTCCTGGATCCTCCTCTCAGACTACTTCCTGTGAAATTCCTTTTCCTATCCCCTCTGGCTTTGACCTTATTTCCTATACAGCGAAACCTCAGTACCCTTATTTAATTCTACCTATAACTTACCCAGTCCTAGGAGTAATACATTATCCCTTTAATAATGGAATCAATGGCAATATAGATCAGTATTTTGAAATTTACAGTGCATTTATTTTTATGATCCAAGCAAAATTCCATTTGTTATTTTGTCCGCCATCCATATACCACTTAATTTTATTTAAAAAGCAAACAAATGGAAGTGTCTATATCTTGTTAGAAATTTGAGAACTAAAAACACACAGTCAATTGCAAACAATATATTCATGAAGTACTCAAAAAATTGAATTAAAGTAGAGAGAGTATGACAGCATTTCAATTTAATTAAGAATAAAAACTGCTAGAAGACAAATTCTATGAGAGAAGGGAGGTTTTCTAACTCTCTATATATTTTATATACCTAATTATATATGTATATATAAATTTACATATACATAATTTTGTTAGCTAGGGTGCTTTACATTATGACTGGCATGTCATAAATGAGCAATAATTGTTGAAAATTAATAACTATTTTTAACTATTTGTTAAAAATTGAATACAAGTCTAGTGATTTTTCAGAAATTTTCATATTTTTCAGACAATAGAACCTTTTTAAAATCACATGCTCATAAAACATAAAAAAACTTATTTCGATGAAGGGTTTTAAATATTTCTAAGTATGTGTTTATTTTTAATCTTACATATAAAAATAATTTTTAAAAACCTGAAAATGGTTTAATATAGATGTTAATTACATTCCTAGTTAATGAGTTTTTATGAAATTACAATTTTTATTCTGATTGTACAGTATCCCAATTTATGTTAATAATTAATGATAATTTTTAAGCAGCATATTTAGACTTATACTTCAAAAGTTTGCTTGTACCAATAGAGATTGATTTCTAATATGAAGTAGCATGAAAATAACATATTGATGACTTCTGATATTTATAAAACCATTTGTCTGTGTACTGCTCTTTCAGTATCTTTTAACATATTTTAAAACTGAAATAAAGGATTGAATCAAACATTTACTACATTTCTGCATTGTATCCACGAGTACTGTCACATGTAGGGATATTCCTCCTCCATCCCTGTGTCCCTATACCAGTCTCACAAGGTACAATTTATACACATTTCGCTATGTTAAAATAAGTCAAAACAAAACCACAAAGAGCAAGTTGGCTGTAGTGTGTTAGGTCTTCCCTTTTTATATAGCCTTTGCTTTTTTAAAAAACTCATATACTAAATGTGATGAGTAAACTAACAAATATATACTAACCACCATGAGGATGATGGGAAGATGGGCTACAAAGAATAAGACCATACATTAAGAAAATATCAGCCATCACAAAAAGGTTTAGATTTGTGATAGTAGGTGAATTTGTGGAGAAAATATTCTCCATGGACCTCTTGCATTTCTGTACTCCCTTTGCCTTGAATAGCTTTTCAAGAATCATTGTATAATATATATTTTTTGAAGATAGAGTATCTTCTTTTAGAGCAAAATAGCACAGTTGTTTATGTCCAGTATATTAATTAATTCCTTCTGCTGAGGAAAAAAACCTATTGAAAGAGATTCAGGTTCCAAGAATTCAGATCGCCTTTCCTATAAAATAAGCCACCCCATTTAGTGATGTCACTTGATCCAGTCACATCTCCCTGCGGGAACTGGGACTGGAGAAACAAGGATAGATGTTGAAAGGCATGTCCCTCCTATTGCTGGGAGTTACAAACTGTCCTTTTTTTCTAATGCAGGATTCTCATGTATTCTGCCAGCATCTATGAAATGATTTCAGGCTAACTGATTAACTTGAAATATGATAAAGTCTCAAATTCTTAACAGCTCTCGACTATAAGGAGGGAGAGAAATTGCCTCCTTCATGAATAAAGTGAAAGGATTTTCAGAAGAGAAAATATCCAGACATACAGACATCTGAATATGTTCAAAGCAGAATAACATAGGAAAAAAGCAGAAATTTGAAAAAAAAAAAAATAGCTCTCACGAATAAGATCTTCAGAAGGTATATGTAGTGCAATAAGAAATAGAATTTTAAAAGGAGATACATACAAAATTTTATGGATTGTGTTTTTCTTGTGTATTCCTCAGAAACTAGCAGATTCTGTGAGTTACATTATGCAATCAGTTAGTCACAACTAAATAAATATCAATTAAAAGACATTAAATAACCAGGAAAAGTTGATAAAATCTATGATCCGATTAATGTGACACCAATATTTTATAGATCATTAGAATGGTATCTGTTGGAAAATTTACTTACTAGGACCATCATTTCAAGGTACTTATATAAGAATTAACTTCGATGATTCTGCATGAAGAGGAGAGGTAGAATATATTTGTATTTTCTATTTCCACAAGCTGATTTTTCTCATTGGGTAAGAGTGCTAAGATCAAATTGATCTTCCCATTTCCTTCCTTTAAAGAAAAGACTGTTCTCCCCCCCGCCCCCTAGGAAATTCTGTGACTGGATCATGGATTGGATCTTTCTTAGAAAATCTTTAAAACCTAACCATGGGCACAAGCTGCACCAGTAAATCCTACAATTTTCCTAGTAGGTTTGAATTCTAACTCTCTTCACCTTTTTGCCTCTTCTTCTTTTTTTTTTTTTTGAATTTTAGGTTTTATTTTTTTTTAATTTATTTATTTATGCATACAAGCACTGGGGCACAGGCCAGAGGTGTGGGGGGGTGAGAGGATTCACCACAGAGAGCGGGGAGC
>JAGFMF010011418.1:8056953-8096015 GCA_019455555.1 Galemys pyrenaicus
CCCTGGCCGGCAGCAGGGATCGAACTCGTGCTGCAGTGGCTGCGATTTGCTTCGTAGTGCGTTGCTTAACCCACTGCGCCACCAGGGGAGGCCCTTTTTGCCTCTTCTTCCAGCACACAAAAGGACACTCTGCTGAGAAAGATTGCATATTCGTTGCATAACTCTTCCTACACTGCACAATATAATGAAATTAAAATTGAACCCAACTGGGTCTATCCTGAAACAATAAGCAACATCATCCAGTAAAATCAGGGAAATAAGTTAGGAGACTATTAAAATCATGCATATGAATGATACAATGTTCACTTAAGTACTGTCAATAGAAATTTGACAGTAGTAAGAAGAGTCAGCTTTTGGATACATTTTGAAAATAGAATTGAAATAAGAATGGACAGGGCCTCCACAGTGTCCCAGGGGTTAAGTCTCAGCATTTTTTATCTCTTAAATCCTGAGTTCAGTCCCAGGTCATGGAACTAACAAACATATGGTGCAAGAGACCACACCTATCTTGCTCGCTGCTCCCCTTAACAGTGTATTTTAGTAAATCTGACAATCTGCTCCCTGCTCTGTCTCTAGTGCATCATCTCACTCCCTACACCATGGACCTGTACCCCAATTTGTCTATGTATAAGTAAATAAAATAAATCATTTTTAAAAAGAATGGGCAAACTGAGTATCTGAAAAGTTAGGCCCTTCTGGTTTTAGATCCCACTCCTTTATTCATATGTATATATGAAAGATTTGTTTATGCATTGCATACTCATAATTCTGATCAGAAATAGGAATTAAGGCGTTCAAGTTAGTTTCATTTAACAAATCAAAACCACAAGATCCCACCTCACACCAACTACAAATGTTGGTGAGGGTATGGAGAAAAAGGAACCCTGTTACACTGTTGATGGGAAAATAGATTGGTCCAGCTGATGTTGTTTTTGAAGTCAGTGGATTTGGAGATCGGAGTTGTTGGGTTCACTCTGGGAAAGGTGTCACCAGAGCTCCCTGTTCAGGGCACACAGTGAGTTCCCAGGCAAATTTCTCCATGAGGCAGAGATGTTAGTTATTTTAAAAATCAGGTTTAGCGGGAAAGGGACAGGAAAGTTAAAGATACTTGTATAGACACAAACACGCAGGAAGAGCTCAGTGAAAGGGACAGGTTTGCTGAGAAATACCTGCATAGTTATAGCAGGTGGCCTTGAGGAGAGCTGTCTTCACTGAAGGAGGTCAGTGATGAGAAGCCCTGGCATGGTACAGGTTACCGGCAGGCAGGAGGCTGCTGCCCTGTAGGAGAGAGTTGGTGAAGAGAAGCACCTGTATAGTCACAGGTGGGCAGAAGGACAGCTGCCCCATGCCAGTGCAGAGACTGCGCTGATATAGTCTTCTCTTTGGGAGGGGCTCACTCCTTCATGGAGTGGCTTGCTTGTTTAAAATATGTAGAATTTGAAAGGGACTGGAGATGCTACAATGGACTCCAGAGATAATGAGCTCAATCTCCAGATCTTTATCTTTGGTCGGAGCTCAGAACACTCCCTATAGCAGTCTGATATCTGTTTGGGTGTTGAAACCTAAGGGTCTTTGTTTCTATAACTGGATTAATGGCTGTTAATCCTTCTACCCTCACCTTGTGTGAGCCAGGTTTCTGGTCTTACGACTCTTCCTTTCCAGTTTCTCTATTTTTAAGCACCATCACAAGCACTGTGAAAAGAAGTGTAGATATTCCTCAGAAGACTAAAAATGGATTTTATCCTATGACCTAGTAATTGCACTCCTAGGTATCTATCCAAAGAACACAAAAGCATTAATTTGAAATGAAACCTAAACTCCCACATTTATAGCAGCACTATTTACAATGGCCAAGATATGGAAACCACCTAAATGCCCCAGAACAGATGAATAGATCAAGAAGATGTGATACATGCACACACACACACAGTGAAATATTCAGTGATTAAAAAAATAAACTCATGTCATTTGTGGCAACATGGATAGAAATGGAAAGGATTATTGTAAGCAAAGTGAGGCAGAAAGAAAAAGATAAATACTGGATGGTATCACTTATATGTAGAATCTAGAGAAATCAAACAAGGTTCATACAAAGAAAAACTGTATAACTGACTCAAGCAAACAGTAGATCTGGACACTCTGGAGGGGTGGGGAAGGAGGAGGGAGAGAGGGAGAATAGAGAACAGGGAGGGGGTTGAGGAGGAGTGTGTTGGAGGACTGTGAACACTTTTGTACTAGGGCTAATAGGGTGACTGTGCCTGAGGGGAGAGTCCTGCATTGTGAAAACATAAACAAGGATGTTTAAAAACATCAAACAAAATAAATAAAAACACACCTGCTTAATGGTGTCAAGCCAAAATGATTATAAATATAATTCTTAATCCACCTGTCCCAAATTTAACATTGTGAATTTCATGAGAATTTCTCTATAATAGAAATGAATGATTTAGTAGAGAGAGGCTACAATTAAAGAATAAAAATGATGGAGGTAAAAGAATAGAAAAACCAGAAAGGAGGCACCTGAAGACCAGAGACCTGGCTCACACAAGAGGTGGGGGTAGAAGGGATTAACAGCGTTAACTATGGAAACAAAGACCCTTAGGCGCAAATGGATGATTGCTATGGGAGTGTCAGACCAAAAGTAAAGATAGGAGACTGAGCTCTATTTCTGGAACCTATTGTACTAGCTCTGGAGCCCATGGTAGAACAGCCCTTTTCAAATTCTATATAATACAGTCCTCCCTGGTGGCGCAGCGGACTGTGCTCCGCACTGTCAAGCGTCTGCAGCACGGCAGCTCGAGTTTGTTCCCGAGCCAGGGAGGGGTCCCACATGGTGGAGCAGGCCTTTCCTGCCACACCTGCTGCTCCTCTCAGCAGTGTATTTCAGTCAGTCAGCCTGTTCTGCTACCCACTCTCCCTCTGGTGAATCCTCTTACCTCCTGCAACTTTAGCCTGTACCCCAACTCTTATGTGCATAAATAAATAAATCTTAAAAAAAATGCTTTAAAAAAAATTCCACATAGTTGATTCAAAGTCAACAAGCAAGCCACTCCATGAAGGAGTGAGTCCTTCCCAAAGAGAAGACTATGTCAGTGCAGTCTTTGCACTGGCATGGGGCAGCTGTCCATGTGCCCCCCTATGACTATGCAGGTGTTTCTTCTTAGTTGGCATCAATTCTCTTTATTCATTATATTTACATTTAGTCTTTTATGTTGTTGCTACTGCCTGCTGAGAAGTTTGTTTTAAGATATAGCATTATAACAAAAGACTTTTTTCATAGTTAGAGAAAATACATAATAGTTATTGAAGTTCAGGTACCTTACTTTCATTTCAATGCTATTTTGCTATGTAAGTTTACTAGTAACAATACAAGTTCTTCCAAGTACATGATTTATATGTTCTGCAATTGACTCTTCAATATTTTTCCAATTAGCACATCGTGTTAATAAGCCATCATGCTGTAATACAATCTAATGGGTTCCGAAACAATAATATAACATCTTGTTTTAGTGAACACAAAGTTTGTGGTCATTTATCATAAAAGCAATTGTAAACTAGCATTGATACAAGATCACAAAGAAAATCTGTATGTTTTAAAAGCACCTGAAGTCATTAAGTCTGCTCGAGAAAAGACTGTCCCTACATGAGTTTACCAAGACCAGAGTTTCCTCCATATACTTATTTCAAAAAGGGACAATATAGTGATGGCTTATGTGGCTTGAAGTGAAGGGCCAAAGCAGCAAATGACTGCTTGCAAGAAACAGATAATTATCAGTCTCCAAACATGATTCTATGATGTTACTTCCAAGAGATGAATTCTGGAGGCTTTTAATTGGCTTCAGTGTGAGAGAAGGCAAGTGACAAATAGCAGCTCCACTTCATCAATCCTTACCAATGTGAAACCTATAATTTTTAGCGCTTTTCTTTTTCTCTACATTTTGCAAGAACTCAAAAATAATTGGACGCACTCTATAAATTTTTCTTTTGAAGCTACTGATTGATCTAAGCTTAGCTTCTTCAAACATCCCTCCAAGCATCTATGATAGGTCATTTTAAGAGACCCTTTTTCTGATCAGAATGACACTGTTTAAATGAACCTGAAGTTTTGAGAAGTACAATTAATTGGAGCTATTTTCTTCAATTTGAGAATCAACTCCTCAAATAAATAGACTCATTAGCTTTCCCTTCAAATTATTTGCATTTTACCCCAATGAAAAGGTCTCAGCAGAATCAAACAGTCCAAGCTCTGACAGAGAAGTAAAGTCTTGGGAAGCTGGTAAGTTCATTTATCTTTCTCCTCCATCTTCCCTTAAATTGAGTTCATAATTCCTGCCAGGAATAGTGTGAGAATTAATTGAGTATTAGAAGGAAGAACTTCTTGCATTTTGAGCATTTTGGCATGCATATGATTTCTTAGCCATACTCCCTGATTAAAACAACTCATATTTCATATATCTATCTCTGTATCTGTGTTAATATCTACATTTATATGCAAGAAACTTGTTCTAAATTGAGATCTATATCTATACATTTTTTCCCCCAGTGGAAGAAATTTTAACAAAAGTTCCCTTTATAATTTGATATTCAGTATGATTTACATGTACCCCAAAGCTGACAAACATGAAATTCATCAGTTAAGCAGTAAATGCAATTTTAAACAAATAATCATAAACTTATCAGCTATTTCTTGCCAAGAAGACTCAGGATATTAAAATTATTATGTTAATAATTATAATAAAATGAAACACATTACCATTTTTGCATATTTTCATTAGACATCTTTTTAATAAGCTTTATTGAGGTATTAATTACATGAAAGAAGGCATCCTTTTAAGTATTTAGTTGATTTAAAAAATGTATATCTATATACCCACAACTAAGATCACATTATAGATGATTTTCATAACTCCAAATGCCTCTCCTGCCCCTTTGCAATCACTTTTCTCCTCTTTCTCCCCCAGGGATCCACTAAGATCTTTGATAGCACTTTGTTTGCTTGGGTTTTCTATAATGTTATATAAATAAAACTGGCAGTATAAGGTTTTTAGTATCTAGATTTTTCATCCTGCATATTCTAGACATTCATTCTTATTACTGAATCTATTAGTTGGGCCTTCCCATTTATTTTTTAGTAGTAATAAAATGTATAGATATACTGTATTCATTCATCTGTTGTTGGACACTTAAAGTTGTTTCCAGTAATACTAAAAAAAAAACAAACAATATCAAGCCCTCCCTGGAGGCACAAAGGGGTAAGTCTCAGAACTATGAAGCTATAGGCAGCATGAGTTAGATGCCGGCCAAGGAGGTGACCCACACGGCATAGCAAACTTCTCCTGTCTCGCCTGCTGCTGCCCTCAGCAGTGTATTTCAGTAGATCAGCCTGCTCTCTTCTCCATTCTGTCTCTGGTGAATTCTCTCAACCCCCTGCACCCCTGGCCTGTATTTATGCTCCTGTATGCATAAATAAACCTTAAAAAAAAAAACAAATAATATCTCCATCCAGTTCTGTTCATGGACATCAGTTTTAATTTTCTGAATAAATATCTAGATATGCACATGCTAGTTTACACTTTTACCTTTATAAGATGCTAGTTTACATATAACATGCTAGTTTACATAGTTTACACTTTTACCTTTATAAGATAGCAAACTTTTAAAAGTATATCACCTTATATTCTTATTATTAGTCCATTACAGTGGCTTTCTATTCTGATCAGTAATCACTAATGCTAGGATTTTGCATCTTAAATGCAAATTTTACCTCTAATTATCCCAACAGCTAATGATTTAACATGCCTTTTTGTCATTTATATATGGTCTTCAATGAAGTGATTGTTCATATATTTAGTCCATCTTTTAAATAGGGTGTTTTGTCATTTTAACAGTTTTTAATACTTATATACTACAAATATTCCTTTGTCAGAAATCTGCAACGTATTTTTCACCCAATCTGTGGTTTATCTTTTAAATGTTTATGGGATACAATTAATTATTTCTTTTATATTTATGCTTTTCTAAAACACTATTCTAGAAATATTTGCTTAGGTAAGAGTGGTAAAATTTTTTGGTGTATTGGCTTTTATATTTATATCTGTGATTTTGTGTTAATACTTGTGTTTCTTCTGAGGTAAAAGTAAACATTCATTTTTATGCATAAAAACAGGTGTTTCAAATAGATCTTTTAAGACTAATAACTTGCCTAAACTGTGGTGATTGGAGATTACCTTCTGTCAAGAAAGATAGTCACAATTTTTACCTGTTTCAATTAAATGTTTCTATGGTAAACTTATCTACATTTTCTGCATTTGGTCAATTTCCAGCATCTCAAAAATGTATGTATATTTAGATTATATACATACACATTTTTTTTAATAAGTATTATGTCTCAGGGAAGTGGATGGTCATTGTCGTGGTGGTTTCCCAAGTACATCACTTCAACTTGATCTGAAGTCTGCCCCAAATTATATTTTTATTTTTATTAGTTCATCACCATGAGTGGTAATATGTTCACTTGTACATGCTGATCATTTCAGACTAAATATTAATAATGGAACAACTGATGTCATTTCAAAACATTGAGAATTGCACATCCGCCAAATATCTCAATTTCTACTTTAGAATTAAAGAACCATTAGAATAAGAATAGAATGAAACTATAGAAAAAGCGAACACACTGGGAAGTTGGGACTTGGCATCATCAGCTTGTAAAAGGCACTAGAAATGAGGAAGGGCTTTTCTCTCCTCATTCACACATCCAACATGTGTTCTTTTAACAAGATCCTGAAGGAGCTGCTCTTGCCAGCTGACAAACTCCAGAAGTACATGTTATTTCAGAGTCTTCCTGACACAAGACAGCAAGGAGTACTAAAATTAGCCAAGGACACTGCCCAAATAGTTTAATGGTCACTGTCTTGAGTTCTTCACCCACACACAATTGCAAGACTACTCAGCCTCAGAGAACAACAGTGTGATTTATTTAACAAACCAGGGGGATTAAAAAGAGTCACTGAGGCCAAAAATAGCTGTTTACCTCACCCAAAGCAGGGTCCAGTGTTTTCGAGTTCTAAACAAAAAAGATCGTGTCTTGCCACCACTGAGGCCTGGAGCACATGGCAGCCAGATTATAGGCCAGGTTACAACCCACAAAGACAACAGAAGACACAACAGGAGATGCTACTGGAGCTGCCGAGATGCTCCAGCACAGCACCAGACAAGCGACATCTAAAACAGCTGCTACAGCGGCTGAATGACAACAATCTGCCAACACTCATGTAGCGAGGTGCCAACTCCAGGTGTTAGCCAGGCTGTAACAGCAGCAAAACAGGAACAGTTTCAATGCTCTACTGCTTCAAAGTCTCTGAACTTTTCCTCTCTGAGATTGGCTGCTGGGGGCCTCTCTATGTCCTTCATAGCCCAGTACCAGCCTTCTGGAAGATCTGTATGGTCAGAACCAAAATTACAACTCCTAAATCGCCAAAGATCCAAAAGCTCTGAATGCACAAATGTTGAATCCCTGAACACTGAATTCTGGTGGCTGCAGTCCTTTATATTTCTCATCAGTCTCCACCTCAAAGATTTTAGTATTTTCTCTGGGCCTAACTATCTTCACCAGCAACCCCTTGCAGAGGGCACTGCCTGTAACAGTCTGGCTTCAGCCACTGGTTACATTACAATGAAGGATTTCTTATGCACTTTGTTCTGACATTGTACTTGGGTAATCAGTGTGAAGTTGTCAACAGCTTTCTTAAGTTCTTTGCAAGAAGTGCCACATTTCCCTATAGTTTTTCCACTCAGATCCTTGATTAGCTTGCAGGTGACTTCAAAATTATGTATATTCCTATAAATTGGTTACCCCGGAAATACTGAGAGCAGATTTCTAGAAAGTTCTACTGGGATAGTACTTCAGCAACTTAATCTTCAGAGACCTGGAACCACACTTTCCAGTGAGATCTGGATCTCAGCCCCAGGGTTAGAACAATTGTTCTTTGGGTGATCTATTCCATACATGGATATTATAGTAAATATTTAAAGCATGACCATTAATTAATAGATAATTTCATGCTTTGTGAATCATTGTAAATTTACTACTGACTTTCTGGCTGTTATCTAGTGCACTGAATCCATGGATGGAGGTATGGGTTAGTCTCAGGTCCAATCTCCTGCAGGCCACATAGCTACACAAAATAGGGTAACCCATATAATGATTTCTGTAAGCAAAAGTGGAAAATATCCTGAATTTACTCAAATGCATTCCCCAACTCTGATGAGTGACAATTCTTTGAAAATTTTTCACTTTTAAACTTAGATTGATTCATCTATTACAGGAAAATATTAGCTGTATTTTATTTGTATTAAAAAGATTAAATTTCCCAGTATAGCAATTCTTTCAGGCTTAGAAATTCAATAGTTCCCTATTTATTGTCAGTTATTTATTATGATATGGATAAAATCAATCACTTATAGTTTTCTAAGAACATCTCTGTATCACAGATAAAAAAACCAATAAAAAATGTGAAGTTTTACTTAGTTTTGATAAGCCAAGCTTAATTTTCTTCTTCTTTCCCTCTTAGTATAGACATGTAAGAAAATTAATATTGAAGGTTATCCTGTCTTTAGTCATTACTCCAAAAGGAATCCTAAGAGAACAGTGAATTGATCATATATTCTTAAAAAATAACTAATTAATATGCAGTCTCTTTATCATCCAACAAGACTCATGAAATATATTCCAAAACAATGAAGAAGACAAGTACTCTCTAGAGGAGTTGTCTCAAAGTTTATTCTATAGACAAGTTTTCAGCAAAATTGTAAAAAAAATAATCACATGGCTAACTAACTAATTGGCAAAAACTGAGTGAAATAAAATTAACTAGGTACCTTCACTGAGATCAGATGTTCTGGGAATTTCAGAGAAGGATATATAGAAAGCAGTATTTCGAGTTTGTTTGACCAAGAAATCCAACTTTCATAGAACATGTGTTAAAAATGGCAACTATGTCCAGTTTACTCTTACATAGTAATAAACTGTGTCCCAGTCAAGTGGCCTATATAGAGTCACACACTTTTGTTGTAAAGTCTATAATTAAGAGTCCAAAGTTGTGTCTTAAAGCATAAATGCTTTAACATCAATAACCATTCTCTAGCCCATTTTCAAGTCTGAGACTATTTCCTAATCTAATCTAATCTTAAACCTTCAATTTTTATATACTACTATAATAGAACAACATTTTTAAAAATATTTTCATTGTCCAATTTTTTTCCAGACTTTTGAAAAAACAGAAAAAAAGGCTAATATTTTTAACTTTAATTATGAAGACTTGCTGTTTTTTCTCTGCATTTTTCCTTTTTCTCTATTATATTCTCAGTGTAGAACAAGACAATCATTTCTATGAAGCTGTGATTTTATTTTTCAATAAAGATTACAAAGGGAGGGCTTCCCTGGTGGTGCAAGGGGTTAAGCACTATACTATGAATCATTTGTAGCCACTGTAGCATGATTTCCATCCCCTGCCAGGAAGATGACCCACATAGCTCAGCAGACCTCCCTTGTTTCGCCCACTGCTCCTCTCAGCAGTGCATTTCAGTAGATTTGCCTGATTGTTCCCCACTCCATCTCTGGTGAATCCTCTCACCCACTGCACCTCTGGTCTGTACCCCAATTCTTATATGAATAAATAAATAAACCTTAAAAAATAAAAAAAGACCACAAAGGGAAATGAAAAAGGTATGTTTATCACCTGCAAGTTGGAGGAAGTACATGACCTGCTTCCCAC
Organism: Galemys pyrenaicus; assembly: GCA_019455555.1. Taxonomy (NCBI): domain Eukaryota; kingdom Metazoa; phylum Chordata; class Mammalia; order Eulipotyphla; family Talpidae; genus Galemys; species Galemys pyrenaicus. Next base: position 8,066,730 of record JAGFMF010011418.1, read on the forward strand.
AGGAAGAGATCCTACAGTAAGCTGTCAGCAGTCCCTGGGGCTACGCCACTATGGAGGTCCATGGCTGGAGTGTTTGGGAGTCCCGGGCTAAGGCAAAATTGATCAATTCAGACCAAAAAGATTTAAAATTTTGGTAAACACCATAGGGTCTTAACTAAGGTACAAATAAGGGAAAGAATAGGAGGCAGAAGAAATAGTAAAAGGAGCATTGTGAAAATGATATGAAGAACTTATTTACTACTGACATTCTGGCTATTATCTAGTGCACTGAATCCATGGTAGTAGGGGTTAGTCTCAGGTCCAATCTCCTGCAGGCCACTTAGCCACACAAAATAGATTCAGAGGCAGCAGTATTTTAGAGTGCTTCCCTAAACTCTTAACAGATGTATGCATTCCTCATATTATCTAAAATGAAATATTAATCTTGACTCATAATTTATGTCACTAGTTTAGTCTATGTGATTTTGTCTAGGTTTATGAAATTACCACAATTTCATAATTAAGTAAGTCCTTATTTAATCCAGACAACCACCAATATTGTGGGTGCCATTATGACTGACTTTTTATTAGTTAGGAAATGAGATTTAAATGTTTAAGTAACTTGAATAAGGTTGTACTACTAATTAGTTGTGTTCAATCTAAACAGTGACAGTAAGACATTAGATATACAATCTTAAATACTCACTATGAGGTCGGCTTAGATTTTGACTCCCACAGCAATTAAATGCCAAGTTCGGTCATATTGTGATGCCACTTTGATGTGGTTACAAAGAAAAGAACAATAATAATTACTCCATTGATGCTTAACCTGCCCTTCAACAGATTCTATCCTCTTTCATTTTGCCTACTCTTGCATGCTGCCTGCTATGAAGCATCATTTTTATCTTGTCTCTCATAAATTCATACAAAGACAATGATTATATGACATTGACAAGCTTCTAGAGATATTATGAATAAATAAAACTGAATACTCAACTATACAACCAGCAAATATGACAATTTTCAATTTTGCTTAATAGTCTATCAGCTGGAAAGAAGAAAAAATGAATACTAATATAATAGCTTAATCTAAGTTATTATATTAAATTAAATGATGAGAAAATTCAATATTATAACTGGGCATTTGAGAAGATATGACTATGGCTTCTACTATCTTATACATTTGAATTTAGAATGCAGTCTTAACTAGAATAGTTAAACCTTTACAAGCTAGTTATCTTCAGTGTTGCTTGTTGCTAATGAAAAATAGTACTTTGTATTAATTTCTACCTTAAAACAATAGATTATTTGAAAAATTGTTGGTACAGTCACCATGATTCCAATAATAGTAAATTTCAATTTCCTATATGTGTTTCAAACTCTGCACTCAATAGGAAGAAAATAAGCTTATATATCACTTTCTCAGCTGGCCATATCAATGTATACTAAAAACTATTCTCCATTAGCCTGTACTGTAAGTGGTCCTCCATACTAAATAACACTCACTTGAGATGCAAAACAACAATCATTATAAATTGTCAAGATCATAAATCTAAAAATGTAGTATAATTCATTCCTTATCATAAGATCATTACAGTTCACATTTTTGGTGTATAAATATTAACTTTTTTTTATAAGAGAAGGGTGCCAGACTACATATATATGTAAATGAAGGCTGTATGAGTTTGTTCATTATTAACCTTTCATTTTATAAATGGGTAAAATCAATAATCTATTTATTTGGCAACTGAAAGTTATTTTCAAACAACTTCATGCAAGATTAAATTTTCATAGATTTTTATCTCCATAATTTATAACAAAAATAATATCTCCTCAAATGCTAGACACATATAAAATGTCAAATCTTGACAACCTTTGAAATGCATGTAATAAATTCTCTATTTTTTGCAGGCTAGTCATAGTCTGACTGAAATTAGTGCTTTTTTTCAAACATTGAGACAGAAGACAGTAGAGTCTGGATATTCTCTAAAGTTGTAAATGTATAGGCTTTGTTTTTAACCATTCTACAAAACTGACCTGAGAATTATGATCATTTTCAGTTTTGTTATAAGTTTGCTATATTTACATTAACATAGAAACAATGATAGGATTTTAAATACATTCGTATAATTTTTGATTCTTTCCAAAGATACCCAAATTGCTGAACAAATAGTTTTTGTTTGTTCTACCCCAAAATAATTTCTGTTCAGAACAGGTATTTAGGAATAGGTCAAATATCTCCTTTAAAGGAGAAGATATTGCTTTGAGACTATAGATAACAGAATTACTAGTATTAATATTGTGCCCATTGTCCATTTTCAATTGGGAAATCCAAACTTTTATGCTCAAGATTGTCCATACTATAAAATGATCACCTTAATAGTTAAGTGATATATTTTAAAGTCAATAATAAATTCAATCAATGAAACAATAAAGAGTAAAGGTTTTAAACTGAGAGATATCAGTCTAATCCCTCAAATCTGAATGTTTTGAAGTATTTCTGAACACTTTGAAATATTTTTCAGATTATGTCCTTACCACTGTGAGGAGACCCTGACCTCGTACAAACTTGAATATGAAGTAGGCAGTGAAGTGCCATGTTCTGAGGTGTACACATAAGATTTCAATGACTATGAGAACTTTTTTTCTAAATAATGATCTTTTATGATGACATTATTTTCATGAAAATTCATTTGCACTTATAGTCCTATTCTCTTCTTCTTTGAATTTTTGGATTTTCTTTTATTCCTCTGTGAGTTAAATGGGAAAAATTAAATAATATGCTTAAAACATTATTTAACTATTTATTTTAGGCAATAATTTCTAGCTATGCATTATGTAAAGTCACATTTTTATTCCTTCCTTTGAATTCTACTAGCTACCTGACCCCTAATTTCTATCAATTTTACCTTTATTTTATACATTATTAAAGATGATAACATACATATTTCTTTCTAAATAAAAATGTTACATTTGGTAAACAAAAATGTTTAAATTTTGAAACCAACATTCTTATTTATTTAGAAGACTGACCTTAAAATATCTCTAGTTTATTATAAGTAACTATTTAACCCCACTGTGCTAAGTTCTTATTCCTTACCCTGCAACCACGTGTTATTGATATTCCTGACACGGAGGTGATGATTTGATCTTTTGATTCCTTTTCAGTTAGAAGGATAAAGTGCAAAGAATTTCTGTGAAAATGATTTCACAAAAGATCGTATAAATTTCTCAAAATCATTGAAATCTTATGTGCACACCCAGAACAGTACCCTTTCCTGCCTGCTTCACAGTCAAGTTTATATGAGGTCAGGGTCTTCTCACAATGATAAGGATATAATCTGAAAAGCAAGTCTTTACAGAAAAAAAAAAGGAGAAAATTTGTGTTAATGAAGATACATAAGATCACTTTTTGGTTACAACCAAAAAATTCTCAGTAAACCCTGAGACGGGTGCATCTTGGGACAGCTAGAGCTCAACTCCTTTTTTTCTTCATTCTGACGTCTAGTCAGTGGAACCAGGGGATTATGCACTGGCTTTCAAAGTTCCTCCCCCAAAGTGAGACATTTTTAATTAACTTATTTAAATATTTACTTTTATTAATTTATTTAAAATTTTATTTATTTACTTTTAAGGTTTATTTTATTTACTTATACACACAAGAGCTGTGGTGCAGGCCAGAAGTGTGGAGGGTGAGAAGATTCACCAGAGACAGAGTGGGGAGCAGAATAGGCAGATTGAATGAAACACAGCTGAGGGAGCAGTGGGTGAGGCAGGAGAGGTCTGCTCTGCCATATGGTTCACCTTCCTGGCCAGGGATGGAACTTGGTGTTACAATGGTTGTGGATTCTTCATAGTGTAGTGCTTAACCCCTTGTGCCACCACGGAGGCCCCAAAGTGAGAGAATTTTTACCTGCACCCTGAAAGTCAGTACACTGCATTTTCTGCATGTATTATATAGTTTATTCTTAAGATAATTCTGTCATGTAGCTAGCTATTGTTATCCCCATTTTCTATGTAAGGACTCTGATTCAAATAACAAAACAAAAGTGAACAAAGAATTTTTATGAGTCAGAGTCCTCTGAAACCAGTTTGAGTTCATTGGATTACAATGAGTTCCCTGTTTATAAAGCTACTTGAAAAGAAGTGGAATCAGTACTCTCTGGGAGTGCTAAAGAAAGAGAAGTTCTATGAATTCTGTGAATAATTGGACAACATAATCTTTCCAGTTTCTTTCATTCCTGAGATTCTATGATTCTGCAAGTTGTCCAAGGTCACATAGTTAATAAGCTATTGAAGGCAAATGTTGCTTCAAAAGTACCCTCATTTATACAATGAAGAAAGATGCTAAAATGATTCAATAACCTAGTCAAGAGTCATTACTGTAACACTCAAATATTGAAGAAAATTTATTGCAGATGACTTCTCAATAGGTATGCAGAAAGAACCTATTCATTTGGTGACTAACATGTTATTGATTATTACTGGTATTGTATTAAATTGTCTAAATACCTTGAAGATTGTTGTACTAAAGTGGTTATGAATAAAATATAGATAATACCTTTTCTACCACTCCCCCAGAGAATAAATGTCTTGAGTTGTGTAGTAAATGAACAAATGTTCTAATAGAAAGTGAAAAACAAGTGTATGCTAGGTTGTATTTAAAAATCCCAACTCTCTGAACTGACATGCTATATGAGGTTCTGCTTTCTAAATATATTTTGAGGAATTTTGATATTTGAATAATCAGTTCAAGTAATGATAATTGTCCTTTCTTACCACTTACAACTTTTAACTTTATGATAACTCCAGGATGCTATGATCCTAACATGGTTATTTAACAAAGTGACTTGTAATTTATCTACTTAAATCATAATTAGGAAATAAACACAGGATTTAAACCTAAATTAGATTATTATACTCAGTGTACTTTTTAGAAATATGTATCAGATTTATTTATTCACATTTAACAAGTCAAGTCAGGGCAAACAAAAGTGTGACATGCATTTTCTTATTTTAAATGCAATTATTCATATTAAAAAGTCAGGGTTTAAGTACTTTGATATTAAATACATTCACATTTTTGAATAAATCTTGAAAGTAAATAAAATATAATTCTAATCATCAATTCAAGTACCACACAGGTCAGATAATTAACCAGAAGCTCATTTAAGACAACTCATCCGTGACATCTCAAGACATTAACTGGTACCATGGCATAATTAAATGCAATTATTTTCAAACCACATATTAACCATTATCCTTGTCAATATTTTTTTCAAACATAGGTGCTAATAAACATTAAATATATATTTAGAAGAAGAAACACTTCTAGAATGGTGGAATAAGTAATTCTGAAAATCTATCCCTCTGTAACAATAAAGGGACCTTTAAAAAAAAGTCCAAACAACTTTTTCACGACTTTTAAAAATTACTCAAGAGTTACAGCAATTAAACAAAAATTTTTCCAAGACAAATTACTGAATTTCATTAAAATTTGCTGGGGCACAGGAGAAAATACCCCACCCTTCTGGGTTCTTCCTGAACTAGAGGAATTTACAAAACAGCATCAGATAGGTTAGTAAGGGAAAAGTTTAGCAAGATTTAGTAAAATGTGGTTTACTAGGAATATTTATTTAGTTTAGCATAGAAGAACTGGTATTCAGGCCAGAAGTTAAGGGGGGGGGGGGTGAGAGAATTCACTTGAGACAGAGTAAGGAGCAGAACAGGCAGATTCACTTCTAAGGGGAGCAGCAGGTGAAACAGAAGTCTGCTATGCCATATGGTGCTGGAGTCCCACTACATTGAACAAAGTTGAGGAGAGACACTGAATGAACCAAGAAATGAAAAAAATCACAGACACAATATAGTTTAAGAAAAGTGGGCCTCAGGGGATACGAGGTCTCTCTCTCTAGGCTCAAGCATGCCGAGTGCCAGGTTCTGCTTTATCAGGCTGTACTGTTCTCCCTTGTAATCTAGTTTATTCCCTAGGCAATGCTTTACTGGCACAAGAAAGAATATCCTGAATATCTTGATCTGTGTATGGGCTAGTCTTCTAGCCTTTTAGCCATGAACAGTCTTCTGTCCATGACCCAAATATTTTTCTTGTCCCAGCACACATTACTTAGGGGTCTCCAACAATGTGGGTTTGTTCCCTGGCTGGGGATTGAACGCATGTTGTCGTGGTGGGCCATTGCAGTGGTAGTGCTGAGACAACACCTAGGCCACAAGGGAAGCCCTACAAAGTACTTAACACAATCCAAAAACAAAGAAAAAAAATACCAAATTAGGAAATGTACTAAAGAAATCAATAGACAATAGACACCTCTCTAAAGAAGACACTCAGATGGCCCATAGACATATGAAAAATTTTTTAACATCACTTATTATGAGAAATGAAAATTAAAACCATACTGAGGTACTACCTCGCCCCTGTGAGAAAGGTCCATATGAAAGAGAAAATATTAAGAAATATTGATGAGGTTGTGATGAAAAGGAAACACTCATCTACTGTTGGTGGGAGTGCAAACTGATACAGCTCCTGTGGAAATTGGTTTGGAGACATCTCAAGAAAACACAAGTGCAAATCCCATTTGACTCAACAATACTGCTATTAGACGTCTATCCAAAAAACATGAAAAATGTAACTAACACAATAAGTTCTACCTACAATTATGTACATAACAGCACTGCTTACAATTGCCAAATCATGTAACCTACCCAAGTGTCCTTCAACAGATGAATGGACACAGAAACTGTGGAGCATATATTCATTGGTATATTACACAACTGTGAAGAAAAATGAGGTGGTGGCATTTAACACAAAATGATGGAACTTCACATCATTAGCTTGACTGAAATCGGTCAAAAAATGAAAGATATTAGATGGTTTCACTCATTTGTGGGATATAAATACCAAAAGAAGAAGAAGAAAGAAGAAGGAGGAGGAAAAGGAGGAAGGGTTATAGGGGATGACACCTAGAGGCAGATGGGGTGTGAACACAGATGGTTCGATGGAGGTAGTAAAAAATAATAATAAAAAATTGTTTGAACCTAAACTGCTATAAAAGCAACAGAATTGACATATAATGTAAAATTGTAATTTATGCAACAATAAATACATAAATAAATAGAACAGGAACAAACTCACATTGGAGTAACTTTTTTTTAATCTGAAATTTAAATTAATATTATCCTGAAAAAGTTTATATTGAATTCAGATGTTAATTTTTACTACCCAGCTGTTAAGAAATCAACTTAAAGAAAAAAAAACCCAGCAAGTTAACTGAATGATACATTAGAATTTATCTATTTATTAAAAATAAAGTTGAGAACTAGAGGCATAAAAATGTCATAACATGCAGAAAACAAATAGTAAAATAACATATATATATGATATTTGGTAATATAATATAAAAATATTATAAAAAAATCAGAAATTATAAAAATGCATAAGATAAATGACCCAAATGATATGCTGTCTATAAGACACAATCATAATGGTAAAAGATTCAAGTAGATGGATAAAGAAATAGGGGAAAAGATACCAAAAACAAAAAAAAACTTTGGTAGCTCTATTAATATCCAACAGAATAGTTTTTTAATGGAGCTAATATTGGTTTACATCATTGTTTGTATTTTGGGAGTGCAGATCTCCCCCTTCCAGGTTTTATTACTGTGGTGGGCCCACTACAAAAGCAGGCATAGTCCACCACCAGAGTTTATTGTGCTCCCGCCACAGTCCTTTTCCTTCCAGTTTAGATTCCTCGCTTCTATAGTCAGTTTTCAGTCCTTTTCCTTCCAGTTTAGATTCCTCGCTTCTATAGTCAGTTTTCAAAGGTTATTTCTTAAGCATGGCTTTACCTGATCATTTGATTTGTTTCTTTATGTTCCACATATAAGTGACACCATCGAGTATATTTCCTTACTTCTTTTGACTTATTTCACTTAGCATAATGCCCGCCCCATATATGTTGCTGCAAATGGTAACAGTATAGCTTTATTGATAACTGAATATAATTCCATTGTGTATACATACCCCATCATCTTATTCTACTCATCTGTCCTTGGGTGCTTACATGTCAAAACATAGAAAAAGTTATTTGTGAACATCTCAAGTTGCATGTTTTTAAGAATTTAACATCTGGAGTGAGATTTGGCCACAGCTGATATATTAATACCACTTTTAACCTACATTAAGTCTCTTGATTGGGACTAAAATTACCGAGAATTAGCAAGATGCAGGGGCAATTCACAAAACAAGAAGAATCTTTATGCTCCAGCCCTATTCATTCCCATCCCCACACACAGGTAGGAGAGATAAAGTGATAAGTGTATACCAGATGTCTAACATGTTTAAACACATGCCCAAATCAGCAACATACTGCAAGGCTGGAGTACCTGTGAAGCATTCCAACATGAAGTACCAATATTCTGAATTTCATTTTCCAGCTGCATGGCAAGCCCTATGACCACACTTAAAAATAAATAATCACACAACATTCACTGAGGTCTCATGACAACCTAAGGGTAATCAAAACAATCGAAAATTATTTTAGAACTATTGCAACAAAAGACATGTAAAAAATGATAATGACTTCTCAACTTCTCACTTCTATGATCATTTCTATGTGATTTGCACCTCAATAACATTATCTAGTTTCATCATGATCTGACCTAATTGCTTTCCTAAGTTTGGAAATGAATCTCAATCATTTGATAACGGAAGTTAACATACTGATCAAAAGCAAAGATATGTCTCCCTATCTGTGCATTTATTTGCTCATACAGCCATGTCTGCATCTAGGCTCTATTTTGCTAAAAATGAAATCAATGTGGATCTCCCTGGTGTCACAGGAGTTAAGTCTCAGTGCTATAAAGCTATCAGCAACCACTGTGGTCCAAGTTTAATCCCCAGTTAGGGAGTTAACCGACATGGTGCAGCAGACCTCTTCTGCCTCAACTGCTGCTCCTCAGCAGTATATTTCAGTAATTCTGCCTCTTCTACACCCCACTCTGTCTTGGTGAATCCTCTCTCTCACTCAGTCACGCACACACACACACACACACACACACATACCTCTGGTCTAGGCCCCAGTACTTCTAGGCAGTAAATCTTTAAAAATAAAATAAAATTGATGAGTTGTACCTTCACCTGGTCATGGGGTGCCATGGTAATCACAAAGCCTATACCATGAATCATGAATACACTGTCCTACGATTCTGAATGTTATTTCCAGACTCCACCCTCTCCCCCCCGCCTTTCTCTTATTGCTATCATTGTTTACTTTCTTTTGATGTGTTAGTTTTAACATAGAATCATTGACAGGGTTTAGATTTATATAAAATTGATGAAAATATTAATAGTTTACAGCATAGCATTTTCTAATTTGAACTCATTTCAGTGTAAAATTTAAAATTCTTTCTGAGACTTTTAATAAGGTAATAAAATGATGTGTGCACATATATATGTATGTGTATATGCGTATATATCTATTTTGTATTTCAAGTAAACAAATTTATTAAAAATCAGTGTACATATACCACTTAAATATGTATAAGAATGACAGAAAGAGGGACTCATAAATACATCTTTTAGCAATAATATAAATTCCCTAGGATAAAGGAAATTTCCATTTTTACTCTATGTATTTCTGCTATTATTTTACTTTGAGATTATCTGTGTGTATGTATGAGTTTAATAGAAAACACAATAAGCAATTTTTGTCAGGGTTTGAAAATATATGACATAAAAATGGTATTAAAAACAAAAGGAGAAAGTTTGCATAGGTAGGAGAGAGTGTAAATCCCAAATTCTTCAGTGTTTAGAAAGCTCAACATTAAGCAGCAAAAAGAGTGCTATTATTTTACCATTTGTTGGCATTATGTAAATCACTTTTATAAGCTTTTAATTTGGATTCTCTCTCAATCTTTATAACATGGACTGGGAGCTATTATCACTTTCAAAAAAAGAAGGAGCCTTGGAGGAGTTAAATATTTGAACCTTATTTTGTTTGTAAAGGTTGGCCTCATTCAGATGCTGTTTCTTTTGCTCTGGGGCCTGAGATTTTTAAACACAAAATGAAACTGACATTTTTGACAACTTCACATACAAAAAAATACCAAAATTTGGATTCAGAAAATTCAACTGTGAAATTGTAGATTTTCTACATAGAAGCTGTTTATGACTAACTCATTAATGACTGATCTTAAATTGTTTCACTACAAATAACATAGTATAATATAAAATTAAATATGATGCTAACTCTGGCTGTCCTACTGTATGAGAAGCCTGTGATCTAACAAAAAAATCTGTGCTATTTATTTTTTAAAACCTGAAAAAAGATACCTGAATGGTATCCTTTGGGTCCAGATTAAGGACACAGTGTCACTATATCTCATGATTCCATCATCCTTGGTACATGGTTTAACAGCATAACTGAGCTTCACCCCCCTTCTAGCGATGCCAGCATGCCAATGTCTGTAGAGTTCAGTCTGCAGGGAAACTGGATATAGTCCAGCTTTAGCATCAGAAAGGAATCAGTCTGAATGGTAAATATCTTCCATAGGTAGCATACATAAAATAATTGTTTTAATTTTTTTTAGATTTATTTAATTATATTTGACATCCTTTGTATTCCTAGGGAGGCCCTATTTCTTCACCTTTAGGTATACATATAGGTATTTATATTTATATTTAGGTATTTATATATATATATAAAATTTGGACAAATCAAAGGAAAAGAGGTGGCACAGCAAAAACAGTTTGGATCACAAATTAGTCTGTTTCTCTTGGTTTGAATATATGCATTTAAGAGAATGATCACACTTTATTGTCCTTCAACTTTCTTGTGGCAATTGGAAATGACATTAACATAGATCTCCTCGGCTTGTTGTAATATCTACAAATTGGTTCAAAGCAATTTCAGTTGCCAAATAAGTGCTAGTGACATAAATAAATAAAATAAATAGACTGAAAATTACAAAAAGATTCTCAGAAACTTAAGGGTTTTGTATATTTTACATATTAAACAATTTTTAACTGTTACATTACTTTTTAGGTATATGTAAGTACCTATATATTATGTCATCTGTAAGAACAATATAGAAATACTGACCACTTATAAGCTTGTAATGAAAATTGAGCTGAAGCTTAAAGTCTTTGAACAAAATTATGTTTGTATAGATAGATGAAGGATGGGGTGGGGGTTGGGTTGCGAGTATAGAATAAGAAAGCATTTCATATTATTTTTGAACATATATATTGTCCAATAAGTAGTAATGGGTGTCTAAACAATAATTTATTAGAAATAAAATTGAATTCCAATGTTATTTTTAATCAATAAATACATATACACAAAATGTAAAATATTTAAGAAACTAGACAAAAAAATCAATGAGTATATTATATCATCTCACCAAATGTATAAAATGATAAAAGAAAACAAAACATAGTTTGCTCCAGTGATCTAATAAAATCTATATACCAAATAAAACTTCAGTAGAAATTTTGTTGACTTCACAAATATGTCATTTTCCTTTTTATAAACGTTATGTTTTCTGTCCTTAAGGAATTTTGTAGCTTAGCACAAATCAAAGGAAGAATGAAGATGTGTTAAATCACACATGTGCTGTAGTCACTTCGTGTTACATGAAACACAGTTGCAGTTATATAAAATTAAACTAAAAGTTGTTCAGAATAATGCTAACATCTATATATTACACATTTACCAATGGCATCACTTTGATTTATTAAAAGTTACATAAGAATTTTAATATACCTCAGAAAATGAGAATTATTTGCAATAAATTATATAAATATGTAGATTTTTGCTTTTTATTTTATGCTTTTTTATATATCTACTATTAGTCCTAGATATAAAAATGGCCTGCTGAATTTTCTTTGCCAAATAATGGGAAACTGCAAAGCTGCTCCATAATCCCATTTGTCAGCATTTTAATAGTCCTATTAGACAGTCTTTCATTTAATTTAGGATTTACTTTACTGTATCAAATTGGATGGCAAATTAATTTTCTAAAGTTAAGTCTGAGTTATTCCTCAATTAACTTGTCAAGTTATTGAAATTTGAATTATGCCATCTAGGAATCACATCCAAGTGAATAATCATGTTTTGAAGCATTTAGCTATTCAATCTAGTTTGACGAATATAGCTATTGGAACATCAAACTTTTGTATACTGTTACTTACATAAAGTTGAAAATCTAGAATTTTATCCATTGTGATAAAAAACTCCAGGATGCATGTTTAAGAAATGACAATACTGTACAAGGCTGTGTGAATTTAGTTAAACACTGCAACTTTTTTATTATCATCTAATTCACATCTCCAGGGAGAGTAATATTAACTCTGCCCTTCCAGGCAAATTGATTTTATTTCTAATGCTTGCACTTTCTAAACTTAGTTCAAGAATTGAGTATGAACTGAAATTTTATTCTCCTAAGATTTCAATATAAAAGTTTAACTGACCTTGAAAATGAATGTTATTTCCAATATGCAATTGACCTTCCTACTAGTTTGCTATTCAGCTTTGTCTGAGTGTCTTTCATACAAAATCTAGCAGACATATATTAGCTTAAAGCAAATTTCCTAGGATTACCCAAAGGTAACAACAACAACAACAAAATACAACTAAAGGTTAAAATAACTACAGGCTTTTACTCAGAGATTTCCAAGTTTATTAATTAAAAGTAACACTGAGATAATCCATATTAAAATATACAGTATTGTCATTTTGAAAATTATCACCTCTATATATCAAGCATAAGTATTGCTTATAACCTAATTTTTACCTAATAACTTGGAAACATTTGTAAATATATAAGACTTATACTTCAAGCTCATTAATTTGTAAAGCTCAGGGAATAATATCTGTTTATTCCTTTTGGAAGATTTCTTAAGAAATATACTATTTAATTAGTAAGTATAGAATTTCAAAGAAGTGTTAAGCCATCTAAACATTTATATAACTAAAGAGGTATAGAAAATGGGATATTTTGTTAAACAAACTCCAATTTTATTCAAAAAGCAAAGGCAGTTAAGAATAATCTGTAAAGTATAGGATTGATGAAACATTCATATTGCCTCAAAAATGATGTAGAATTAAAGTTTAATTTTGAAAATAGGAATTTTCAGTGACTGGCAAGTTAATTAATTGACATAAGCACCCTTCTAATGAAACAGTAATTACTAGCCAAATTACTATGTAGGATACTAGCCAAAGTACTTATGCAAATATAAAACTTATAGAAACTTATATTTTTTTACAAAGTACCTGAAAAGGAATTTTGATTGTTCCCTTGTTTCCATATATAATCTTGAGAATTCATTTATGTCCGCAGTTTATTCATTCATTATATTTGGGATTACAACGCACAGCAGATTAACTGGTGTGTTATGAGGGTCAAATAAATGATCTGTATCAAGGTTATTAGTTCCTTGTAGTTGTCTCATATACATCAGCACACTGCAGTCTCTGCTTTGGCCATGCTCTCCAAATTCCATTTCTCTACTTTCATGGTCTCACAGTTTATAGTCTTTGTTGCATGTGAACATTGCCAGAAAAGATAAATGTCACTCCTAGTCATGGCCTTTCAAAACCTTTATGTCTCTTCCTCCTTTTGGGCAATCACATTCAGAGAACCCAGTAGAGTACTCTAGACCTCAATAGATTGTGGAGTCACCAGAGAGAAGGACCATCAGTTTCTGAGTGACTGCACGAAGGTAAGCCCCTCGAAGTGCACATTCTAGAAACAAATTTGCATTGTGACTAATGACTGAGATGTAGAAGCTGTAGCAACAGTTGGCCAAAGTGATAAATACATGGACAGATTCAAGTAATAGACCCCAGTACCATAAATGGAAAGAGACTAACTTCTGTAGGTCATTAATATTATGTCTTATATTATCGTCTTATATAGTAGTGCAATAAGATATAATGAAATAATAATAACTACAACATTCATGGAACAAAAATTAGATAGCAAGGCGTATGCCAAGAGTATCACATGAATAAGCTTAGTTAATATATCAAACTATGAGGCCAGCATTGTCATTATTCCTTTCTTACTGATGGGAAATTGAAATCCAATGAAGATGAATAACTTGGTCATATTTATCATTTTGAACACAAGTGTTTAACATCCAGTTCAAGAAGTAAACCTTTTTTATTAACATATGACATATAGAAATGAGAGCCAAAACACCAGCAATATGTACCCAGTTGCAAAACTAATAATAATTGATCCTGAGCAAAAGATTTCACCCATCTGGACCTCATATTTCTGTGGTTCCTTCTACTAGCAATTATTTTTTTTGGAATTTTTGTCCTGGATGAGAAAATTTTAAACTGCTTAGAGATTAAGTACTATCTAAATCAGCTTCACTCATGCTTATGTGCTATCTCCTGAAGTAGTGTTTATTTCTTGATATTTTAACTTTGTGATATTAAGATGAATAATATAAATCAGGTGTTCTGTGTTTGAACATTTTCCTGTTCAGAATACTATTATGATGTGTTCCCCTTGGAAAAGTACAAAGTCACCCTCTTATATTTTTAAGATTTTGACAATATATTCCCTCATGCTTAAAATGTACAATGAATCATAGATAACGTTGTCATGGTAAGAGAGAAAGAACAAGAGATATTTAATTAGAGAAATAACTTTTTTGTAAGTAGGGTTATCAATGCATTCCATACATAAAGGGTATCTACTATAATTAATTATTTTTTTCTTCATGCAATGTTGATGATATCAGAATGTTTTAAATGCCCTGTATTCTGTTATTTTTTTCAACATTTCCCCCCTGCCCATACACACACATACACACACTGCAGTTAGAGTTAAATCACTTAAATCACATAAATGGTAACACTAAGTAAAAATCATACTACAGAAATAATAATTTGGCTAGTCTGTGTGGTCTCTCCTGCAGGTTTGGTTGTGGGAAATATCAAAATGAGAGATAAGAATTATATGTACTTGGGCCTCTCTTGTGGTGCAGAGGTTAAAGTCTCAATGCTGTCATGCTATTGCAGCCAGGGCAGCATGAATTCAATTCTGGGCCAGGGAGCTATCCACATGACATGGCAGACCTCTCGTTCTTGCCCACCGCTCCCCTCAGCAGTGCATTTTAGTAGATCTACCTGTTCTGTTCTCCTCTCTGTCTCTGATGAATTCTCTCACTCTCCATACCTCTGGCCTCTACCCCAGTCCTTGTACGCATAAATAAATAAAAATAAATCTTAAAAAACATTAAATGTACTAATTTTTTCATAGTCATAAAAAAAGCATGTGGCTAAAATCTCAGGTCCTGAACAAGTAAATATTTTCAGAAAAAACTTTAGATCAGAAAGGCAGACATCCACTCAGAAATAAGAAGCCTTATTCCCAAGACCTCCTTAATGTAAATGTAAGTCTATTAACTACTAAACACTTCTGCTTATGGAAATGCTCGAGGACCTGAAGTTTTGAGGAATTCTCAAAACTTTATGTGTGACCAAGGAGACTGACTTCCAAGTATAGCTGCCTCTATAGGCTAATGGAAAGTACATCTTTTTTACATCATATGTGAAGTTGATTTATTATTAATTCTTATGCTTCCAAGCTTTTCAACAGTTCATTCCCTATTTGCAGTTAGTTATAAGTTTAAACCCATAAGTTACAGATATATTTCTAAATTGTGTGAGGATCAAAATCAATCTCTAGTTCTTACAGGGACTGATACTCCATTTTAAAATCTGTGTACGTTTCAAACCTAAAGTACCAAAATACCTGATAATGTGTAGTTTTAGATGAATTTTCTGAAGAGATGACATTAAAAAAGAAAAAAAAACCTTTTGAAGAAATTTTTACAGCATGTAATTGGTCATTCAGTGTCAAAAGTGGTGGAAAGTCATATATAAACCAGTACATACTAACATCAAGGCATGTGATTATTGTGTAATATGTAATATATGTGTCATAAAAACATTCAAGAAAGTGGTAAAATAACATTCCTATAAACAAATTAAGATAAAGACAATGAAATAATCATATAAGAATTTGAAATAGCCTTCTGCACCATATATTACAAGTTTTTTTTTTTTTTAAGGTCAAGCATACATTGCCAGAAGTATATTACTACTCCAAAGTTGCAAACAAGTTTTCAACTGCCAGGAAGAAATCTGCTGGAATAAAAGAAAAATGGAATTGGTCTTTATACTATATATATATATATATTAGCAAAGATCTAAATATCTCATTTTTATAGCATAGCTAATAATACAAAAAATAACAATGCAGAGGTCATATTTTGACTAGTGCAATTTTTTGTGTGTGAAAAAAGTCTCCTTTATATCACTATTTTGAGTAAAATCTTATCCAGATGAGACTTCAGAAACACTATTTGCAGAGACTGTCACATTGAGATAGGTGTTAAAGAGAAAACTGGTATTGTTTTAGGTGATGATAATACACATTTTGATTGTGTAAAGGTGCAGGTGTGTTTATACAAAGCTTAAAGCAAAACATGATTGATTCTACTGAAAGGTTTACTGTCCTTCCTATATTCTGCCTAATGCCCAAATAGTATGTGATGTTCTTTATATTGGTATACAAAGAATTGTAATGAAATTTTTATTTCCTTCCTTCATTAATTATACTGATTAAAGTATTTTTATGATTTTGTTCCAGCAAATATTTTCCAATTTTCTTGCACTCAAAAATATGCTTGCTCTTTAATAAGCAAAGTTGAAAGATAGCTGAATTTACTTGAAGCACTAAATTATATTTAGCTTCTGAAGAAAAGACACAAATATATATTTTAATTAATCTTTTGCGTGCAGTCTACTTATTCTTAGTTCTTAATTTCCAGAATTACAGAGAATAGATATACAAATAGAAAAATGCAACCAGTATTATAAAAATACTTCGTTGCTTAAAGAAATATATTGACTACATTAAATATATCATTGATGAATTTAAGTGTCAAGGCTGATCTAAAAAGGAACATAACTTAATATCAGGAAAGGAAATTCCAATGTAAAAAGGGTAATTACTATGTAATTAAATTGTTACCATGTGCTTCCACAAACCAAATTTATAGAGTTGTTAACTTTAAGTCAATATGTGTTCAGTATAGTGACTCATAAAGTTAATGATAAGTGTATTTTCTCAGTGATAAATATTCAGGGAGCAAAAGAATAAAATAATTTGAATGTGACCACTATAAAAACTAACTTACAATGGAAATGAATATATAACTGCATGTAATTTTATCAACCATTTTGCAAAACAAGGAATTGTTAAATATAAATTTTTAAAAAAATATAATCAATGAATGTGGTAAGCAGTTTAGAGATGTAGTTTATTTCCTATTAATAGTATAATTAATTTTTAGTATAATGTGACTCATGCAGTATTTTTATATCAATGAGCATATGCATAGCAAATTAGGAATAATTATATATTAAATGGCATTCCTGCACTTTATATTTTTGTTAAATCTGGCAGCCCATTTTTTGTGAATAAAATGTTTTTTTAAAAATAATTTATTTGTATATATTTTACAGCATTGCCCACTTTTTTCCCACAATGTTTGCTTTCTATTTTTGGGTGTAATCCCCATAGAATTTCTACCACCAATTCACCCACGCACCTTCACCATAGTCCCTTATGCTCATCCCACCCTTGTTTTGTACCCTCTCCCTCCCCCTACCCTGAAGAATGGTTCTTATTTATAGTTATTTGGTTGTGTTTTTATTGTTATTACTTTTTTTTCCTTAATCCCTCATTCGGTTCCCCTATATTCTTCCTATAAATGAAACCATTCAATATTTTTCTTTTTCCTTCTAACATTTCACTGAGTATAATCCCTTCTAGCTCCACCCATGTTGCTGTGAATGTTATTAGTTTATCTTTTCTGACTGCTGGATAGTATTCCATTGTGCATATATACCACATCATCATAATCTGTCATCTATTTTTGGGCATTTGAGTTTATTCCAAGTCTTACCTATTATAAATAGTGCTGCAATAAATATAGGGGCGCAGGCATTCTTTTGAAATAATGTTTTTGTGTCCTTTGGGTAGATCCCTAGGAGTGGAATTACTGGGTCATATGGTAGCTCCATTTTTAGTAATCTGAGGAACCTCCATGCATCTTTCTATAGTGGATGGACCAGTTATATATGACAAACTCACAGCCATCATTATTCTCAATGGTGACAAGCTGAAAGCCTTTCCTTTAAGATCAGGAACAAGACAAGGATGTCCACTCTTACCACTGCTTTTCAATATAATACTGGAAGTCCTAGCTGAGCAATAATTCAAGAGAAAGAATGCATGGACTACAAATAGGGAAAGAAGTAAAACTTTCACCAATTTTGTATACAGTATAATAATGTACATAGAGAACCTTAGAAACACCATAGAAAAACTAATCAAAGGCCTCCCTGGTGGCACAAGGGAGTGAGCACTTCACTGTAAAAGAAGTAAAACTTTCACCAATTTTGTATACAGTATAATAATGTACATAGAGAACCTTAGAAACACCATAGAAAAACTAATCAAAGGCCTCCCTGGTGGCACAAGGGAGTGAGTACCTCACTGTAGCCATTGCAGTGCAAGTTCAAGTTTGATCTCTGGGCAGAGAGGGGACCCACATAGTGCAGCAGACTTCTCCTGCCTAGGCTCCCCTCAACAGTGTATTTCAGTAGATCTGCCTGTTCTGCTCCCCTCTCTTTCTCTGGTGAATCCTATCACCCCCCACACCTCTGGCCTGTAACCCAGCTCTTGTATGAATAAATAAATAAAACCTTTAAAAAAATAAACTAATCAAAAATCAACCAGTTTAGTAAAGTAGCAGGTTATACAATCAACACACAAAAATCAGTAGTCTACTACATACAAACAATGAACCTGAAGAAGAAGAAATCAAGGAAACCATTCTTTTTACAACTGAAACAAACAAACAAAAAAAATCAAATACTTGTAATAAACCTAAATAAAGAGATGCAGGATCTATACAAAGAAAATTTTAAAACATTGTTAAAAGAAATAGAAGAAGAAGACACAAAGAAATAGAAAGACATCCCCTGCTCATGGATTGGAAGAATTAACATTATTAAAATGGCCATATTACAAAAAACGGTTTACAGATTCAATGCTATTCCAATAAAAATATCAATGACATTCTTCAGAAATAGAACAGATATTGATGAAATCCATGTGGTGATACAAAAAAACTCAAATAGCCAAAGCTCTTTAAAACAAAGGATAATGGTAATATCACACTCCCAGACTTCAAACTATACTGCAAAGCTATAATAATTAAAATAGTATGGCACCAGAACAAAAACAGACACTCACATACCAATGGAACTGAATAGAAAGCTCAGAAATAACACTGCACATATTGGACAACTGATCTTTGACAAAGAAGCAAATAATGTGCAATGGAACAAGGACTTTGTTCAATAAATGGTGTTGGGAAATCTGTACCCATAAGCAAAAGAATGAAACTAGATCACTATCTTACACCATGCACAAAAATCAACTCAAAATGGATAAAAGAACTGAACATAGGACCTGAAACCATAAATTATATAGAAGAAAATATAGGTAAAACACTGGGAGATATATATCTCTGTATCATCTTTCAAGACTTATACCCCAAACCAGAGAAAGTGAAGGAAAAGATAAACAGCTGGGATTATAACAAACTCAAAAGCTTCTGTACAGCAAAAGAAATATTAACCAAAATAAACAGACACCCTACTAACTGGAATAAAATTTTTGCATTACATATAACTGAAAAGGGAGTGATCACAACAATATACAAAGAACTTATACAACTCAACAAAACAAAATAAACAATCTAATCAAAAAAATGGGCAGAATAACTAAAAAGACACTTCTACAAAGAGGAAATTTAAGTGTCCAACAGGTATATGAAAAAATGTTCAGCATCACTTATAATCAGGAAAATGTAAAACCACAATGAGATACCACCTTATACCAGTAAGAATTCCACATATTTAAAAAAAAAAATACTAGCAACAACAAATGTTGTCAAGAATTTGGTGAAAAGGAACTATCCTACACTGCCAGTAGGAATGCAAACCAGTAACCCCTTTTTAAGGTTGTTATTTAAAGTCAAATTAAGCGGACTATAAAATCAACATAGAAATATATGTTTGATTTATATAAACAATATCTGTTTGATTTATATAAACAATAAATGAGATGAAAAAGATTAAAAGAAAACAACACTCACAATCTCTACAAAACAAATCAAATACTTAGGATTTAATCTATCCAAGGAGGTTAAGGAAAACTATAAAACATTATTAAAGGATTTTGATCATGACATAGGTCATGCCATACTCATGGGTTGAGATAATCAATATATTCAAAATGACTGTTCTACCAAGAACAATATTTACATTTAATAAATGCCCATCAAAATACCAACAATATTCTTTAAATAAATATACACACAAAATCCCAAGGACTACTGATAACAAAAAAAAAAACTGTTAGAAATAATAATAAAGAGGCATGGTACAAAATTAATATTGAGAAATATGTCATATTCTATTCCTATAATAAACTCACAGGAAGAGAATTGAGGTAAATAATTACAATAGCACAAAAAATGACTACCTTGGAATAACTAAAGAAGTGAAATAATATATATTGAAATATACTAAAAATTATTGAAAGAAATAGCAAATACAGTAATGTGGAAAGGTATTATTTGTCCATGGATTAGAAGAATTAACATGATCAAAACTGTTATATACTAAAAGCATTCTGATTCAATGCAATCCCTGTCAAATTGCCAAAATCCCAGAACTAGAACCAAGAAATAATAAATTAGTGGTTACTGGAACAGAAAGGGAAAAAAGTTAGTAAATAAAAAAAAAAGGGACGATGGCAAGATAAAATTTGAACTTTTAGTGTGAAAAATAATGTAGTATATACACATATTTTTTCAATAATATTCTCAATAACAAACACCTGGAAATTTTGTAATGTTATAATGCAATGCTATCTCAATAATAATTTAAAACAGCTTTGGCAAATCATATTCACTTTATCACTTGTCTTCAAAAGGAATTTATAAAACTAACTGTCACTCCATCTTTATTACATATATCACTGTGCTTATGAATTTATGTGAACCATCAAAGAAATGATTCTGCTGTATATGGATCATAGCTACAAAAGGAATAAGGGAGAGAGAGAAAGAGAGAAAGAGATGTGAGGTTAGCATGTAGGTAGGGAGGTTGAGGGAGGCAGGGGAGATCTATTTAATCTAAGAATATAGTATATAAGGAGACACAGAGGACATCATTATATTATATATTCACCTTACATACATGATTAGGCAATCCAAACACTTAAATTATGAATAGCTACATCTAACATGAGCCTGGAACTGTTACTCATCCCAATGCATATGAAATATCTTCTGATAATACTAGTAGAAGAATATGACACAAGGAATCTATCCCAAAGCTGTGCCAAATCTGCCTTGGATCAAGTTGAGTTATAGCCTTTTATGATGATGAAAAAATCATAACAGAGTTTATCTTTATTAATTAGATTAAACTCAAGAGTAAAATAGCTCTGCATCTTGTGTGTGTTGACTGTCAAAGCTACTTAAGCATGAATACATTACTCAAAGCTTTCCCCTAACTTACTAGGATCTAATCGTTACTCAGTTATAGTAATGTGACTTTCTTGATACAAATACTTAGTAATTTGTAGCAATTTTGCAGTGTGTAATGCTTCACACTGTTCTGTTACTATGGTTGACTACAAGCATCTTGACTTCTAAGGCATGACTATTTATCTCAGTGAATATTTTAAATATCAATTATGAGTGAGTTGATGAGCCAACTATTCTCAAACCCCTGCTGTAAATTCCATCAGCTTTTATCTTTTAACTAATTATTATGTCTGTGCATACCATCTCACCCCACCTCCCCCATAAGCTAAGAGTAAAGTGTAGGCTTGTTTCAGTCTTGCCCTCAGATTCCTATGCCACTTGAAACTGAACTTTTTATATTTTCTTTTTCCAACTTATTCATTGTTATTCCTCAGTTGAACTACTTCCATACTCAATATAGCCATTATTGTCCTTTCTGCACTTTGCTTTCTGCATTTGCTTAGTCTTAAGATTTATGTTTCTCCATGTTTAGAAATCTCTGTTATCTTAAAACTTTTTCTTTAGGTGCAATAGAACTCTTCATTCAATTTGTTGCTAATGAACAGTCAAGATATTCTCTTCCCAGTTGCTCTTCAAAAAAGTAAGAACATTAGAGATCAGATACTCAAGAAAAGAACATTTTTGAGAGGAAAACGTGTTCATTTTAATTTGTTTTGTAAATTTATGGTATTGAATTTCAAAAATGTTCATTTGAATATGTTTCCTAGAAGGCTATCAGTTCTGGAAGATTCTAAAGAGCTATGATGTCTTTAAATGATGTGAAACACTAGTAACTATGTTTTTCAAGTGAACTCCATGACAAATGCTGGGTGCATAACTCAATACAAAATCATACTTGTATGATTTTATATCTCCTTGCATTATCTGAAAGAAATTCAATCAAATAATTTTATTGTCTGTGACCTGTTGAGTGGGCAAAATAATTGGAACTTGTTAGTTGAGACTGAGAGGAAGACAAAAAGTACAGGCCAAGCTAGCAAGAAGCTAATTTACATTAAATCTTGGCAGAGGAGATATTGTTAATTGTAAAATACTTCTCTAAAATGATTGACACCTATGGATGTAATAAAACAAGTCCTCTGCTTACAACTCTTCTTTTCTGATTTGGACTTCTTTTCCCTCAGAAATGTATGGATGATTGAAGCTGCAATTACCAGCTAGAGGTTCAACTGAAATGAAATATGTAAGTGAAGGATAGCAGGGCTCTGACAATTTTTAAAGAATAAAAAACCTATTGAATCTAGCTAGGTCATGGAGAATTTCCTGAATGAAAAGCCATCTGTCTTAATCCTGAAAGATTAGTAGGTTTACTGAGTTGAGATGAAATTGCAGATGGAGGAAGGAGAGGGGTGTTGCGAAAGAGAAGGTAAATAAATAAAATGTCATTCACTTACTCACCACACCCAAAACTAGGAAATAATCTCTATTGCCAGTCTTTCATTATACACTCAACAGCCTAAGTGTGCTCTAATTTTATTTATATACCCATAAGAGAGTCTATGTGCCTTTGTCTTCTTGTACACCAAGTATGTAAAACAGAATTGTGAGAACAGAGAAGATCCCTGGTAATTTTTAATTGAAAGTAATTGCTTTTGCTGCAAAATATTTTCATGTTTTTACTTTATTTCTTTCCTTATTTATTGAAGTTAATTCCTAACTAGTACTCCTGTGTAACACTTCATTCCTCCATTCTAGACTATGAATATGATTGTATTTTTATTATACAAAAAATCTTTTTATAATCTTTTCTTTTTATAATCTTTCAGTGATTAAGCTACAATAACTCTGACATATTATTATGAAAATATAGAACCCACTTCAAAAGCAATTTTATACTGAAGAGGAGGAGTATTCATTCATGAATCCTACTCTCAGAAACTGCTCACTTAGGAATATATCTCCAACTATAGAAAAATAAGATATGCACAAGATTTTTATTTGCAGTATAACTTGCAGACATTTTTTCTCAATACACTAATAGTACAAACATTGAAAATGATAGCTCTGTGAAATGGTTAAATCAGCATAAACTGATATAAATTTTATAAAAAACACAACTATACATATCTATAATTGTATGCACTTAACATATATGCATCTAATGTATGCAATTATATATTTGTATATCACATATTTTATAATTATATATATATTTAATAGGGTATATGTTGATATGTGCATAGAAAATATGTAAAAGCATTCAATTGATACTTCTTTTTTAAATATATAATATTCCTTTTTTATTTATTTCATAGAGAACTGGTGTGCATGCCAGATATTTGGGGGATGGAAGGATTCACCAGAGACAAACTGAGTCATAGAACAAGTGGATCTGCTGAAATACACTGCTGAGGGGAGCAGCAGGTGAGACAGGAGAGGTCTGCTGTGCCATATGTGGGTTAGCTCCCTGGCCGTAATCGAACTTAGGCCTTACCAGTAATAGCTCTGAAACTTAAGTCCTAGACCACCAGGGAAGCCCTCAATTGATACTTTTAAATTTTCATTCTTGGGTGAGAAAATTGGAGAATAATGAGCCTCCTTGGTGGCACAGAGGTTAAAGTCAGCGCTATCAAGCTATCACAAGCCACTGCAGTCTAAGTTTGATCGCTGTCATGGGGATAACACACATGGTGCAGCAGACCTGTTTCACTCTCTGCATACCTTAACAGTGTATTTCAGTAGATCTGCCTGTTCTGCAACCCACGCTACCTCTATTAAGGCTTTTCACACACACTCCCCTACCTGCCTTTGTCCTATACCCCAATTCTTGTATGTAGACATAAACAAAATTTTTAAAAAAAGAAAATTGGAAAATATTTGTTTGTTATAATAATTTAATAACAATTTAAAGGCTAAAAACTCAAGAAAAAATACAATTTACAAATATTGAACAGATATTGCAGAATGAAAAAAAAAGGTGACCATTTATAAATGTCTCATTCCATAGTTTATTTTTACCTCTAATAAAGCATTATTACTTTTAAGAGCAGAAGTACAATCAACATATCCTAAAACAGTGGGATTCAGTGTGTTGTAGGCACCTTACATACCTATTTACTTATGCCTTCATAGCTGATGTTTTCTAGGCAATTTTCCTAAACCAAAGGCACTAGACTGAATCACCTGTTTATTTTCCTGTTCTCCCCGCAGTGAATCTCAAGACCTCCCTATGATAAACTCAACAAATAGAGAGCTCATGCCATCTTGAATATGATTCTCTGTACACTCATTCCTTCTTTGAAATCAGTTTCTTTAATTTCTGCAAACAAAAATTTTAAAAATATAAAAATATTCTTCCTCTGTTCATTTCCACATTACCCCCAGAGTGTAGAACCCTTCATTCAGTGGTAAATATCCCTGCTGTCAAAAGCACTCAGCTTTCATGGCTCAATGTTTATGAGAAGAAGGAGTTTATTGCTTAATACATTGTCTCTGGTCATGGAGTTATTGCTTACAGCAATAACCTGTTTGAAAATGAGAGTGGTGATTCTTCAAAACCACAGATGTGTACTTTTCTCAACAACAAGAAGAGATAGAACATGAAAAGGGGATAAAATACTTTTGCCAGGACATTAACTTGATTTTTATCACTAGTCTCAGAGAAAATGTTTTTTATTGAAATAATAAATATGAGATGCAATAAGAAAACACATTTGGATACATAAGTGTAGATTTATAAAAACTTCATAGAAATACATATGAACATACATCTTATTTTAATTTGTTCACTATATGCCTACTTAAATAAGCCACTTTATTTCAAAATTCTTACATGTCTTAAAGTCAGTATATCTCTGTGTGATCAATGCTTTTCAATAAAATGAAAGTGAATTTCTTAGCAAGTTGAATTTATGGAGTTAAATCTCTGGACCAGATTAGGTAATTGTGATATCATTTGTTATTGTTTACATAGAATTTTTGTTTGTGGATTTTCCTAAACAGCTTAAAATCAAATATTTTATCATTATTTATTAGACATTGGCCAAAAGTTATTTACATTGAGAATTTGTCGTTTTTTGTTCCTAAGTATTTGTATATTTTTATTTCTAATTTTTACATTTTTATTCTATTGTTTTGCATTAGGTATTTAATATCATTTCTATTCTTAAAAAATATTAAATAATTTAATATTAACACTATCCCAAATCCTTATATCTTAAATTTTTAGTCGATCTATTAAAAGTTGCAAAAGTAGATTTAAAATTGTATATTATTATCATAATTATTATTTCCTCTACTTTGTCATATATTTTAATGGTATTACTTGTTCATTCATTCATTGCTCTATATTTCTGATTAAATATAAAATTATACCCAGCTCTCTTTGAAGAAAAAAAGCTGGGACCAGAATGAACACAAATTCCCTGCTTTGTGGGAATTTGCAAGGGGAAATAAACAAATCGAATTGTTTTTAAAAAATGCAACAAATATGAAAAAAACAAAGTAGAGATGGAGGCAGGAAGGAAAGTAATTGAATGTTGAAACAAGAACAAAATAAGAAAAGACTAGCAAAAATCATGACGTTTCAGTAGATTCTTGTAGAAGAAGACATCAAATTCAGCAATATTAGTAATGAGATTGTAAGCAAAAAGAAAACCAAAAATCTAAAAAGTGTGTCTTTGGAGTGAGTCTACAGAGAGTGGTTCTAGTAGTGTTAATACCCATGTGGCTAAAGCATGGTGATAAAATAGACAGTGAGGAGACTGTATACAAAATTTAATGTGGAAGAAAGGAGAGGCAAGATGAGCAGTGATTACCTGCTCTGATTGTAAGATTATGTTGGAGTTATATAAAAAACTAATCATTTAACCTTCTTCCACTGGCCAATTAATTCATAATCTCTGAATTAGTAAATTAGTACCTTGTTTTTTTTTCCTCCTCTTCCTCCTCATTCTCCTCTTCTTCTCTCATTCACTTTTGATTTCTTATTTAATTTTATTTCTTTAAGTTTTAATAGCATTTATAACATCCAGTCAGTAGTAGACACTAACAATGCATGCCAAATTGGACTGAAACATAAACATTTGACTTAAATTCCATTAAAAAAGAAGAAAAAACTAAAGATAATCTCACTATCTTATATACTATAAATAGCATTTCCCACATATATAGGCCAGCAAAGGGAGTTCTATTTTCTGAGTAGAAAGCTCAGTGTCAGAAGAATTAAGCATAGCTAAGAGCATGGACATGTAATCAAAATAAAGGGAAGGAGTGAAAATCTGAAATCTAAATCGTGAGGTGCCTAATTTCAAGAAAATATATAGTCAGGTTTATAACTCTGATGCATCCTCACAGTCTGTTTAGAAGATTAGATGATATCTCTGTGAAAAATTACCCTGAAAAAGAGACACAGATAAACTATGGCTTGAGGAGGCCCCAGTGACACAGACTAGCAAGATCACCCAAAATAAAACATGCTATTTGGCTAAATATGTATTTTGAGCCAACTCCTTGACTTAGAATCTTCCTTTTAAATACAAGCAGCAACACAAGCGCATAAAATTATTGATAGTGATAACACAGGAAATATAGATCAAATAGAGACCAACACAAAATATTAACTGTGAATTCATAGTAAATATAGGCAATATGAAGGGCAGATATAAAGCTAGTATCTACAGTTGCTTCCACTGTAGATAAAGGAAATATTTCAGTATGGTACGGGGAGGAGAACTGAAAACAATACAATCACTAGCAATTAAAGATACATAAATTAGTAGAGGAAGGAGGGTGGGATGGGAAAAAGGAGCAAGGGCCCCAATGGTAAAGGACTATGGGTATTTTGGTAATGGTTTTTGTGTGGTGACACACATCTAAGGTAGTGAGAACTTAATCCCCTAAATCACATACAGTGTTATAGACTAAAACTCCACTTTAAAGAATATGCTCAATGAAAAAGAAATTTTAAAAATCTAAAATACATATATGATAGCTAAAATAAAAACAGTAAGTGATCTAAAGTATAATTATTGAAGGTATCTCAAGAATGAAACAATAACAATAAAAAATTTGATTAAAAAGTAGGCAGAGTTGAATAAACAATTTTCCAAAGAAGGCATAAATACATGAAAAGTGACACTACTAATCAATACGGAAATGCAAGTAAATTGAAGCTATAGGAAAATACCAATTCATACATACTAAGAGGTCAAGACTGTTGTCATACACACACAAACACATGCACACACACACACATTGATACTTAAAATGTGATAAAGTTGGAAGCTAGTGCCTTATGCATTACTGGTGGGATTGTAAGATGGTATAGGTGCTGTGTAAATTAGTATGACAGATTTTTTAAAATCTACATAAAATAGCCATATGATTCAGCAACTCCACTTTAAAGTATATGCTCAAAAGAATTGAAAGTAGGAACTCAAAAATACTTGTTCACCCATATTCATAGTAGGATGATTCATAATTCTCAAGAAGTGGAAGGAAGCAAAGTATCCCTTAACAGATGAATGGCTAAATAGAGGTAAATTATACCACAGAATAATATTCAACTTTAAAAATGAAGCTGTATTACAACACGATTGAAAACTGATTACATTATTCTAACTAAAATAGCCAGTAAAAAATGGCAAATACTCTGATTCTACTTATATGAGATTCCTAGTGGTTCTTTGATTTTATCCAAAATAGTGAAATACTTAAAAAATTTACAAAAAGCAATGAAAAACCTATGTTCATAAAACTATCAAAGAGAGCAGAGACAAAGAAATGAAGAGATATTCCACACTCGTAGAAATGTATTTCTCCAAAATGTATCAAAGGATGCAGTGCTTATCAAAATCCTGTTTTGGGGGCCTCCAAACAGGAGGTACAAAGGTTAAAGGCTCAGAGCTATCAAGCAATCACCAACAAGTGTGAGTTGGATCCCTGGCCAGGGAGCTAACCCACATCATGCAGCAGACCTCTCCTGTCTGTACCTATTGATATGATCATACGATTTTCATCTTTATACTTTTTTATGATGCATTAATTGACCTATCTATATTATGTCATCCTTGCATATCTAGGATAAATCCCAGTTGTGCATTGTGTATAATTTTTGTGATATATTATTAAATATAATTTGCTAGAATTTTGTTGAAGATATTTGCATCAATGTTCATTGGAGATATTGATCTATATTTTTTGTATGCTGTCTTCTTATTTCTGTATTAGGGTAATATTTACACTGTAAAATATATAAGGGGATATTATTTTTTTGTATTTTTAAAAACAATTTGAACAAGATGGGCATTAGTGATTATTTAAAGGTTTGACAAAGTTTATTTATGAAGTCATCCAGTTTGGGGCTTTTTTTTTGGTGGGGAAAATATTTTATTCCTGTTTCAAAATCCATGCTTTTGATCATTTATTTCAACTCTTCTGTTTCTTCTTGGTTTAGTCAAAGAATATAGATGAAATTTATATATATATATATGTGGAATAGAACCATATAAGTACAGTGTGTTTATAACCATTTTTCTTTCTTTTTTTTTTTAAAGATTTATTTATTTATGCATACAAGCACTGGGGTACAGGCCAGAGGTGTGGGGGGTGAGAGGATTCACCAGAGACAG
>JAGFMF010011418.1:8096065-8203885 GCA_019455555.1 Galemys pyrenaicus
CAGCGGGCACAGCAGGAGAGGTCTGCTGCACCATGTGGGTCCCCTCTCTGACCGGCAGCAGGGATCGAACTCGTGCTGCAGTGGTTGCGGTTTGCTTCACAGTGCGTTGCTTAACCCACTGCGCCACCAGGGAGGCCCTATAACCATTTTTCTTAACCTCTAATTAGAACTTAAAATCTAAGAGTCTAACACAGAAACACTATATAAAGTTTTAACAACTACTTGTGTGGAAGCCTGCAAGAAACTCCTGAAAATTCTACTAATGGTCATTGAGGAAAAACTACTAGGATATAAATTTCTGGTGAAGCATACACAAATATATTAATAAACTTAGTGGATAATATGGGGAATATAAGTATAAACATTTTTATTATTTTGTTTACCACATACTTGTATATGAGGGTTCTCATATATTAATACCAGCCTGAGAAATATACTAATAGGCATCATTCTCTATATAACAAATTTCAGGTTTAGCTCATTAAGTAAAACATTTCATGTGCAAAAGTCAAATAACCAACTCAAATTTGCTTTACTACAAAGTGGTCAATATGAAAATTCAAAACTAAGTCACTAATTCCAAACCCTGAGCTTAAACATCAGTCTAGCTAGAAAAGAAAATTCTTAGGTGCATGACTGTTTCATCGAATGTTAATATTCCAGTGTAATCTTTACCTGAGTGTCTAAATTTACATTCAAAGACACATTCTGTAAAGACATGTAAGATTTTCATTACAGGGCCCTCCCTGGTGGCGCAGTGGGTTAAGCAACGCACTATGAATCAAAACACAGCCACTGCAGCACGAGTTTGAACCCTGCGGCCGGCTGGGGAGGGGACCCACATGGCGCAGCAGACCTCTCCTGACTCGCCTGCTGCTCCCCTGAGCAGTGTATTTCGGTTGATCTGCTTGTTCTGCTCCCCACTCTGTCTGGTGGATTCTCTCACCCCCAACACCTCTGGACTGTACCCCATTGCTTGTATGCATAAATAAATAAATCTTTAAAAAAAAAAAAGATTTTCATTACAAAATTTGTTTAAAATGTTGTGGTATTTTAGAAATATCTTTTTGTCTTCCTGTGATTATTGCTTTTGACTCTAATGAGTATTCGTGCTTCTTTCTTTCTTTTTTTTTTTTTCTGAAAAAGTATGGTCTTTGTATTCAGTGAATTCTTTTGTTCTTGTCAATTAAAAGTGTGCAGAGATAAAAGATAATCTCACTAACTGCCATTGGCAGACTGCCCAGTTTGGAACAATGCACATCTCATTCCATCTTATTCTTTGTTGAGTCAATGTTGGCCCAGTAAACTGAGACAACTCTGCCCAGCTCCAGATGGTGAAGAAGAATCATGACAGGCTCAGCCGTTAGTAGCTTGTTCCTAAGAATTCACATTGGGCTGTTGTAAGCAGGTGGGAAATAACAGATCTCGCCCTCCCTTATAGAGGCACTGCATTGAAAAACAGCAGCTATTCACACAAATTTACTTTATTCTCTTCTGCAACATTTTATAAAATTTCATCAGGAAAGAATTAGTAGAAATCACATTTTTCTTCAGGACTATAGAGCTTTTTATACCTTAATTGCCATAGAAAACCAATATAATATCTATTTCAATTATTGTAAACTTTGAAATTATACTCTTACTAAATGATGAAAGAAATTTATTGTGTGCACCTGTATTCCAAAGTTATTTTAAGTCTATTTTGTATAAACTATCCCAAAATATTTTAGTACCCAAAATTAAGATTTTTTTTCTTTAAACATATTTTGCTTTCACATATATATAACTTATAAGTTTGATTTTCTAGAGTTATCAAAATGTATTTATATTGCCAGAAGACTGCTTTATGCATCTTTGAAATATATTCACTATATCTTTTGCTTAAATGTATTCACTATATCTTGTGCTTAAATGCAACACCTTAACTAAAAGAAAACATATAATATTATTTAATGTATTACACACAGAATAAAATCTTGATGTAAAATATTAGCTGGGTTTCAATTATTTGTTTTTCACTACAGCAGGTTCTGGTCAAAGATGGAAGAAATGATTTAAAAAAGAAAAATTGTATGGCAACATTCCTTAAACATCTTAACTGTGTTATATAAGATAAGCTTAAAGGCACATAAAGATACTGAAAAATCATACAAAAAATTAATGTAGCCAATAAACTTTAGTTTTTAAGTGATAGAAACTTAAATCAAACAAGACTAAGCAGAAACTTTTCACTAACTCATGTAACTGAAATTTCCATGGGCACAAGTGATTGTAGCTTGTTTTCTCCCTTTATTTCTACTTCTTAGCAATTCTCCAATTCTCTTCTCATTTAGGTTTTTATTTCCCTTTTTTTAAGTTCACTTAGTATTGTTCAAACCTGAGAAACTTTCTCAAACGACCTGTTCCATTCTCTACTTTTCTACATTTCTCAAACATATTTCTCTTTTTCCAACCCTTTCTTGTTCTATTTATTATGTCAAGATTTCAAATGACAGAGAATAACAAATAAGGACATTGGGAGAAAATTAAGTAAAACTTTTGGGCACTTAGGTTGGTTCCATTACTTGGTAAACATAGCAAAAATAAACCTTAGACTTAGTAAAAATTTGTTGGTCACCAGCAGGAACAGTTAAGAGGGAAGATGACTTACGGAAAGGAAGGAATTGAGCACTGGCATGGGAGATTGGCTGGAGAGTGAATGAAGCATGTACGCATATAGGAAAATAAAAATGTAACTTCAAATTTATATAAACATGTAAATGACTGAAAAATTAATTTTTAAAAATCAACGTTTAATGCTACCCAGACATAAGCAACTTAATACAGTTTTGTGAATGCCCAAACATGAACAGCCAAACTCCTTCTTTAGATGTTATACCATCCTGAAAACATATATTGTCCTCAATGTTTTCTCATAGTCTAAAATGGTTCCAGCCATTACAATTGTGTTCTAAGAAGGAAGAAGATTTGTGATGATATAGGAAAATACAGATCTATGGCAGAAAAGTAATCCTCCTCATGAGGAAAGTGATCTGGGTAAGATTTTCTACCTGTCTAAAGGTGTCAGATCATCATCTTTACAAGTAAGAGGAATAAAAGAGTAGATTTAATGGAAGCAGCTGTAAGATTTCGTCCCCCATTATCTCTTACCATTCCTTTTCTCTTACAGAAAGTGTTTGCCAACTCCTTTTCTACAGTATAGAGATATTTCTGAAATCATTATTGAAATTGGAATGATACAGAGGAGGGCTAAGGGAAAGATGGCATCAGAGGAGTTCTTTGCTTTGTCCCCAGGTGAATAATCTAAGGTTGTCCAGAAAGACTCAATTCACAGAAGCCCCTGACTTGGGGCAAAAATAGAGTGCCTCTTGGACATAATAGACCAACACTTACCATGACAGAAGGGAGGAAAATTCTACTCAGTGAGGAAATTCTACTCTATACAACAAAAGTGTTTGGGAGAAGATTCTAGAGGCTATGAGTGCAAATAGCATGCAAACCAGCACTTCCATGTGTGCCTGGTAGTTCTGGGAGGGAGCATCTCAGTGGTATGCAGATAAAATTATGACTGTGGGAAGTGTGTGTGGAATTGCTGGGTTGAGCTATGGAGCCAGAGTCTCTAGTGAAAAATTCAGCATGTGGAGAGACAACATTTATACACCCCCATCCAAATCACTGATCCTGTGAGCTATGCTGAAATCCTGGCTCAGACTTAGAGAGATGGTATCTGGAAAACAAAATCAGAGGGCTATCAGTAGTGCCACAAATACAATTCACTTCCCTACCGTGACTGCCCCCTTCTCCCTACACACCACCTCCACCAATGACTATACAACTCCCAGTCCCTCCCACATTAACTGATTCATTAGCTGAAGATCAATTCCTCTAGACATACAGCCCCATCTATTGGAAAATCAGTTCTGAACACTTAGAGTACTTGAAGTTAGACAATGGGGAGGAGGAAAAATAGAGGACATGGTATCTTGAGTCCTTATAGAAATAGTTCACCAAAAAGAGAGCAAATATCAAGAAGCCAACCATAAAGACATGGAAGATCTTTTCTTTCTATCAGAAAAAGTCAAAATTGTCAAGATAAAGAAATTCAAAAAAATAAAAGAAAATCAGAAAAGCGAATCAAAGTTATACAAGGTAATTCAGAAAAACAAATGAATGTTTGAGAAATAAAATTATTGAACAGAAGATATAAACTGAAACTTTAAATAAGAAAACAATAGAGTTGGGGGATGTAAAAAGATCAATAAAGGAGGTTTAAAAAATTCTGGAGAAAGCAAATTCTAGTTCTGAAGAGCAAATGGGAAATCAAATCAATGACTTCTAACTGTAGCAACTGCTCAAACTGCAAATCCAAAAAGCAAATATGTTTTTTTTCTTTATTTTACTTCAATAAGAAGCTGAATAACAATTTTTTCACTGCAAGGAAATGCCAAAAATTCACAACTACCATTTTTTTGAGTACTTAGGTTTACCAGGCATTGTCTTAAACATTTTATCTGATTGCCTTATTTCTTTAATTCCTCAAAACAAATATGTCAGTACTAATATACTGATCATTTGAAGGTAAACTCACAATTGAAATATTTTTTTCATATGTAAAAGCATTTTCCACATTCAGTATTCTTTTCAGTATTTTGAATGGTTTCTACACACTGTTGGTAAGCAACAAACTAACATCCCAAAATATACTGCTTTTTTTCTTTATTTCATGGGAAGAGCTTTGAAGACTGGGTGATGGTTGCTTATAAAAAACAAAATTTACATGTAAACCTTTCTGTAAGGGCAAGTACTGGAAAGACCTAATCTTCTATCTTTTATCAATTGAGGAGGCAGAACTTAAACTGCATAACTTTTGTCAATTGTGGCTTACACGGTAGTATACCTAACTTAATTCTCTTTCTTCACCACAGTCTTTCTGTCATGGTTAAGTAATTTAAGATGACATCTGAATCCATATGGGTGAGTTACTCAGTCATGTTGCCTATATCCTATTTTAACAGTGTAATCTGAAAAGGGGAGGTTCCATATTCCTTGTCCCACCTAATAAAGGGTGAAGCTAAGCATTGAGGGGAAGCTAAAAGGGACTTGCAGAGAATACCTGTTTTAGAAGATTGGAGGAGGCACATGGAGCAGAGAGACATTTGATGGCCTTGGCCTTACACCAGAGTGATGGAAGGAGACACTTGGAAGAGACATGGGTGATAGTTCTATGGGGATGCTGACTATGGTGGCCTTTTTCTCAACTTATACTTTGGCTTTGCTCCTTTCCTCCTAGACTTGCCTGACTCCTTCTTCCACTTGTCTATGTTCCCCACCATAAGGTGCCTTAGGTTTGTGAAAAGTTTTCAGGCCTTATTGGCTCCGCTTTGGGCCAATCTTGTTTGGCTGGGCATTTACCTATGAGGAGACTGGTAAATTTAGGTTTTCTCTTTCTTCTCTCTCCCTATGCTATACACACTAATTCAATTAAAGTTCTTTTCTATTAAATTTGTATATATACATATACATACATATGCATATGCATACATATATGCATATATATATACTATATATATATTTTTTAAGAGCAGGTTTATTTTTTATTTTTTTGGTGTGTGTAGAAGAACTGGAGTGTAGGCCAGAGGAAGTGCAGAAGTGAGAGGATTCATCAAAGACAAAGTAGGGAGCAGAACAAGTTGATTTACCGAGATACATTGCTAAGGGGAGCAGCAGGTGCGACAGGAGATGTCTGCTGTGCCATATGTGGTTTAGCTCCAGGCTGGGGATTGAACTCAGGCCATAGGGCTGACAGTGCCCTAATCTAGGAGGAAACCCCTAGGCCACTAGGGAGGCCCTGTTAAGTCTCGCACACTAAGCCCTTGATACAGCACATGGCAGAATCCATATATAGTATGCAAGTTTCAGAGTCTTGGGAACCCTCAATCTTCCTGCTATGTTTCTAGATGGTATTTATATAATTATTAAACTTCTTTCTTTACTTTTCCTCTCATTAATCTGTTTGAAGCCTGTGAATGTTTTCCAGCCTATAAGAGCCAAGAGTGGCATAGAGTGATGTCTTCTGTACCATGACACTACTTTTGAAAAATACGGTTTTGAATGCAATCAATATAACACATTGAATTAAAAAAATGCTTTGGACATGACGTCAAGAAACCTGGTTTGCATTCCCAATTTTTCAACCAAACATTCTATGGCCTTGGAAAATTTATGATTTTGCACTGATTTGAGTCACAGAACTATTTCTTTATCACTAGGATTATTTTATTTTAGTCCTCTTCTAAGATTAAAAAAAAAAAAAAGATCCTGTCGTACCTAACACACAGACGAAATCAATCAATTTTATTCTAAGACATGTCCAAAGCCACTTAACTTCTGTATAGATCTTCATTGAATTATGGATTGCCAATTCAAGATAGGCCAAGTACACATATAACTGGCAGGCTTCCAAATCCTTCACCTACTGCACCTGTAACAGTGTAATCCCCATAGAGAGCAGAGGTTCCAGATTCTGTGACTCACCCAAGGAGAGTGAAGCTGAGAAGGGATAAGTAACTGAAGCAGAGGAGGAAGAAGCAGAGAAAGAAGAAAGGACAAAGAGAAGGCACATGATGCAGAGAGACCTGTGAAGAATAAGCTGTGTTTGAATCTTAGACTTGTACCAGGAACTTGGGAGAGATGGAAAGAGACACTTGGGTGAGAGAACTGTGGGGAGGGTAACAATGTCAGACTTTATCTTGACTTGATTTTGTTTTTGTTCTTTTCTTTCTAGGCTTGTCTGGTCCTATCTGCCCCTTTCCTGTGGTTCTACACCAGAAGATGCCTTAGACTTGTGGCAAGATTTTGGGCCTCAGTGGCCCTGCTTTAAGGCCAACCCTGTTTGGCTGGCATTTGCCCAAGAGAGCATGGATAACTTTGGGTGCTTAATTTGGAAGCCAAATGCTTTTTCTCTTCTCATTATTGCACAAAATTGTAAATTAATCTTATTTCCTATTGAAGGTATTAAATTATGCACTAAAAGTATGTTTGTCTTGATGGTGTTGATGGCAGAATTCATTTAGAGCAGGCAGGTTCAGTCCTGGATTCCTGGACTCCCCTTCATTCTGCTTACTAACACATCTCCTCCAATACCCAAAACATTGTTTTTGGTGGTCAGTGTGGGCAGAGATTAATCTGGACTGAGTTTCTTCCTTTTGATCTTTCATGAATAGCTGCTCTGTATGGCAATGCTTCTTTCATGGGTACCTGTGCGCTTTCATGTTTGTTTGTTTGTTTTTTTTAAAGATTTTATTTATTTTTGCATACAAGAGCTGGGGTACAGCCAGAGTCCAACCAGAGACAGAGTGGGGAGCAGAACAGGCAGACTGACTGAAAAACACTGCTAAGGGGAGCAGTGGGTGAGGCAGGAGAGGTCTGCCTGAGCCATGTGGGTCCCCTCCCTGGCCGGGGGCAGGGATTGAGCTCGTTCTGCAGTGGCTGCGGTTTGCTTCATAGTGTGTTGCTCAACCCACTGTGCCACCAGGGAGGCCTGTTCTTTCATATTTGTCTTCTGCTTCTTAGCAATTTTTTCAAGAATCAATCTCCTGTCTCTTACAGATTGCCTTACTCTCCGCTATACCCAGATTTCCCTTTTGTCCATCTCTACTGTCTCCTCTGTTCAGTTTATGTGTCCAATGATGACTGATTAGTGTTAGCGTTCCTGCTATGTCTGTACTTAGGTAAAGAGTGTATTTTGAAGTGATAGGCTGAAGGAGAATCATTATCTTTGAAGAGATAAGTCTCATTAAAATCTCTTGGGATGTTTCCATCATTTTCCAATTAAACTTCTTTTTCCTCCAGCTCTTACATTTATTAAAATTAAATTAATTAACTTCATGCTATTAGTAAGTTTTTATTTTAAGTGGGTACCTTATTTTATTTTTACAGTTTAATAGGTAATCATTTTCTAGACTAGTCAGAAATGTAATCACTAGAAGACTTCATCTATTTTTATGTATTAAGAGTCTGACAAAAACATTTAGGAATGTACTTTATTAGTTTTAGTTGGTGGTGATAACTAGAAGAGCCACAGCAATATAAGATCTCAGATATTATATTCACATCTCTTTACACTCTTTTCACTTTTTCTTGTTTAGTATCTTAAACTTTCATTTCTTAATCTGTAAAACAAATGTTCAGAGGAAAGTCTTATAGAATCTCAAAGGTTATTTCTAAGGACATAAATTGATTATATTTTATTCTTCCCTGTCCTTCAAGAGATGATACTTTTAAAATAATATATTTTTAAAAAACATTTAATCAAAGTTCTTACAACTATCTCACCTACTTAAATGTTCCATCCACCTACTTAATATGTTCCAAAACATATTATTATAACATTTAATGGAAAGCCTTTTAAAGGGGTAATATAAAATTATTGCCTGTCAAGAATTTACACACTACTATGGAATTAAAAAACTAAATGGAAAATTATTTTCTAAGAAGTTCATTTTAATTAGCATCCATTTGGATACCAAAGGATTTTTCATGTAATTTGGAAATGGAAAAAAAGAAGCTTGTGGCAATTTTTCCTACTATTTATTAAACTTTTTTTTTAGTGTGACAATTTGCAAAAATCTCAATTAAGATCAGAAACAAAAAATTGCAAAAACAATAATTATAGCATAAACCACTGAATTAGATTAAGAACTTTTTTCAATAGGTAAACACCATCAACTTCAGAGAAAATGGATAATACATGATATCCAGAACCTGAATTGTACAACAAACCCCTGAAATGCTTGTAACCAGGAGAGACTTAGGAATTTACAATGTACGATTTATATAATTTGAAGTTTTAAACTAGTTTGCATATTTGCTGCAGTTTCAGTCCTTTATCAAATGAACTGTTTCAATTATGTATGTATGTCTTTCACTATAAGCTTTGTTAAAGGATTCTAAATCCATCTTTTGTGGTCATTAAAATTCCAATTTAGTGAATCACTTCAAAAATTAGTATTATTTTCAAAATCTGATTAAACAAATGGGCAATAGTAATAAGATAATGACATCCTTTTGGACAGATTGAATTGTTAGGACATTTAACAGATGTTGTTTTGTAAAAAAAGAAAAAAAAATAAGACTGGTCTGGTCTAAGCATATTATAGTACTTAGAAAAAAATCCCTCAAATTCAAAAATTTCTCAAAAAAGACATTTTTTTAAAAAATAGTTATACCAGAGACCATTTACAAATAATTTGGTTCTTCCTTGGGCACATGGCAGAACTGAATTTTCTTTTATTTGAATTTTGGTATGGTCATACAGCATTTTTTGGTTAATGAAGAGTGAACAGGAGATTTTTATATCACTACCAAAAGGAAATTTTAAGAAACAGTACAACTATACTACATGTTTTTATCTCCAACACAATTTGCAATGTTTCAGATGTTAGTTATTATACCCATACCTGGTCCTGGAGTGAGGAGGGCAAGGAGCAGAACCCCCCAGAGGGCCATGAAGGACATGCCAAGTGGCAAGAAATAAATGCTTGTTATTCTAAGCCCCTAAGATCTGGGGGC
Organism: Galemys pyrenaicus; assembly: GCA_019455555.1. Lineage (NCBI taxonomy): Eukaryota > Metazoa > Chordata > Mammalia > Eulipotyphla > Talpidae > Galemys > Galemys pyrenaicus. Next base: position 8,105,636 of record JAGFMF010011418.1, read on the forward strand.
TCTTTATTACAACAGAATAATCTAACTTATGCTTGAGTCATTTATGGATCAAAGGACTCATGCCTTTCCTTAAAATATATATAAATACCAAAATTACCCTGAATTTTAAATCTCAGTTCATAGTTTAAAATTAGTTGGGAGGGTGATGAAACCTATTGTAATAATCTACTAAGAAAACTCAAATTTCTCTATATGTGTCATTCCTTAATTACTATGGAGTGCAACATCAGAAAGGAAAAAAAAAAAAACCCAGCATTTGGAAGTAAACTGAGAATTATGCAAATGAAATAAGTGCAATTTTGCCTTGTTAACAACAACAAAAACTTTTATAAAGAAAGAAAAACCCTTCAGGCTACAATCAATAGCTGGTGACAGCAAAGGAGCTGTTCTGTATATTGCTTGTAAAAGACAAATTGTTCTTTTATTGACAGCCATTCTTTGCTGTGACTTGTCTAAATAACTAAAAGGAACCAGTAGGGCTTCCAAAATTAGCAGGAAAGCACATTCATCTCAGAAAGAAAACATGCAAGCTTACAAATATTTTTTTCCTCTAAAAGAATGGAAACAACTGATAATCAAGATTCTCCTCACAACAGATTAATTCCAAAATCATGTCTCTCATTATACATCCTGGTCTGGAGTGTTGTGGTAGCAGTTTTCCCATTTTTATCCCCAAGGACTCTCTTGACATAAGATTAATTTTCACAGAAACTTGCCTCAGCTTTCTTAAAACGATTTTCTTTTGTTTTAGAAGCAGTTTTCTGTTCCGTTAGAAGGTTAGGAGGTACTGATATGTGGAGGTCATGAGCACACACAAATTAGAAAACAAAGGTAACCATTTTTAAATTCAGGTCATAAAAATTTAGCTATCTCCTCTAAATAATCTATGAAAAAATATCATACTAGCACACTTTGTATGCTCTCTAGCACATAATAGTCACTGTGCTCTGTTCCTAATATACAAACAAAATGCATTCCCATTCCATCTTCATTTGTGATTTCATATTTCAGGTTCTGCTATAAAACACAATATAAATTATAAATGGTTAAGGCGCACAGTACCAATTATCCTCTTGTTTTCACAAGTCAGAACACATCTCTCCTACAAGCAAGATTTATGTTCAAATTCCATGAAAATGAGGGAGAGATTTTTGAGATGTTTTAGAAACCACAGTTTTGTCTCACACAAAATATTCAACTAAATCAGATAAAATGTGTTATCTTCTATGACCAAGGCTTTTAAAATGTATATTTTAAAAGGATAGGCACCCAAGATGTTCACAACAGGCCTTCTCAAAATGTGTCACTTTGCCATGTAGATTATTTTGAGTTCAAGTCAGTTGAAGCCTTGCAGTATCACAGAAAACCTTTCCAGTCTCATAACTACTGTGGTGTCAGTCCCCGAAAGAGAATAAGATTGACTTTTCCCAATAGGCCAAGAGTGGCCTCTTGTCTCCTTGATCTAAGAATTAAAAGTCAACCGAGGCTTTTTATTACTTCTTTTCTTTATTTGCCTTATGCTTGGAACAGCATGTAATCTGAACATATCATTATCTTTTGTCATTTTGAGTGTCATTTATTCCTTACTTATATATGTGTGAATTATGGTCATTTTAAATTATAATATTATTTATTACTATAAATCTAAATTTAGCTGCCATGTTACAATGCCACAACTAGTTAGAACCTTCAAGGAAACATTTTTTAAGACAGTTGAAAACTGCAAGATGGATTTAAAAAGTAGAATTTGTAAAACAGAAGTTTTTGTCAAGTATTCACTGAGACTGATTTGATCTAAGGCCATTATAATTAAAAGAATGTATTTGGAAAAGTAAAGAAGTTTAGGCAAGAATTTTCTTTTAGAAAGTTTTTAGTGAAGGTGACTGACTTTAATCAGATTTTCCCCAATATCTAATTTTAAAGAGTCTCTGATGAAATGGGTGACTTTCTGAAAAGAAAGAGGATATGTATCTGTGTGGCATTTGACATCTTCAGATAGGTCATGTTTAGGAATTCTCAATATAAATCTAATATACAATATTTGATTCATAGGTTGCTAGAGAAGTTAGTAACAGTGAAATGCATCATTTTATTTTAATGTTTTAAATTTTGTTATGAATTAGTTCCTTCCTTATTTATTGCACTTTCTAAGTAGAGGAAAAAAGGGCTAGCTCTGAGCTGGATACAGGACTAGCTTTGTATAGCAACTACATCATCTGTGAATTTTTCAATGTGTCGCTTCTTCAATAAAAATTGAAGAAGAGCACAAGGGACTATGGTGATGGTACATGGGTGAATTGCTGATGGAAAATATACACCATGCAAAGATGAAAAATAATGTAAAAAATATATAATAAAATATTGGAGAAATTAAAAAATAAAATATTGATAAAGGAAAAAAAATCAGTCTTGTAAAAGTTTTAGACAACTTAGAGGATGCAAAGAAGAAAAGTCTGCATCTAAATGCCAAAATTTCTTGTAGAAAATAGTCCTAATTATGAACTAATTTTTATAGTCAGAGTCAATGATATTCTAACTCAAAACAAAATCCAACAAATATGTTCTTGACTTTTTTCTTTTCCCTTACAACTTATATGGTCGTGCACTGACCTTATATGAGGATTTTCAACTTTATATATTCCAAGGTGCATTAATGAAAATCAGAGAACTGGAAACTGCGAAAAATAAATTATATTCCAGGTTCAAGAATATAGAAACTATATATGTGTGTGTACATACATATACATATATATATATAAAATGACACACATATATATATGACTCATCCTATAAGGATAATAACTCCCTGTACTTAGATTACCATTAGGGATGGAAGAATGCTGCATATAATGAGAAATTTCCCTTTCTCCATCTAAGGAATTCCTCAAATCTGTTATTTTTGCTGAGTGGTCTAATTTCTGGATTAAGTATATCTAGATTACTTTATTCTTAAAACATTGGTCAGATGGTTTGAGGGAAATCATACGTTCCCATTCACCTAAGGCACCTATAAATCTCTCCTGATGTCTGACATTTATACCCATGTTCATGGAATTCATGGAATTCTAATTCCTGGACGTAGCACCTGGTAGGAATATGTTCAGAAAAAATAACAGTATCAAACCTTATAAAGAAAACAGTTTGAGAAAACATTTTTCAGAGCTCATTCACCTCTATCAAGACTGATGAATTTAAACTGGTTCATTGAAGCAGCAAATACATCTCGTCTCTCCACTGAGCATAACCTCTGCTGAATCACATAAATATTTTCTTCCCATCTCTGAGATCTGTTTCCTCTTCAGTGGATTCTTGATGACACCAAAGCACTTGAGGTGTATTTCTGGTTCCTTTCAATGATGAGAATGTTAAGTGTTTAGATGTCAATTCAAATTTTGCCTGTGACTTTAGTAGAACTATCAAAATATGTCAAGAAGGATGGAAAACAAGTTGATCAAATTTACGTACATCTCTATTGCATGAAAATATTTAACATGAATATAATGCGAGACAATCAGTATTTTTATATTGTACTTAAAAAGACTAAAAAATGTAATTGTTGGTCCTTACTGACTTGTCCTCAAAAATTAGAATAAATCTGACAGCATAAATAAAATTATCATTCTTTTTATGGAAATACTTAATGTTTTGAGTTATTATGTTATGTGATTTCTATTTAGATAAATAAGATCATATGGCAACTATTAGCTGTATTGTAGTAGGATATAAGTCTTCTAAGTGAAAGATGAAAAGTCAGTCCTGGCATGAAAAGTTATCATGTCATGAGTATTTATTATATTCCAGGCACTATGGAGCTTTATATTCATTTCTCACAATCAACTTCAATTAGTTTTAAGTATAATTTGCATTATATAGCTGATAAAATTGAGGTTTAATGATAACACACAATGTGCACAAAGTTACAGAAACCATTAGGCAACAGAGATGATTTTAAACTGCAAGACTTCTAATACCAAAACTTTGGTTTTACTCTATACAATAAGCTTCAGGACCCTCACTGTTCTCAACCTAATACAATGTGCATTCTTTATTTAATGGTAATAGTTTTCAAAAAAGTTTGCATAAAAACATTTTCTAGCACTTACCAAATGTTAATTCATTTTATTCTTACTACAATATTTGGCACTGGTAATACCACTAGTTAAAATTCTTTTGTCTGAAAATTAAACCAACAGTAGGTTAAATATTTTTTCCACAGCCATGCAAATGATATCAAACTGAGGCAATTCATTTCAAATTCTTCTGTTACCCAGTAGAAGCTTCTCTCATAATAAACAAGTCAATTCATATGCTCATATAAACTCTGAATTATATTAACAAATGAAGATACAAAATACTAATGATGAGATATAACAAAATTAGCCTTGCTTTCTGACCTGCCCCAAATACCAGTAACACTTTTCCACAATTCATACATAATTTTGATTCCAAAATTAATATCAACACTACACATTTCTCATGAAAATCAGAGACTGCCCTATTGTCCTACTTGTTCTCACCATTTGGATGTCTATTAGATGTGTCAAACTTAACATTTTCAAAACCATCAATATTAGTGTTCTCCATCTCATCACTTGCAAACATAATTCTTTGGAAGTTTCTTCCAAATTTTTCAACTTAATAAAGAGCATTTTCATCATCCCAGTTCCTGAGCTCTAGACCTGAATATATCCACAACTCTTCTTTTTTTTTTTTTTTTTCAAATAATCCACACCCCATTTCCCAGCAAATGTTGGTTATTCCTTAAGTACATATAATGAACCTGTCTACCTTTCTCTATAGTCCATATATATATATATGGAAATATATAAGGGTAGCTTGGAACAGGTGTATATATATATGTGTGTGTGTGTGTGTAAAGGCACGTGTGTGTACCTGTTCCAAGCTACCCTTATATATTTCCTTTTATATATATTATATATATGTATTTAAGATTTATTTATTTACGCATACAAGAGCTGGGACACAGGCCAGAGTAGCGGGAGGTGAGAGGGTTCACCAGAAACAGAGCAGGGAGCAGAACAGGCAGACCTACCGAAACACACTGCTGAGGGGAGCAGCGGGCGAGGCAGGAGAGGTCTCCCTGACCTGGGATCGAACTCGCTGCCACGGTCCCGCGGAAGCTTCACAGTGCGGTACTCAACCAGCTGCGCCACCAGGGAGGCTCTCCTTGCTTATCTTTTAATATCTTTCTAAATAGTCCTCTGCTTCTATTCTTCTTCCCTTTATTAACAAAGAAGTAAGAGTGATTCTTTTAAAGCAGAAGTTATAGCATGTGACTATTCTGCTCAAATCTTCAAGGATAATACTTTATCACAGAGAGAAAAGGCCAAAGTCTGCACAGTAGTACACAATTTGTACATGATTCTATTGCCCTATTATTCCTCTGACTCTGTCTCCCACTATTTTCTCTGTGTGCACTTCTTTGCAGTCAGCCTAGACTCCTTGCTGTCTAGGAAATATTTAAGACACAAACTGTACCAGGGTCTTTGATTAGTTCTCTCTCTGCTCAAGTCTTGTCTAACAGTTAAGAGAGCTTATTTTCTGGTTCCCTTAGATGTTTTATTCTTCTTAGCAACCTCTAAAATCTGCCTACCCATGACTCCACCAGCTAATCCTTTTCCCTTTTCTTGCTTTTACTTGATAGCACTTATAATAAGTTAAACTACCATTTATTATTATCTCGTTCCCCTGAGAAATTTCAGCTCCAAGATAACTGTAATCTTTGCCTGTTTTGTTCACTGCTATTGAAAGTTCCAAAGCATGGAACTCAATAAAGTGGATTGAATAAATGAATGAACATAGTTTGTGGAAACCATCCATGCATCTATCTGTGCAAGCCATGATCCTCCTGGAACACCAGATGATTAATATACCTTGTTAGAAGACAAAATAAAACTAACTTTCTGAGTTCCATAGAATTACTTCCTGTTGTGCCCTCCTGCCTTTTCCCTCCACTGGACCAAGAAATACCTCCCTTTCTGCAGTCCATCTCAGCAGGCTCAGTTCTAGTTTTACTGTTATAGGATTAATTCTGGATGGTTAACACTTGCAGGGTGTGCATAGTCTGAAAATTCTATTCTTTTCAGTTCTAACAGGAATTATATAGCTTCAACTCACTGTATCCTCTGGACACTGTGTAAACTGGAAGTTTGCATTATCATCATCCATAATTATTATTATTATTATTTTTGTTATTATTATTATAGACCTCAACTTTTCTTCCTATACATATTAACTATGTACAACACAATGTGTTCATTTAAGTCTTTAATATTTATTCATGGATCAATTATAGGACATATTAGTATTCGCCAGTTTCTAATTCCCTCAATTAAACATAGGCTTTGACTCCAATGAATGGAGTAGAACAGAGTCTGTCCCTAGATCTCCATAAAAGTAGACATTAAAAACTAATATACTATTTTATGATTTCTATGGTCCATGGAAAGGAGCAGGAAAAAAAAATAAAAGCCCCCAGAGCAACATTAAGGAGACATAAACTCCAAGGACAGGGCAGAGACATAGTTTCTATAGGAAATATTATTTCTAAATATGAACTAAAAGCTTATAGTCTCTTAAAATATTAACAATTGTCCTTGGAAAAGGTACATAATGAACAGGTCAGTATTTATTATGTAATAGTAAAAGACCAGCAGGCTGCAATTCTCACTCTTAGATATCTTGAAAAGAAAACTTGAATTGAAAGAATAGTTGTTCTCTGGCTCCCTGGATGTGGCATAAAAGCTCACTTATAGCACATTAGCTGCATTTACCCACCTTTGTAGATACTTGTGAAACTAAGAGGTAATGAACATCAGTGTTGGCTGTATCTTGAGCTTGTGCCACATAGGTTCACACAGCAGGGAAAGTGGAAGAATTCAGGAAACTAGATCTCTCACTATGGGAAAGATATATTTTTGACTAAGGAACAAGATAAAAAGGCATCTTAGAACACGTATGGTAATTTGAAGTCCAGAAATCATGGTCATGTATAATGAGCAAATGGGTGTTCATAGTTCCAGGTGCTGATCATTTCCACCAAAAAGGCAACCATTGGGCCTCCCTGGTGGTGTAGGGGTTAAATCTCAGTGATACAAGTGTATGATCTCGCCTGCTGCAGCTTGAATTCTATATCTGGTCAGGGAGATAAACCACATACGGCACAGCAGACCTCTCCTGTCTCACCTGCTGCTCCTCTTAGCAGTGTATTTCTGTAGATCTACTTGTTTTGCTCCCCACTCTGTCTCTGGTGAATTCTCTCACTCCCATACCTCTGACCAGTTCTTCTGTGCTTAAATAAATAAATCTAGAAAAAAAGTGACCATGGCAAAGCTAAAAACAGTATGACTGGAGAGACATTCAAGGCAGTATGAACATAAGATATAATGCATGAAAAACCGTTAGACCACAAACTGGAGAAAATGTGTCCTTAAAGGGGGAAAAAACAGTCAATAAATAAGTAAATTAAATATTATATTATTTTGGTTGTAGTTGCCAAAATTCTAAATACTGAACATATTGCAAATGGACATGAGCACATGAATTGGTATAAAAAATAAATTAAAAATACACAATGGAATACTATTCAACAATCAAAAAAGATAAACTAGGGCCTCCCTAGTGGTGCAGTGGGTTAAGCAACGCACTATGAAGCAAACCGCAGCCACAACAGCACGAGTTCGATCCCTGCTACTGGCAGGGAAGGGACCCACATGTTGTGACGGACCTCTCCTGCCTCGCCCTCTGCTCCCCTCAGCAGTGTGTTTCAGTCTGCCTGCCCGTTCTGTTCCCCACTGTGTCTGGTGAATCCTCTCACCTCCTGCAACTTTTGCCTGTAGCCCAGCTCTTGTATGCATAAATAAATAAATCTTAAAAAAAAAAGATAAACTAGAGTCATTTTTAGAAACATGGATGGAGCTAGAAGGGATTATGCTCAGTGAAATAAGTCAGAAGGCTTAGAGGAAAATGTCCAATGGTTTCCCTTTCAGGAGGAATATAAAGGAACAAAAAAAGGACTCAAGGAAAAGAACAATAACAATAAAAAAATCACAACACAACAAGAACAAAAAGACAAAGACAAATCAGAGGCACTTTGTGGGAGGGGAGAGGCTAGGATGAAGGCAGAAAGCACACAAGGGACTGAGGTGCACTGGTGACATGGTGGTGGGGATTCCATGGGGACTACAACTGATGTCAAATATATATAAATAAATGAATTTTAAAAAATAAAAAATAAATAATAAAATTGATACTAATACTAAATTTTGATTGTTTTTTTTCTCTTACTTTGCCTTGGAAAGGAAAAACACATTCTGCTTATTTAATTAAAGGTTTATGATATCTTCTAATAATATGGTATCTTTCTAATAATAAAATAGTTTCTATGTTATAGAACATGACTGGGGAACATACCATATGTAACATAAATATCCAACATCAGGGCACAAAAATACATGGAGGATGGAAATATTTAGCCAACTATACCATTTAGATTAAAAAGACTTATCTTTAAAAGTATTCCTTTATACATTCATTTTAAATTTTTATGTTTTTTAGAAGCTTTGTAACAGACACTTTAATTTGTCACAACATGCAACTATTTTAATGATAGTATAGCTCTTATATCAGTAAAAGAATATTAAAGTCCACAACTACTTTTTTGAGTTGATACTGAGGATTAAATTTTCAAATCAGATACATGCACATTGAAGATCCTCATTATTTTTAGAGACTGAATTGTCGTGTCCCCCTCTCCCACCCCCTACCAACCCCAGCCAGATTCATAATTTGAAGTCCTAAACTCATGTACTTTAGAATAACACTGCTTTTGGATAGGGCTTGTAAATAGGAAATTAAGACTAAATGAGGTGATATTGATAGGCACTAACCCAACAAGTCTAATATCCTTTTTTGGAAGGGGAAGTGATAGCAAGGGCAAAAATACCTTAAGACAACACAGTGAGAAAGCAGAAGAATCTTAGGTGAAACCAAATATACCAAAGCATCAGTGACTTCTACCCCTCAGAACTATGAGAGAGTACTTTTTTGTCAGTTTAAGCCAGCCAGCCTATGGTATTTTGTGGTAAAAGTCCTAGTAAACTAGCACAGTTACTGAGAGCATGTCCTGGGCTGAGTTTGAGATCAGGTATGAGTCTAGTATTTTCTGCCCAGGATCAGTGATGGCAGGCTTCCAGGAGTGTTGGTAGCTCTCCAAACTGTAGGCTAATCAAGTGTTGGGAGATTATTTTTCTTATCTAATCTCATCTCATCTAATCCAATCTCATCACATACTATTTTATCTTATCCTGAAAATGTTACCTTTACCAAGAGTAGCTCCTTCATCTGGAGTCCCCCAACTATGAGAAATAACTTTATGTTCTTTAAGTCTTCCACTCTGTGTTACAGTGTTATAATAGCTAACAAACTAATATATTCACTATAAAGTTTTAAAAATATAAACAAGAAAACATTTTTAAGATTATAGGTAAATAAGATGTACCAGAAAGCAATGAGAGGTCTATTGCATTCTGCATTATTCCCTGGGGCCTACTTTCTTTATTAGCCATATGCTTTGTGGCTAGAATAATAGATAAATTATCTGAATTAGGATTGCACATTGTTTTACAAAGCAAGCATTGTTAAAATAATGAAATATTACAACTTTATACCCTTAAGAGTTACAGCTATGTGACATTCTCCAGTGATCTGTTCCATAAACCCATATTTTGTAGGTTTGTTTACCACAAAAACAAATGTAAAACTAAGACATCTCACTCAAAGCACTTCATAGATAAATTATCTTCCTAGTAAATATTGGTGCATTTGGACAGAGGTTCAGTTATAATGCTTACAAATAAAGTACAACAGTTATCTGCATAAATTTCCTCTCCTGGTAGAACATACATAGTAGTCATAGGAGTAAGAGATTTTAGGCCAGTTACTTTAATTACATTTTTCCCACACTGTCTTTCCTAAACCTTCTAGAAAATTATGGATACCATAAACCTCTCTGAACCATAACTGAATTAGAATGAACTTGAATTTGAATTCTTCTATGAGCATGTCAGGATTCTCATATTTAATTTTTGTAAAATATTTTTGTTTGTTTGCATGATAAATACATGTTCACTGGGAAAACTAGAAAGTGTAACTAGTGAAAACAAAAAATTAACAATAAATACTATTATCATATGCCTATATACTATTCTTATTGATTTATATATCTATATGTGTATGCAGGATTTATTTTTTAAAAATTAGATTTTCTGCATAAATCTATTTTTTCTTAATTAACCACATATTATGAACTCATTTCTAATCTGTTAAATATGCTATTACAAAATTACTTCAATGATAATATGGTATGTTTATAATGCATCAGGATCATATACTAAAACTGGTATATATTTGTGATATCACTAATGAATCAAAAGTGTATACAATGATTTATCACTGCATCTCTGTAGAACACGTTTGAATTTCTTTTTTTCTGATATCATTAAGTCTAGACTTCAGGAAAAAAATACACTCATCATACATTCATCAGATAATAAATAGTAATAAATAAAATGACTCATTAGATAATAAAAGTACATAGTGGATGAACCTGACCCCTTTTTAATTAAAAAATTAAATAATCACCTAGCAGTAGAGTTTTTGATGTGTCTACCAAAATTGAAGAATATATGTCTGCTACCTCTATTGTTCATCTGCTTCCACATACTTATCCTTCTTCTTCAACAGCTGTAAGCCAGATATAATATATGACAATTGCCTAATTTTACAGATGTTAACAATGTCTTACAATAAAGACTTAAAGGAAACTGGCATTTTGAATGACTGAGAAAAGTAAAGTTATTCCATTACCTATGCCAGTCATTTTGCATTATTGGATCTTTCTTGCCTAACCCTAATAGCATAACCCCTTACTTAAATGAGAATTAACTACAGCAAAATTGTAACTCTTGCACCACTGCATCTCTGTAGAACACATTTGAATTTCTTTTATTCTGATACCATTAAATCTAACCTTCAGGAATAAATACACTGCTTTTGGATCTTTGGAAATTATGTGAACATATGCATATTTTTCACTTTCTCAATGAGTCAGAAGAAGGGTTTACAATATTTTTTGTTGTTTGCTATGTTTTGGTTTTGCTTCTAAGTTTGCTGAAACATGACAAAACAAGGCAATACTCATCTTCTACCAGATAAGACCACTGATCTCTAGCTAATTTCTCAGTCCTATTATTGTATCAAGGACTTTTCACATCATCACATAACTTTGCTACTCAACAGTCCTTGTAAATCAGAGTTAAATTTTTTCCCTTCTAAAAATGCAGAAATGAATGCTTAGAGTAGTTCAGGAGGTTTTTCCAAATCATAAATGTAATTATTCGCAAATCTGGGATCAGAATTCAGATGGCTTATTTCCTAGCTAAGTGTTCTTTCATTACTCTAAAATGTAAGCATTAAAAAAAGAGGAAGAAATTATATTCTAAAAATTGCGACCCTGATTCATTACCATCACTTATATTTTATCTATCCCAATGCACATAAGTCATCCCATTTACCCATGCTAAATTATAGATGTTCAACAAACATTATACACCAAAATGCATCAATTACTATGCTGAGTGCTAGACAAACGGTTAGCAGGAAAAAGATCCTATCCTAAAAGAGATCACCTTTCATAAATTGTCAATTATAAAACAATATTCTAAATGGGAAGTACTTTGCATAGCAGGCTAAATATAGGGTATTATGGATCTACATATTTCAAGCCTGCTAAGCAATCTAAAAGTTCAGAAAATATTCTGAAAATAACGATATCAAAGGAGAGTCAGGTAAAGAAAGGCACATGAGGAAAACGGTAAACACCATAATAATGAGATTAATGAAACGTTGAGAAATCCTGCCTATTACTTGTCACTAAATCGTTGGGTTTATTCTTACCCTTCTCATATACTCTTTCTACTAACCCAGATTCTGTTTTAAGCAACATGATAATGCTTGCTACAGCAATTATAAGCATTAAAGTTCCATTCAATGAAAGAAAAAAGCTAAAAATCAACTTCGTTTTGTTCTATATTTACATGTCTTCTTTACCATAGCATTATTAGTCTCTGTATAATGTAATTGAATGCTACCTAAAGTATATAGGAAGACATTCAAATTCTTGTAAAAATTTCAATGATGTGAAAAACCTAATGAATAAATAGGACTGTAGGGCGATCTCTGGTCATAAATAATCTCCGTAATGTTTATAGTTAAGTAAGTACTTAACTTTAAGCATAAAGGCAGTATTCTACCGGCCTTTAGAGTAAAATACCGTAAGTATATTTATTTAGAACAAATGCTTTTTATTAAGTATTTAAATAACAATTGAACAGATTTGTGTACAACACAAATTTTATGTGCCAAAATATTTTCATAAATTTGGGTTATGGGGCCCCCCTAGTGACGCAGTGAGTTATGCAATGCACTATGAAGCAAACTGCAGCCACTCCAGCACAAGTTCGATCCCTGCTGCCGCCCCTTACATGGCGTAGCAGACCTCTCTCTCCTGCCTTGCCCTCTGCTACCCTCAGCAGTGTATTTCAGTTCATCTGTCTGTTCTGTTCCCTGCTCTGTCTTGGGGGGATCCTCTTACCACTCCCACACCTCTGACTTGAGCCCCAATTCTTGTAAGCATAAATAAATAAATCTTTAAATAAAATAAAATAAAATTTGGGTTATATGAATTAGAAATCGATATAGGATATTTGAAATCTATATATTATGAAAATGAAATTTTTACAAAATACTTAGTGTTACTAACATACAATCATTCTTTAAAAATTTAAAGAAATTTCACTAACCAAATTCTCCATTTTAGTACATTTCAAACTGATGTAACAAAGTATCAACCAAAGATTATTAGGGATAAAACATAAGTATATAAACATGTTGTGCCTATAATATTAAGAAAATCAGTTTATTATTAATGAAATTAAATGACTTGTGAGTAGATATGGAACAAACTATAAAATATATTAGTAGGGAAAATTATTTTCCTGAATAATTTAAGTTTTATGACTACATCAGTTGGTCATATTTAAGAAGTTAAGTTTTAAAATAAAATTTATAAAATTTACAAAACAAAATTACAAAATTCTATTAAAATGGTTTGTGCTTAAAAACCAATATGTAGTGAATGCAAAATATATGTTAGTCTTTTAAATAGAAGATGTCCATTCTTTGGGTAATGATGGTAAAGATTGACTCATTAATAAGATTTCTAAATATAAAAGACGCATGAGTAGTAAAAGCTCAAATGATTTCTGTATCTATTTTTATAAAACACTTACTACTGAGGCTACAGTACATAAAAGGAAGTTTTAATTCTCCATTGACTATGCCTTTCAGTTTAATGTCACCTACAGATTAGTAAATATAGAAATTTAACAAAAATAATGTTCACTTTATATCAGTGATTTTATAATATCATTCAATACTTGAAAACAAAGCTCTTAATTTGTTCTAAATATGCTAAAATAAAAGAGAAAAACCATCTGCAAATATGAACTGTAAAATTACTTAGTAATTGTACTGAATTATTTTTTTAATTCAAATTGAAGTGTCCTAATTTCATATTAACACTATGATACTTTTCAACTTTATCCAACTACATCTCACCTTCATCTAGTGATATGTTCATAAGCATAGATTATCTCCTAAGAACTTTTGCTAGGTATTTGAAGAATTCAGGTCCTCTTTTGCCCACAAAAATATTTCTTATCAATATCAAAGAGGCATTTCTATTTCCTGAATTAAATGTAGATAGTTCAAGGAACAAAGAATTAATATATTTTGTTGGTATCTGTTAATACTTTATGAATTAAATGTTAAAAGGCTGATGTACTCTACTTAATGGTAATATGTCTTGTTTGTACTTGTTTGTCAACCCTCTTTAAAATTCAGATGTGGGGTAATAAAACCTCTCAATTATGATTCTTAACCTGCAGGGAACTATTCTATTTAGCTGAAACTGTGGAGTGTTTTAATTCTTTTTCTCTAAAACAATGTGTTATCCACATCCTTGCCTATATCAGTACTGTTATTTCTTAACCAGTTTCCATCTTGTGTATCCACATCAAAATTCCTGCCTGGATCCCTTCTCCTGGTCCATTCATATTTTGATGGACTTCCATATCTTGACTATAGTAAATAATGCTGGAGGAAACATAGGGGTGCACATATCTCCTCAAATTATTGTTTTTGTATTATTTTTATACTCAGGAGTGGGGTATGTATGGAATTGTATGGAATTGCTATTTTTAATATTTTGAGACATCTCCATACTTTCCTTCCATAACTATCACAACAATTTACATTCCCAATAATATATTCCTAGTAACAGTGTACAAGAATTTCCTTCTCTCCACGTATTTTCCAACACTTGTTCTTTCTTTCTTTTTTTTTAAGATTTTAGCTGGGGTACAGGCCAGAGGCACAGGGCGAGGGGAGAGGGATGAGAGGATTCACCAGCAGCAGAGTGCGGAGCTGGACAGGCAGATCAACTGAAATACACTGCTGAGGGGAGTAGTGGGTGAGTCAGGAGAGGTCTGCTGCACTATGTGGGTCCCCCTCCCTGGTTGGGGTTAGAACTCGGGCTATAGTGTCTGTGGAAGCCCCACAGTATGGCTCTCAACCCCTTGTGCCACCAGGGAGGTCTCACTTGTTCTTTCTGGTCTTATGAAATAATTAATAGCCATTCTCATAGATGTGAGGTAATATCTCATTGTTTTTTAATTTCTCTAATAACCAATGGAGATGAACATGTTTTCATTTGCTTGTTGGTCATCTGCACATCTTCTTTGGTGAATGGTCTAAACAGACCCTCTGTCCATTATTTGATTGGGATATTTGTTGTTGTTGTGTTGCATAAATTCTTTATATATTTTAGATACTAGTTTTTTGTGAGGTTTGTGATTTATAAATATATACAACCTATTAATTGTATTACCTTTTTATTTTTGTTAAAGGTTTATTTATGCATACAAGACCTGGGGTACAGGCCAGAGGTGGGTGGGGGATGAGAGGATTCACCAGAGACAGAGTGGGGAACAGAACAAGCAGATTAACTGAAATACACTGCTGAGGGAAGCAGTGGACAAGACAGGAGAGGTTTGCTGTGCCATTTGGGTTATCTCACTGGCCAGAGATCGAACTTGTATTGCAGTGGCTGTGGATGCTTCACAGTATGGTGCTTAAACCCTCGTGCCACCAGGGAGGCCCAATTACCTTTTTATTGTTCTTATAATAGTTTCTTTTGCTTTGCAGAAACATTTTAGTTTGATATGTTCCCATTTTTTTTTTTTAATTTCTGCTTCTCCTCACCCCCTTGCTATTAGAATCAACTCCTCAAAGATGTCACTGAGATGGATATCAAGGATGTTTCCAGCTGTTATCTTTTATATATTTTATAATAGGGTTCTTACATCCAAATCTTATAAATTAATTTTTGTGTAAGGTAGTATATAGTTTCTTTTTTTTTATTTTAATGCATGTAGCTTTCTAGTTTTCCTAGCAAAATTTGTTGCAGATACTTTCTTTGCTCCATTGTAGTTTCAGCTCCTTTTTTGTAAATTAATTATCCATACATATGTGGGTTTATTTCTGGACTCTCAGTTCTGTTCCTTTGATATGTGTTTTCTTTTTATTCCAACACAATTTTGTTTTGATTATTGCAGTTGTGTGGTATTTGAAGCTAAGAAGTATAAACCATCTCCCCTCCACTGGACTGTTTTCACTATTGGGTTTATTTGTGACTGCATATATATTTTAGGATTTTGTTATTGTTGTTCAATTCTTTAAAGAAATAAAATTTTGAGAGAGATTGCACTGAATCTGTACCAGATTGCATTGGTTTTGGTTAAAAAAAAAGGCACTTTAACAGTGTTAATTATTAAGAAACTATCATTCATTGAAAATGATAATTACATTTGTTCGGAAAGAATGGAGAGACACAAGTAAGAGAAGCATATTCAAAATAATGGCTGTGTTCATGACACATTTTTGTGTTATGTTTCTAGTTCATTTAAAATTGTTGATTTATATTTGAAGCTTTATATATAAACTTCTATGGTAACTTCTTATAAATGTCAGCACCATTAAACTATGCACTAGTCAATGTTGCCCTATCTTAAATGTGGAAAGAAAACTTAAAAGAATATAAAACCTGAAACTTACTCTCCAAGTAGAGCAGGACAGAAAGAAATGTCTAGTACCTGTAACAAATCTTAGTATCATGCTTTTTAATCATATCGTTGTCTGAACTACTGTGCATTATTTTAATTATAAGGGCTAAATTTGCAAAGAAAATAATCTTTCTTGAGACTCTTACTGAAATATATTCTATAATAAGTAAGTGTTCTGTAAATCTTACTACACAATCATAAAGAACAATTACAAAATATTGGCTTTTAGTCTTTGGACATTTACAGCTATTCCATCTTCTCTTGAAGGATCTTAAGGCAGTTTAAATGGATCTACTCCTAAGGCAAGACAGAGATTAAGCAAAAAAAATATCATTCATGAAAAATTTCAGATGTTTTGATAATTATCAGGCAAAAAAAATAATGTGTATAGAAAAAAGGCCCTAGCATCTTGCTAACTAGGTATATCTCAAAAAATTTTTTATCTTTTTTAAAATAAAACTTTTATTTTTTAAATAAAAATTAGTTAAATCTGTAAAATCTGTAGAATCATAATTTAAAGTGTTAAATTCTTGCATATGTTTAATTATTGTCAAATTAGTTATTTGGTGTCCAGAAGTTTTTTCTTCACATCCTAGTTGCCTGTAGAGTTTCTACTTGCTGCATAAAGAAGGTATCATTCAAATTTTCTCCCATTTATTCCAATCTTATAGTGCTTTATAGTGCATCTTCTTGTAGATACTCAATGCAGAGACAATCCTCATTTATACTGTTGATTTAAAAATGTTTCAAAGTATACTTGTCCTGTGATCTGGGCCTACAACTTATAAATATTTATTCATTGCTTTTTTATTTTTTAATGTACTGTTCATTTTGTTGCTCCTGAAAATAGCTACTCTTAATAGATACAGAAATAAATCAAGTAATTTGAGAAAATTTTGTACTGGTAAATTTTTTATAGTAATACCTCATTTTATTGTATTTCACAGGTAGTATTTTTTTTTAACAAACGAAAGTTTTATGACAATCCTGTCATACAAGTCTATTTGGACAATTTTCCCAACAGTATGTACTTACTTCATATTTCTGTCACAATTAATTACATTAATTAGTTATAAGTGTGTACATTATTTTTAGACATAAAGCTATTGCATACTAAATAAACTACAGTATTGTGTAAACACACCTTTATATGTACTGGGAAACCAAAATATTGTTGGAATAGCTTCATTGCATTGGTCTGGAACAGAATCTGCAATATCACCAAGATATTCCTGCATTATTTATTTCTCTCCCTGTTGCTTGAAATGGCAACAGTCTCAATTCTCTCCATATCTTGAAATTACATGAAATAGAGCTTAAATGAGGCAATTCCACAGGTAACCAAAGGAGAGATGATGTGACATATAGAGGTGCCTAAACAATCCCTTAAATCATAGCATAGCCCATTAGACTATAAATGAAAAGGAATGACACTCCTAATTCAAAGCCAAGTGAACACTGTAGCTTACAACAGGTTATAATCAATCTCATAATTTCTTGCCTCCTACCTGGAATCATTTACCATCATGCTAGGTGTAAGCTCTCTTCTCTTCATTCCATCTGCTACTGTTCCCTTCGGACCAACATCATCTCTCACATTGATTAATTCAGTACTACCCAATTGGCTTCTGTGTAATATAAACATTGCTACATTCATCTTGCCTGGAAATCAATCATTGCACACATCTCCTCTGGCATTTCCTTAAAAGATGGTCTCTTAGCTTTGTTCACACATCCTCAGTGAAAGAGACATGAGTACCACACATTGGCTGCAATTAATTTTCACTCAACTAAATTTGTTTCCAAATTTAGTGAAATCTTCCTCCCAGTAACTTAATGCATTAATTTTAGTTCTGCTGAGTGGAGCGTCACAGATTAATTTTTACCATTTTATATATGTGAAAACACTTTTTCCTGGCATCTTTTCCAAGTTTAGTTCTCATAAACATTACTCATGTGATCTGCTTTTCAAACCCACATGCATCCGTTTTCCCTTTAAATACATTTCACTTGCTAATATCTCAATCAGCAAATGACAACTAAAGAGTCAACTTCTGGAAAAAACAGTGTGACAAATTCTAAATTATCTCTGGAATGATATTAAAACAACATATACAACTGTCTACAGTCTGTATAAATTGTCCTAAGGGCATACATCAAATGAATATACACTTATTCAAGAAAAGCTGCTAAGAATTTCTTAGTAAGTAGTAAGAATAGCAGTTTGTGCTATATACTCTATAATCTCCCCCACCTTCACGCCTCTCTTCTCTCCATCTCAGCATACTAGAAACTTCCGCTACAAGTAAAGGCAAGAACACAAGGCTCCCTTAGTTGCCAGGTCCTAGTCTTGGGTTGCCACAAGTCTCAGGCTCCTTCTGGCAGGTAATCCTAGGCTAAGCTCCTACCCTGGTAGAGACAGGGCAGATATTTATGACACATGCCCAGCTCTCTATTGCAGAAGCTGTAGACTAAGCAACAATACCTGAGAGGCCTAAGGACTGTGTCTTACCTAGCCCCTATAATGAAATAGGACTACAAGTGTGACAGACCAAGGATATTATAGTTGCAATCGCCCAGAACCTCACCCAGAACTCTGTTGTAGGTATTGTTCTAAAAGAAGGGGTAACTGTCCTTCTGGCGTTTCATTAGATTCATGGCTATAACTTTATTCTGGGAGGTGATTCATTTGAACCTGCTAAAGGAAATTTATGAAATAATTAAAATTACAAAACACTCTTCTGTATTTTAAGTGCCTCTTAAATGTTTCTTTTTCTCATTTAAACATCATCTTTTCATCTGACCAAATAAAATTTTACTCTGCTTCTCCCTTATTTTTTCATGTTAACAATCTATGTGATATTTCTCATCTCCCTTCTCTCCTCTCCATTCTCAATGCAGGCATCATTATTAAGATACACGTTGCCTCTAACTAAGACAATTAAAATCAACACTTAAGTACAGTTTCTGCTCTAATATATTGTAGACATCTCTACTAAATTAATCTTGCAATGTTTATAAGAAGTCATTTCACTAACAAATATTTAAATATCCCTTATTGCCTACAGAGTAAATTCTGACAGTTACTTCCTTCCTCTTCACTGCCTGATCTAAACTTTTATTCAATCAAATTCTGTTAATGTGTAACCAAGGGGTATTTTGGGATACCAACATCTGCATGATATAAAGAGTTCCAGTCATCTGTGCACACAAAGTATATTTACTGTAGATAAACTTTAATATAATTAGTATGCATAGAGAGAAAAGACTAGTTTTTCTTTTAGAATAATAGTTTCCTAATAAAATACCCAGTTACCTATGTCCTCATAGGTAAAACCAAACAGGGCTTGCCTGATGCTGGTCCACTGAGTCCTGAAAAGTCCATAAGCTAAGGCACCTTATGGCAGAGAAATATGGGAAAGAGATTCTGAAGCAAGTTTGAGAAAGCTGGAACACGAAGAGCAAAATCAAAATACAAATCAAAGTACTGGCTGCTGTCATCAGTCTCCCCATATGTCTATCATCCACGTGTCTCTTTCAAGTATCTCTACCTGTCTCTCCTCTTTGTGTCTCTTGTAAATCCCTCAAGTCCCTTGTGTAAGTCCAAAGATGAGAAGCAAACCTTATTTTCTCTATATGTCTCTCCTCTATATGTCTTTTTGGGCCCACCTCCCTTCCCTGTTGTATAGATTCACCTGGATGCTCAGCTCTTCCATATCTAAGTGTGGCAGGGACCATGGAAACTCTCTTCTGATGGAGATGCTTCTGTTACAATTCCCTACTGCTTTTGGGAATTATATCTTCCAGGAATGAGTAATGAACAACTTCAGGAAGTGATAATTCACAAACCGCCCTTAAATGAAATATTAAAGTATTTTTTAACCTAGAATAGCATGCTTAATTCAATAAAACATCAAATGAACAAATTTGCATTATCTGAGCAACTTATATTGAAATTCCTGCTTAACAGAACATTAAAATGTCCTTTCACTTGTTTTGGCTTAATTAAATTATTGCTCCTAAAAACATTATTGAATATTGAGGAACTGTAACAACATATCCTCAAAAAGATTTTCTATAGAACATTGTTTTGTAAGTCCTTTTGTAGTAAAACATTTTGCTACATATTAGAAATTCATGTTTTAGACAGAGAGGGGTAATTGCAAAATAGATTGAATTTAAAACTCTCAGACCTTTTAAGACTCAAATGTTTAAGAGAAGAAAACTATAATTTTCAGATATAATAAAAATGTTCTACTTCATGATATCATTGCAAATAAACAGGTTATTTTTATACTAAGGAAGTATCTTAAAAATGCAAAGAGGAAAAAAATCATAAGTTAGCTCAGCCAAACTATCTGTACTCATCATGAATCACTTCACTATTTCAAAAACTAGATAAACTGTCATAATTATACTGCTGTTATGAATAAACACAGTATAAATGAAGTTATAATAAACTAATTAAAAAAACAAAAATAAAACAATACTTTGATGTCATTCAGAATGATTTGCTATAATTTCAAGGTCTTATTTTCCTTCCCTTAAAAAAGAAAGGGTTGATTGTAAAAATTTCAGAGGACCCTCAAACTGTGTATCATTCAGAGTGGTTATCAAATCATAGCATCAAATAAGATATTTGACATAATAATAGAATCATGAATAGCTAATATATATTGAGCCCTGAAATTACACTAAGGCTTGAAATTACTAAATGATATATATAATAGCTCACTTAACAAACTTATAAGGGAGATAAGGTATCATTTCCATGTGTTATATGAAGGGGGAATAAATGTCCAGAAAGTGTAAGTAAATTTCTAAGCAATCTGATGGAGAATACAGGTTCCCGAGCTTCTTAAAAGTGTCATGCATGTAAGCTCTTTATAAATTATTTGTAAGTAGGGCCTCCCTGGTGGCGCAGTGGGTTAAGCAATGCACTATAAATTATTTGTAAGTAATAGACTTTCCCATGTGATATCTACCTCATGTGCTATTTTTGATGGTCCATGGAAGGTTGAATGTTGAATGTCATGTTTTATGCTTAATAAACAGCAGTAACATGTAATGTACACATGGACTGAAAACTTAGGCTTGTATCCCAGTTCTGCCACTTATAAACCTCAGGACACTTGATTCCTGATCTCTCTGAGACATATTTCCTTAACTAAAACATGAAAATAACAGCACTAACTATATTAGTAGTTTGCTAGACCTGCCATAACAAGTACGACATGCAGGACAGCGTTTTAAAGAACAACAATCTACTTTCTTTTTTTTTTTTTAACAATTCTGGGAACTACAAGTCCAATATCAAAATGTGGGCAGGTTTGGATTCTCCTGAGCTCCCTCTCCTTAGTTTTGCAAATGGCCACCTTCTCACTGTGGCCCTCATATGGTCATCCCTGAGTCTGTGTTGTTTGCGTCCTGATTTCTTCTTATAACAACATCAGGCATATTAGATTAGGGTCCACCCACATATCCTCATTTTTCCTTAACCATCTCTTTACAGATCCTATCTCTAAACACAGTCACAATCTAAGGTGTTAAGTGATTAAGTGTGAGAGTTTCAATTCCTGATTTCTTTGTTCAGGGGACACAAATACAGTCCATTACATTTCTCTTTCAGAGGTAAGTTAGGTAAATGGAAATCACTTCCTATAATTAGAAAACCTCGATATTCTAGTTTCTCTACTACATATCAGTGAAGCCATCATAGTTTGAATAGATCTTACCTTTTTCTGTCTAAGTTGGAAGAAATATAAATACATTCCAAATGCTGATGTTATAAGAAAGGATTAATATATGAACAATTTTTAATTCTGAGCACATTTCTCCCACACTCTACACTTTTGCCTCTGTTTTTCCCAGGTTCATGGGCTTAACAGTTTCCTGGGTGATCATTTGTTTTAGAAATAACACTTACTTCATGTCTAGAAAGTTTCACTCATAGCTGCCTTCCTAATTAGCTTCTTATTTTAATCTAAGTCCCATTTAAAACTGATTTTTAAAATATCTGTGACCCCATCTCACAAAATGCATTTTAAAGTCCTCTCCAAAACGTGCAAAGAAAAATCTCACTGTTCAAAAAATACACATTTTTCCAAATTGAAACATAATAAAATATGTATTATTTAATAGTCCAGTTTCAGTATATCTCAAATGACAGACTCTTACAAGCACACATTTTCCTACTACCATGTGTTTCTCAATGTTGCTTGCTTAAATAGGGTCAACAAAACCTTCTAAAATGCTTTCACATTATTTGCATTCCTATTTTAATGGTATATAGTTAAGCACTGCACTGTGAAGCATCAGCAGCCAGTACAGTGTGAACTGGATCCTGACCAGGGAGGGGACACACATTGCAGAGAAGACCTCTCCTGCCTCGCCCTCTGCTCCCCTTAGCAGTGTATTTCAGTCAGTTTGCCTGTTTTGTACCCATTCTGTCTTTGGTGAATCCTCTCACTCCCACACTTCTGGCCTGTATCCTAGTTCTTGTACATATAAATAGATAAATAAAAAAAAATGAAAGCAAATAAATTGTAATTCTATGGGGAATTCTGCCTTGATCTAAAAAAACACCTACTAAGGGCCATATACTGAAACAATTCTCTTCAAACTCTTCCAATAAGGACTTAGACTAGAAGGCCATTCTTTATGAGAAACTATTAGTATGCACTGGTCACATGGCCTCCCTCAGAAGCTGCCCTTCAGCATTTTACTCTGAAATGGGAATGGAAGCATGAAACTAATCTAACAATGTTGAGGAAGCAGGAACAACATAAAAAAAGCACAGACTTTATATTTAAAGAGAAGTGTATTCAAATAAACTCCACCATATCATAGTGTCATAGCCTTAGCAGTAAAAATTAGTGAAATCCATCTATTAGGTTTGTTGTAAAGATAAGAACTATCAGGCTAGTTCTTGACATGGATAGGCATTTTTCATGGAAATAATTATTGACAAAATAAAGAAGGAAAGAATAAGGATGATGATAGTCTATTGTTTTCTAAGCAGATAGTGCTGCATGATGTTCTTAAGGAAATTTTCACTAATAATTTTAGAAAAGCAATAACTCAAGCCCCCCACCTATAGTCTTAATTTTTTTAAACTATCTTTGAAAAGGTGACAGAGCCCAGTGCACAGTTCTGATGTTGGTCAGAGTTCAAGTTAATAAATTCAAAGTGTTTCTCCAGCAGAAGATTATATTCACTGAGATTGTAGGTATTGTCAGTGAAAAGTTGAGAGTGGAACGTCTTACTGCTGGTTCTGTTCCATGTCTGTCCCCACCCCTCTGCCCAGACAACATACTGGCCTTTATGGACCTTTGGGGGTCAAAACGCTCAGTATCAGGAAATGGAACCTTACAATGTCATCAACATTTTGAAGGAACTACTTAACTTTTAGAACCTCAACTTTTTTCAGCAGCAAACAGAGGATATTATATAAAATGCCTTGGGCAAAGTGGGAACTGAATAAATGCTTGTTATGAGTATTATAATCACCCACACAGGGCATTTTTGTGAGAATTATATAAAACTGATAAAAGTACTTAATAAAATCTGATGCATAGTGGGCAAAATTAACTATTTCAAATTTTGTAATAACTCAGTCATTAAGTCTTAAAAGCTGCTTACTGAAAGCAGGGCTGCTTGCTGAGTTAAAAATGACTATACAAAAAATATTCACGTTTCAGGAAAAACTTCTTAGAGTGCTTCCATAATGAATGTAGCTTGATAAAACATCCCTAGAGACATCAAGAACTCTCTCCCAGCAGTACAAGAATCAACTATGTTAATTTAAGTCTTGAAATAAGTCCTGTAAATTAATTGTGCATTTGACCAGTTTATTGTGGTATTATCAAGAGATCTAAATGTAAAAAGACTCAAAATACAAAAAGGAGATGCAACTTAAAAGAAATATTAAAATTAATATGAATTTGTTTATACTTAATATCAAATGCTTTTGTCTTCTTTTAAATTTTATTGAAACATAAATAAAATAAGAAAATTGCACATACTTAATGCATATAATTTGATGACTTTGCACAAAGAGCAGTATTTTACTATTTTGATTTTAATGCAAATTTGAAGACACTAAAATCATAGCAGTTGGGAAAGTATTTCATTATTTACACTTAAATCTTGTGCCCAGAAAAATAAAAGTTATCACCCACTACCTTCTCTCTAAAAGTGGCACTCCTCGTCTGGTTAACCTGTCTTGGCCCCAAACTGGCATAACTCAAGGGACACCATAGGGGCATTTGGTTCTCTGTGAGAGTTTGTGGAAGATCTGAATCACTCAATTATCATTATTTGTAGGGAAACATTTATACTTTATAAAATTCATGTACTACATTATTTTAGCAATCATGCTAACTCACACGAAATTTAAGAAACTCACTTGTAACTAGAAAAATTGAGTATACCTCAGTCTCAACAAAAAACAAAATGCATACATTTATTTTAACTTTAATTCAAAGAGGGAAGTGATTGCTAAAAACAAAAAAAGTTTGTTAGCAGTGAAACGGGGACTAAAATTCAGCGCTGCTGATGTAAAATCTCCTACAATTCCATCATCCTAATTCTTTTCCCATATCATTGCTTTGCCTATACTAAAAGCATTGCATTCAATTACAGTTAAGTATTAACAATAACAAAAAACTATTGTTTATCAAACACTTGTCACATGCTAGATGCTCAGTTATATGTTTTACATTTATGTATTTCCTCATTTAATCATAGGACAGTATGAGTAGAAAAAAATAGTGAGAGTGAAGTACCTTCACTTCATTTTACTAATTAAGAAATTTGGGCTGAGAGAGATTAACAAGTATGTTCAAGGTCATTCATGGAGAAAACACAGTTAACTTTGGGAAACAATCTCTACCTCTGACTGTTATACTGCCATTAACATTCCTTTCTGATGAAAATATTTCTCTTTATATCTTTCTTCTACACTTGTTGATATATTCACTATCAGAATACATTCTAGCTGATTCTCAAGAATTGTGTTATTTCAACTAGCAAGTTATATCATAATTCCCTTGGAATTATTTCCAAATATAAATGACAGAAAATTTAAAGTCACATAGTCAACTGCATCAAGAGATTATTTTA
The DNA here is from genome assembly GCA_019455555.1 of Galemys pyrenaicus. Lineage (NCBI taxonomy): Eukaryota > Metazoa > Chordata > Mammalia > Eulipotyphla > Talpidae > Galemys > Galemys pyrenaicus. The sequence goes on from JAGFMF010011418.1 coordinate 8,131,021, forward strand.
AAAAGTATTATATATTACTTACACACCCAGAAAAAAAATTCAGTGTTATGTCAAATACAAAAAAATTATTACCATTCCAGAATATTGACACAGATCATTTCATGAGGCAATGATAAATGTTTTATTATATTTTATTCCTAAACAAAATATAACTCCCCTAAAATTCATTACAATGATGATAACCAATAGTCGATAATGCTAAGTTAATTTCCTTGGGAATGCCTTTCAATAGGGTAGAATTTATTTTCTTGAGGATATGAATCACATTTAAGACACACTCACACACAAAAAACCAAGAAGCCACAAAATGGTTGGAAGGAGACTGAGGTAACACCTCCAAGTCATTGGAGCAGGGAGGCGGAGGGGAGAAGAGGAGCATTAAGAAACATGAACTAAAGTTCCATATATAAAAATTTTAATTTTTTTTTACTATTTTTTGTACTACTTTGTATACTTTTTGTACTTTGTGTACTTTTTGTACTTCCTTCGAGTCTTTCAACTCTACAGTAACTTTGCATTGGCCAGGTATGATTTTTTGTTGTTACTTTTAAAATGTAGGCTTTTACATTTCTTGCAGTCTGTATTTAAAAATAATGTCCTATAAAGCTCTCTAGACTTGCTAAAACATTAATTTATAGACAATAGATTTAAAAATGTGTTGTCAATTTCTCATTATGACATGGACTTGAGAAAATGGGACCTGACTGATATGGGCTAAAACAATGATAGATTCATCTTTTGATTGCAATTTTAAATTACAAATTTAAATCACCAAATTTAAGCCTCTACATGATGTCAGACATTTTCCAAGTAATGGTAACTTGAATATTTCTATTCAAGAGGGAAAATCTATTTCTATTAATTTTTCTTTTGCTCAAATTATTAAAAATGTCTTGCTATTGGGAAGAAGCCTTGGAAGTATCCATGAGCTGTGAGATCATCAGAGAATTGACAGGTTTTTTTTTTCCTCTTGGCAATCAGACTTAGACTATTACAAGTCAACTTAGACTATTACAAGTCAAGATTTTAAACAAGTCAAAAGGTGCATGACCCCTTCCTAGAAGTTAGACTACAGAGAAATATAACTTGTGTTTTATTTATATGTGTGTTTTATTTATTTATATGTGTGTTTTAGTCTTATGTTTTATTCTTATGTGTGTATTAGTCTTATGTTTCAGTTTCCCAAATGATGTGTAGGAGTTTATCTTAGCTATGGCTACATGGGCACAATTTCTGTTCAAGGAGAAGGAATACAAATAAGGCTTCAGTGCCTTCCACTTCCATTCCTCCTAGAATGATCAATAGGCCAATATTGACAAAGGTCTTGCTGTAGTTAGCAGTCCTACAGTGAGTCATCCATCTGTCCTTTGAGCTATGCCAACTCTGGGTTCCAACACACGCTAGCCAAGTAAAGAGCCCAACTTTCAATCATCATGATAAGGGTGCTAACTTTATTTTGCTCAGTACAAGATTTGTTATGAATATAAATAGTAAAAATTTTGGTCAATCTCTATCTTTCATTTGTTTTTAAATTTCAATTATAATAAAAATAAAAATATAATATTTTGCCCCCAAATATTAACTCTTCTTTCAAATAAGCTCTTAAAAATATCTCAGTCCCTAAGTCACTGTGACATCTTTAAAGTCAAAATGACTTCTACCACAGTGACTCTTTTCTTAGATTATTTTCTAACATCCTGCATCGAATATATACCTTTAATATGAAGGTTTTTACTATCGTTCTGTTACCATAAAGGATATCATGCAAGATAACTAAGCTCTCTAAGACTGACTTTTTTCAAACACACGCAAAAAAGGTAGGATTGTCTAGATGATCTTAAGTTCCTTACAGTTTAAATATTGCATGATACTTTGACTTTTGTTAAAATTTTCATCTCAGGAGTTCAAAGAATTTTATAGATGCAATTGTACTGTTTAGCTAAAGAAATTTAAACCTGCAAAAATTATATACATAATCCATTTTAGAACTAGGATGATAATCCACTATATTCATATTCCTCTGAAAAATAGCAGTGCTTCTTTTCTAGGCATTAAAATGGTCCATGAGGTACATAAGAGTAATATTTTTTTAACCTTGGCTAATGCTTCCTATCAATTCCTGCATTGGCTGTTTGCCACAGAAGGGTAAGTACATCCAAAAATATTACAAGGTTAACTGTGCAATGATTCAGTAGAATTTATTCTAGTAAATGCTATAAGATTATAAAATAGGAAAAAAGAGTTGTCATATACTTGAGTATATCATAAATAGCAAAGCAGATAAATATAGCTGTAACCTGTTGGTTACCCATGTGTAAAATATGCCTCAAAACCAATGCTCTTTTATTAAGCTCCCTAACTGCTCAATCAATATCACAGTACAAAATCTGAAGTCTAACACTTCTTTCACCAAGGTCATAACTAATCACACAGTATCCCAGAACAGTCTCTTATTTAAGGTATCCAAAGTTTAATATATAGTAACAGGAAGATGCTTTTGTTTCAAGGTAAGAGAAAAGTCATTAATTGTACTCTGTCTTATTAAAAAGCATAAGTACAGCAATAAGCTAAAGGATAATGCAGCCTTAACTGTATTTCAAAATGTGTTCCTTATTAAGGAATCATTAAAAGTTATCAATAAATCCCAGTCCAATACAGTAATTAGTGCCTTCAGATAAAAATGAGCTGTTTCCATAAGAAACTTTAATTATTAACATGAATCCTTCTGTTTCACTTTACATAAGCATTACTGGTAAAGATAATCTTCAAGGGAAATCTACAGATTTCAATTAAGTCAATCTCACTTAAAGATAAATAAATAAATACAACATCATTATTGGTCTATTGTGAAAGGGGAGTCTCCACAAAATACGCGCTTGAGTTTTGACTTTTGTTGTTATTATTTGTTTGTTTTGTTTTATTTTATTTTAAGTCATTTTTCAAAGATTTATTTATTTATGCATACAAGAAGTGGGGTACAAACAGAGGTATGGAGAGGTAAGAGAAGTCACTAGAGACAGAGTGGGGAGCAGAACAGGCAGATCTACTGAAATACACTGCTGAAGGGCATCGGGTGAGACAGGAGAGGTCTGCTGTGCCATGTGGGTCACCCACCTGGCCAGGGATCAAATTCCTGCTGCAGTGGCTGCAGGTAGCTTCATAGTGCTGCACTTTAGCCCCTTGTGCCAGCAGGGAGGCCCAATGTTTGTTTTGTTTTAAACAGTTTCTCTCTGGATGGGAAACCTAAGACAATGTGTCACAAGTCAGTAATAGAATTTATCAGTCAGTAAGTAAATTCTTAGACTTGTTACTTTTTTCAAAAGGAGTGGTTATCCTTGCTCATTAAACAGAAATAAAAATCATTCAACATAATTTCCACCTATTAAAAAGTCATCAGTGGTTTTCAAATGATAGGCACCTCAATAAATATTTATATGTTCATTGGTTTAAGAATATTTAATCATCAGCTGTGTTTATAGCACTAGAGCCATAATTTAAAAGTATAAGACATGGCACTACAGAAAAAAAGGTGAAGTAGGATATTTCAAGAGTTATGTCCCCTTACAGAAACACCAAAAGATAAAGCAGACATGCTCAGAATGAAATTTTCTGAAATTATGGAAATTGGCCACATATTTATAGCAAGCAAGTAAACAAGTTAATACTGAATCAAGGGAGAAGTAATTTTAAAATGAGGATTTTTATTTTTCATTTGCCCAAGTCCTTCACCACCTCCCCAAATTTGTGGTGGTTTTTAGGCAAATCCCTCATTACCAATTTGGATTCCTGAATCTTTAAAGAGAAAGTAAAACTTTATATCTGTCTTGACCATCTGCAGGCTTCTAGAGACACTGATATAAGTTGTTTTTCTTTGTAATACTAAAAGGCAAAAATCAAATTCTGCCAACTGGAGGAAATTACTACATTTCAAGCAAACAATGAACACAAAATATCAGAGAGCAAAAGCTGAGGACAGCAATAGAGCAACAAGGAAGCTCCAATATATAATGGGAATTAGAACCAGAATGACAAATGCATGGTTAAGGCACAATAAATCAGAAAATTACTTAAGAAGTTACAAAATTTTCATATCAGGATGATCTCAGGGCATGTAAAAAGTAAATATGAAGGCAAAAATTTAAATAAGGGACGTCCCAGATGGCCTATAGTTTAAGTCTGCTGTCAGCAGTATGGCCTGAGTTGGATTCCTGGCCAAGGAGGTGACACACATGGTGCAGCAGACCTCTCCTGTATGGCCAGCTGCTTCCCTTAGCATTGTGTTTCAGTAAATCCACTTGTTCTACTCCCCACTTTGTCACTGGTGTATCTTTTACACCTCACACCTCTGGCCTACACTCCAGTTCTTCTAGGCAAAGAAACTATAAATAAATAACATAGCTAAGCAAGGAGTTAGCCAACACAGAACCATTTTACAAGATTGCAAGTATAGGTATTTATTTATTTAACTAGTTTAATTTTTCATTTTAATTCAGGCATTCAAAAAAATCTTTGTCAAACGTAGAGCTGGGCCTCCCAGGTGGCTCAGGGGGCTGGGCAATGTGCTATGGGGCTGATCACAGCCATTGCAGTGCAAGTTCGAGGGGACCCACATGGCGGCACAGCAGACTTCTCCTGCTGTGTCTGCTGCTCCCCTCAGAAGTGTGTTTTGGTCGATCTGCCTGGTCTTTTCCCCACTCTGTCTCTGGTGAATCCTTTCACCCCTACACCTCTGGCCTGTTCCCCATCTCTTGTATGCGTGAGTGAATAAATCTTAAAAAAAAAAAAAAAAACTAGAGCAATTACAAGCTAAATAAAAACTTCAGAGATGATATTTGACCAAAAAAAATAGTTTTGTAAAGATCACTAAAAAAACAGCTCTAAACCATAGTAGACAATAGCAACACAGCTGAAGAGAGGGAAAACCTAATTCCCCACTGATTTCCACAGTTACCACATTATAATATTCAGTGTGTCTTTCAACCAAAAATCAGTCACATAAAGATAGAAAAGAAAATATGCCCTATGAAAAATTAGAGACATTAGACTAGAAAAATATTTAAAATGAGATGTTAAAAATATACTCAAAAAAAAAAAAAACTAGAAGAAGACTTAGAGAAGAAAAGGAAACTAGTATAAAGATATCTTAATGATTAGAGAATATTACTTGGGGCCAGTATTTATAAAAAAGATCCAAATAGAAATGTTGAAGCTGGATGATATGTGAAATGAAATATTTACTACGAGTGTTCAGTAGCAGCTTTGAGCAGATAAAAGCATCAGTAAAATTAAAAATGTTTATTCTAATTTTCCAATTTGAACAACAGAAAAGAAAAAGGAGAATAGATAAGTAGAACTTAAGACTCTTGAAGGACACCATCAAGCATATCAACACATGAATATTAAAAGTCACAGCAGAAAAGGTAACAAGAAAATAACAAATATCTTTTTAAAAATAATGACTTAAAAATTTCCAAATTGGATAAAAGAGATCAAACTATACATCCAAATATTTCAACAGATTCCAAGTAGGATACATCTGAGCAGATGCACACACCAGAAGACATTATAGTCAAAATATCGAAGGGCAAAAATAAAGAGATTTTAGAAGTATCAAGAGAAAAGAGACTTATCACTCATTAAAGGTCTATGCATATGATTACAGTGAACTAATAATTAGAATATTTAAAAATATGAAATAAACCCAAAAAAGAATTTGTCAGGCAAGCTAGAATTCTATATCCTGCAAACTGAACCTTCAAAAGTAAAGATGAAATAGATTCCCAGATAAGCAAAAGCTAAGGTACTTCATTACTAGTACACCTGTCCTACAAGAAATGCAAAACGGAGTCCTTCAGGAAAAAAATACAACTCAATAAAGTAGAACTAAAAGTCATACAATGGATGCCTAATGGATTATGGTGGAGGACCGTGAATGCTCTAGTGTTGGCTGTGTTGTCGTAGGCTTATGTTCTTATATCTCTGAATCAAATACATTGTTGTGAACCACAATAAAAATATGCACATACAATGTTACTTCAATAAAAAATAATAAGAGAAAAATGTAAAATGGTACAACCATTATAAATGATGAGGTGGTCACTCAGAATAATTAAAACAGAATCACCACACCACCCAGCAATTCCATTTCGTAGTACATGCCATATACACAATAAAAAAGATGAAAACAAATATTCAAACACATACTTGTACACAATATTCATAGCAGTTTTATTTCCCATAGACAAAAGGTGAATGCAGCCCAAATGTTCATCAAAATACATGTAAACAAAATGTATGTATTGGAGGAGGACAGGGGAATGGTTAATGGGTACAGAATTTTCATTGGAGGTATGATGTTTTGGAACTACATAAAGGTGATGTTTATACAATATAGGGAATGGACTCACTTCCACTAAATTGCATAGTTTGCCATGATTAATTTGGAGGGTAGAATGTTGAAATGTGAAGCTGTACAACTGACAATTATAAAAACCGATGTCATCCCAACAGTAAAATCACTTAAATGCATATTTCTCAGAATATATCTCTATTTTATGTTAATCATGACTATAAAGTTGTTTCATGCTGTCCAGCCAGTTTTTCTCAAACAATTTTTGAACAAAACTGTATTTATAACAATTGATTTTTCACCCAATATCTTGCACTTGCTTAATGCCAGAATCAGCAAATAGGTTAGAATGAGGAAGGGGCCACAGAATGACCAAGTTTCAGGGTGATACAGGAATTACATTTCCCTTTTATTTGAAGTACTCCTGTTAACGTTGGCTTGCAAAACTATTCTGACTTTACCTCACAATAAATACTTGATTCAACCTACCCTAATGCAATGTCAAATATTATAATTTTTCCATCTGCTGGAGCTAGTAGAAGGGAAAACTAAAACATTTTATTTCTTATTGCCTGGGCTTCTTCTTATACTAAGAGGCAGTTTCTTAGCATATTTTTGAATTACAAATATAGCTGCTGGAAGATCTGAAGGTGAGAAAGTCAATGAACTTTTCTGTTAAAAACGCCATGATAAGTAATACAAATATTTCTTTTTCCAAAGAATGGAGCACAATTCTCTGTATTTAGCATCAAAATGTAGAATTAAACTTAACATAGACTTATTGACGCTAGTAAAATGCTGTGGAATATACAAAATTGCTTTCCCTTCTATTCTCTGCTATTTTGGTCTGACATGCTAGGACGCAAGGACTTCCCATCCATTTAGTTTAATGAAGAGCAAATGAGGGTTGTCCTTAACAAAAAGAAGAGCACTTCAGAAAATGCTCAGAAGGAGCAGCCTATGAATGTCTAATGCTTTCTTCCTAATAAAGTCAAACTAGTGCCGTACAGCTTCCCCACGTCTTGTGAAAGCAGAGATTATTTGGTCTTTGACACTTTGGGACACCCCAGTTACTCAGAGTAGATTAAAAGAAAAACTGCATTTTGAGTATTATCAGGGAACACAAGAAATATAAATTTAATCATGTGCAGCATTGTAAACAAACGTATCTTAACAAAAAAAATGAATAAATATGAATTGGATTAATATTAACTTGAAGGTAAAAAATGTGCACAACTTTGATAATTGAGAAATCACACAAGCTTCCTTTTTTTAAAAAAAAGTATTATTGGAAACCAATTTGTTTTCTGTATTACTCACAGACCCTACCATTTATGCTTTCTTAAAACTTGGGATGCTTTTCTGTTTCTCCAGGCTGATACTATTTCCTAAATTCAGGCATTTCTCAAGTCTGAACTTTCCAACTGGTCTCTGTTCTTCCACCAATCTCCTGCACCATCCATTTATTCATGGTCCATGACTCCCAGAATGAGCTTTCTAAAATATAACAAGCTACTTAAAATCCTTCAGTGCTTCCCCATTATTTTCTGGGTAAAATTTAAACTGCTCATTGCTGGGAAAGGTCTTTGGTGATCTTGTCTACCTCCCATATATATGTCCCTGGCTCATTTCACTCATGTCAGCACTAGTAAACTCCGACTTATCCAACTGGAGGTTAAAGTAAACTCTAGTACTTTAGTAAACTCCTCTAGTAAACGCTAGTAAACTCCTCTAGAGTCCTCTAGTAAACTCTAGTTTACTCTAGTAAACTCTAGTAAACTCCTACTTATCCTCCAGAATTCATCTCTGATCACCATCTCTAGAATTATCTCATACACATTCGAGATCATGCTAGTTTCAATTCCCTTCCTCTGTGTTCTCTTATTATCGTGCATCATTGTGAATCTTAGTAATTAGCATTGTGAATTGCAGTTGTCTTACCTTTCCACCCATCCTTCTTTGAATACCTCTTCTTCCAGGTTCTATGGGTTAGATACCTAATCTTTTAAACCCTAGCTTATGGCACAGACTTGACTTGTAATAATTCATTATGTAAAAAAATAAATTTCATTTCTGAATATTTGTACAGTCAGTCTTTGCTTATCTTTTCTTGTGACAATGTGATATCTATCATATAAAATACAGTTAAAAATAATGAATACATGGAAGACTAGAAATAATATATCCTTTAAGTAAATAAGTCTCTCTTGCAGTGAAACCATTCTGATACATCTTCAAATTTCTGAAATAGGCATATCTCTCTTTGCAATTATAATCTATTCAACCCAGAGTATATCTGAACTTGCTTAATGTTATACAAAGAATAAACATCTTTCTTTTACTGGAGAGTGCACAGAGGTACATTGGAGAAATCAAGGTTTGATGGGCATCTAATGTTTCCAGTCTTCACAAAGTCTCACTGGTGGGAAATTATCCGAGATGTTCTCGTGGAGATCCACATCACCACCTGCACATCAGATCTTGTCTCATAGAAGCTCTAAGACTCCATGTATGTGTGTGTGTGTGTGTGTGTGGAACTGACCATAATGCTTAAATTTCACTACTGTGGTCATATTTGAGCAGATAATGAAAAATTATTCTTGTGGTACTGGTATTAATTTCTACTAGAGAAGAGAGGTATCACTTGACTCAAGTCAAAGAACTAAGGTTGAAGGCAGAAAAAGCACAAGGGACTGAGGTGATGGTGCACTGGTGAAATGGTGGCAGAAAACCCATAGGGACCACAATTGATGTCAAATACATATAAACAAATGAAAAAAGAATCTGCAAGAACAATATGCAAAAAGAAGAAGGTAATGACCACCAGAGCAAATGAAGGATGCAGGAAAAAGAGATGAGATATATGTTCTCATGTGTTGGTGGAGAAGAATATTAATATTTATGAAATGGTAAGTTTCTCTGGGCAGAGAACTTTTACATCTTCACTCTTTTAAGCCAAATGTCCAGGAAATTCTTTGCACAGTGAGCCCTCAAAAATATTTCATGAGTAAATCAATGCATGAACAAATGAGAATAAGATTTTACTGAGTTACTAAAATATGGGCTGGAAAATAAAATAGAGTCTACATTTTTATAGGAAACATTAAATTTTGCTAAGGAGAAACAAAAGGTCTCAGACAGAGTTCACAAATTTATCCCTTTTGTAAAATAATAGCCTAAGATTACTTGTTAACAAAATCATTCCAAAGAGTTTCATTCTTGAACATTTACATTAAAACAAAGTGAATTTCATCCACTTTTCTAGAAATGTTTTTGTACCTGGAAATAAGAAGAAATTCTTCACGAGTCTTGCTCATCTGCTTTCTTCCCAAAGCTGAGCTGAGTTCAAGAACAGAATCATCAGCCTCCTTTTGTAGAAGTTGATTGAGAGTCTGAATGTGTCCTCCCCAACATCTGCCAAGATCAAGAAGGAAACAGCCTCGAGAACTGAGTTCTGCCTTCCTACAATACAAGGACCGCATCCCTCCTTCCCCTCCCTCCCAACCCTCCCCGCCAATCTTGTTTCTGTACATTTCAGAGCCTTCAAATACCAGGATGGAGAAATGATCAACAACATTTTTAAAACACACATCTCTGTAGTAAAATTATTTTAAATTTGTATCTAATTATATAGCTGACCAACTGTGGAACTGTTGAGGAGCCTTTTATGCCCTCCCCATAAATGTAAGAGATTGCTGACAACTACCCCGGCATAAAAGGATTTATATAATTAGTAGGAATTCTTAAGTAAAGCACCCCTAGAACAAAACAAGTACCCAAGAATAGTATTTAAATGATATTGAAGTTCCTGTGCAAGAAATGAAGCAATAAAGGAAAGACACAGCCACCATTGTTGGTTTTCTATTGTTGCATAACAAATTATCTGTGTGACTCCTTATACAAATCTCCCCTTTTTATATCATCAGTCATATTGGATTAGGGGCTCGATCTGCTCAAATATAACCTCACCTTAACTATTTACATCTGCAACAATGCTATTTCCAAATAAGGTAATTTTCCCCCTTATTTCAAATTAGTAATATTTTGCCATGTACATGCTGACCTTTTTCATAGGAACTATAAGGCTGCTGTAGGCACGTGTATTATCTATCCATGACAAAGAAATATAATACTATAATAATGATCTCTACAACTTATAAAGTACTGACTCTATACCAGGAAATGAGCTGAGCACTTTAGTTGCATTGTTTCACAATTGTTGTAATAGTCCTGTGATCTAGGCCTTATTGCATCTTCATTTTACATAGCCTTAAAGAGATTGACTTGGCCAAAGTTACACTGGTAGCAAGCAGAAGACTGGAACTCAAAGAGGTTTTCTGACCTAAGAGATTAACTGCCACTCTGCTGCTACTCAGTGCAGGAAATCAGAAAAGGACCACAGGTGGATGTCCATCTTCTTGCTGCAAATGCCATCTGTTTCTGCACAGTACTCTGCTATGTAATCATATTCAGTAAGTAGAGAATGGATAAGTCATTTTGTTTTATAATGGATCCTCTTAAATTGTCAGACATTTTGAATTATAATCTGGTTTGCATTATTAGTTTTTTTACTGCTTTCCACTACTAATTAAAAGATATATTGACAGAGAAATTGTATCTGGCGCTGAAGCCAAAGACTGTTACAGGTGGTGCCCTCTGGAGGGAGGTGCTAGTGAGGATAGATAGCTCCAGGGAAAATGTGAACAAAGTATTGCATGTTGGGGCCTCCCTAGTGGCACAATGGATTAAGCAACACACTATAAAGCAAACCACAGCCACTTCAGTCCGAGTTTGATCCTTGCCTCCTGGGGAGGTGACCGACATGGAGGCAGACCTCTCCTGCTTTGCCCACTACTCTCCTCAGCAGTTTACTTCAATCGATCTGCCTGTTCTGTTCCCCACTCTGTCTCTGGTGAATCCTCTCACTCTCCCCTTGACACCTCTGTCCTGTACCCCAGTGTTTGTTTGAATAAATATCTTCTAAAAAGTATTGCATGTTGGGGTGGAGACTGATAAGAAATACCAGGGACTGCTGAAGCGGCCCCCAGGATTCAATGTTTAGGATTCAGCATTTGAGCATTCAGCATTTGGGACTTAGTATTTTTGGATCTTTAACAATTCCAGGCTCAGCAATTTTGGCCCCCACAGTAGAGATCTTCCAGACAGCTGTTGTGGGCCTCTGAAGGACATGAAGAGGCTTTCATCAGCCACCCTCAAAGAGGAAGAGTTCAGTGGTTTTGCAAGTAGCTGAGCAACTAAAACTGATTTTGCTGCTGTTACAGCCTGGCAGAGAAGGGGAAGAACCAAAGTTGGGCACCTTGCTGAGCTGCATGAGTGTGGCCATTTGTCTTCATTCAGCCACTGCACCTGCTGTTTTAAGTGTCGCTTGTTTGGTGCTGTGCTGGGGCATCACAGCAGCTCTTGGGAGCATCTCCTGTCATGTTTTTTTGTTGTCTTCATTAGCTGTATCCTGGCCTATAGTCTGGCTGCCATGTGCTCCAGGCCTCAGTGGCGGCAAGAAGTCATCTTAGATGCTTTTTATTAGGACTTCAAAACACTGGAAACTACTCCGAGTGAAGTAAATGGTCAATTTTCACCTCAGTTGCTCTTTGTTTTCCCATGGTTTGTTAAATAAATTCCATTATTGTTGTTCTCTGAACCTGAGTAGTCTTGCAATTGTGTGTACAGGTGAAGAACTCAAACAGTGACTGATAAACTACTTGGGCAGTGTCTTTGACCAGTTTTAGTGCCTCTTGCTGCGCCCGTATCAAAATGAGAATATAACTACAAGATCAGTCAGTTAAACTTCTGTGCCATGTTTTAAAGGAGGAAGATTGGAGTGAGGCTTTAGGTCTGGAAATAATTAACTTTATCAATTCTGTTACTAGGCTAGATTTTTCTCCTTTGAGCCAAAAAAATATCACAAGTCATTTAGTCCAGTTACTAAGGAGACAGAGCAGGCACACTCTTATTTTGAAGTAAGAAGTTGAAATGGAAAATGGGAGATGGTAGCTTTGGATCCTACTTTGCCTTCCCAGCTCTTCAAAGTAAATGAAGATTCACTTGTGCAGAAGGCATCATTTCAGGACAGAATGGAATTCAGTGTCCTCCCGATGGAAAGAATGATTGGCCCCCATTTATAGCATCATCATTTCCTCTACCTAGGTGGCAAGAGAGAATTTTCTGACGCATCCCATGGCAAATCCTATAATAAACTAAAATTTATGTTGACAGCATCCACAAATGCATTTCATTTACTGTTCTCTAATAAAACTCAATTTTTTTCTCCTAATTATTAACTGCTTTGGGAACCTGAAACAAACCATAAAGTTTCCCTCAAATTTTCTCAGCTGAAATGTTTTGAATGAAAGACAACAATTAGCTTTGACTTGGAGATGATATCTGATGTTCAGTAAACTAGTGCCCGCTGTGGAGAATCCAAAGTAAAAAACAAAGCCTATGACATCCTTTACAGAAACTCAGCAAAGTAAAAGAGCAGGAAAGAAAACTAAAACTTAAAAAGAAATGTTTGATGTCTTATTTTTTTATAAAATGGTTATCTTATTTCTTTAGAGTGGTTGTTCTGAGCAAAATTAGAGACCATGAACAGCCATGGACAGAAATATGGTTGCAAATCATGTTAATTACTTTATTAAAGAGGATGCAGCTCCATAAATTAATTACCAAACAACCACAGAATGATAGTGAAATCACAGGACTGAGAATATAAAAACCAACCAAAGAATCACAGGGAATCTTCCTTTTTTTCCACAGTTATCCTCACTCTAGTCAGTCCTCACAGAATAGAAGATCTTCTTCTCCTTCTCAAAACACTCCTTTATTTTCTTCTCCAGATCAGAGCTTCAAGCTAAGTTAGACAAGTCCAATCTATACAGAATCTTTCTCTCAGGTTTGCATCTGCTGCATTTAACTTACTGCCCATGCACTAGGAACCCAGTTGAATAAAATAATGTGTCCAACTTTAAAAATAAACTTAAAATCATAGAGAAGCATTTCTATATAGATATGATTACCTGGAGATGATATCTAAGACCTTTTAGATATGACTTGACTTAGTGTAGTGTAGACAAGAGGTCCTTGCCTATGGGTCTTTTAAAATATAAAAAGAACTAGAGAATACCATAGCAGAGATGAGTTGCTGTAGCCTTCATGCCCATGTTATTGGACTCTAAACCTGCCCTTGCCATCCTGCCAGGAGTGGAAGGAGGTTGTTCTGTTCTGCATCCTACTTCTCCTACTTATTTCCCAGTCTCAGTACTGGTCTACTCAGAGGTCAATTCAGTTCCTCCTTTTTCTCTTTGATTCTGAAAAAACAAACACTTTTTTTTTTTTTTACCTTAGAACACCTTTCAGCTTCTCAATACTATGGAACACTGACTTGATCTGTTAGGATATTTATTTGTTGTACTTTGCACAGAGTAATCACAGAATAGTTTCTTCATAAAAATTTGCTGTTTGAGTTGAATTAGTCAAATTACAACCCTAAATAGTTGTTCCAAGCTCAAGGTATATTATCAAGATATTAAGAAGACATAAATATTTTAAGAATCTAAAACAATAAGATCTTGAATATTTAAAATGAAAGAACCCAGAAAACATTTAATCCATTTCATTTATTTTTAGATTTTTTTTATGAAGGAATGTTGGGAGGTCATACGAATTATCTAATATCAAACAGTTAACTATTAGCAAATATACAAAGGAACTTCTAAACCTAAATTTCTCTTAATCAATGAATAACTACTCATTAAGCAATGTGATAAATTCTGTGCCATGTGGAAAAGTAATAGACCACTTCCCAATTGTATCCCTGTCCTAATGTAACAATTCAAACTGCATTTTTAATAGAAAGTGCTTTAATAAAAGAAAAATGATTGGATTTCAGGCCTCAGGGATGGGGCTTATAAAATATCAAGGTCAGGCAGATATCAGAGCTCTCCAAATAGCACGGAGAGCATAAAAGTCAATCTTGAGCAACCAAGAGGAACCCTAAAAAAAGGGAATTGTGCTAAATTCTCACAATGAGTTTTAATAGGACACAAAATGTTTCTAAAATATAACAGTATTATGCATAATTCCCAGTGTTTATTGCAGTTTGTGAGCCAAAACCCAGTGAAATGGTTATAAATAAATAGTTATCCAAATTCTCAGTGAAATCTGAAATTTTCTCCACCTTCCTGAAAAATGTTTTCTCCTCTTTCATCCATTCCCCCAGGATACATTCAGCAGAGAAACAGAGAGCACAAGAAAAGCAGACATGTTGTGGGAAACAAATGTGAATAAAGTTTCAACTTCAAGTTCTTTGATACTCTCTATCACCCACACGAGTGAACTGGTGAAAAAAGAAAATCACTTGGCAAGAGATTTTTCAACCCTAAGATGTTCTACATGCTAATTAAAGACGCTGTTAGGAGCCTGACCTTCAATGACGAGGTGCTTATTAAACCCCTTTGGTTTCTGCCTCTGACTGAGACAGGACTAGATAAAAATCTAACTTAAATGTTAATAAGAAATTATTTTAACTCAGAACTTTGATGTTGTATGTGCACTGTGGATATGAGATTCTCACTTAATACATAATTGACAGGTTGCCCTTCTTGCATCCAAGAAATAGATTAAAACTTTAAACAAATCTTTAATAAAAATATTCTCTCTTTGCTTTATGAAAATTTAGCTCATTTTATTATAAATTAGTAGATTTTCTTTTTTTTTGCTCATAATTTAAGTAAACATAAGAGCTATTAGGATCTAAGTGAGATGACCAAGAGACTTTTTAAAGTAGCAGAGGAACAGATTTAAGGACAGCATAAAAATATTGGTAAAGTAGAAAAATAAGGAAAATGAAATATTAACAATTATAAATAACTTAAATTTTAAGTAATAAATGATAACCATGAGTTTCTCTAGTAGATTTCTGAGGATAATCTGCAACAGAATCATCTGCTTATTTTTTTCAAATTCAGAAACCTGGACACCTTGGCCCCAATGTTGCATCTCTGTCTTAGTAAGTTTGCATTTTAATAAATTATTTCTAGATTAAAACCATTGCCTTTGATAATCACTATTGCAAAGGGACACAGCATTATTTCCCAAGTACATTCACTCTTAATATTTAGTGAATGCTCTTATCCTTGAAGGAATTTATTTTTTAGAAATTTATTTTTACTTATGCATACATGAACTGAGATGCAAGTCAGCGGTGTGGGAGTGAAAGGATTCACCAGAAGCAGAGTGGGGAGCAGAAAAGGCAGATCAACTTAGATACACTGCTGAGGGAACTGGGGGAGAGACAGGAGGGGTCTGCTGGGCCACATGATCAGCTCCCTTGCCTAAGGATCAAACTCACGCTGCAATGTCAGGCGATAACCTGACAGCACTGAGACTCTAACCCCCATGCCAGAGAAGCCCTAAAGGAATTTTTTAATCAAATCACTTCACAGTCTTTTTGTGTGCAATGTGAATCAATAGATATTTTTATAGGGAAGGAATTTTAACATTTTCCCATAATTTTAGACTCCTTTGTTTTCTGCCTCTGAGACAGGATTCTCAGGGGTTTAATGTGTCAACTTGTTCACTTTTTTATTTAATAATATAAAACAGTGAAAACAGAGGGGCAAATTGGAGACCATCTTTATTCACAATTTTATGTCAACCAAACTTACAGGGCTCCTGGAGGAGTGAAAGATCACTATGTACAATACTTCATGTAAGAGGAAAAAAAGTACACAGAATATATGTTTTCAATAGTCTGGAGTAATTGCAAATCATTTATCCTAACACTTAATATGAGAAAGGTTTATTCTGGGGAAACGTAGAGAAATCAGTAATGCTATAATTGGTGAGTTGCAACGGATGGACACTACCTCCCCTATGAACTCAAACCTAAATGTAGTTGTGAATGGCAAGCTCTACTAATAACAATGTGCTTCCAGAAATTACTCCTTCTGCAGGGTATTAAGTTTGAAATACACTCCTTGAAATAAAATAAAGCAGCATGCTTTGAAAGATTGATTTGGGTTCTCAACAGATCATTACACTCATTACCCTAGTCGAGACAAACATATAAACTATTTCTTGTACAAAGGGTGAATCTTTGCAAATAAATATTTATAGAACAATTATAGTAAATGTAAGGACTGCTATGGTAGTCTAAGCACAATTTTGTTTGTTTGTTTTCCCTATGGAGACGAGAGCTAACAAAAGTAGCTTTGCTCTTATCCCAAGAGGTAATGAAATAAACATGTTACATTAATGTTACAATGTGCATTTTTACAGTCAGTCTATAAGTAATGTGTTACAAAATATGTGCTTTCCACTTCAGCCCCCAAAACAAGTTATTATTTGTGCTCAGTGAATACACTTATATATACTGAGAAAAATTAGATTTTTTTACAGCAAATGATTTCAGCAAATGATTTACCAATAAAGTAAAAATAGCAGCACAATTTCTCTTCAAACAAAATTTTAAATTAGTAATGTTACTAATGTACTCATTTATAAAGGGACAGGCATACAACAAAGGGTTACCAATTTAAATTAATAATTATCAGTATTAATGCAACTGTAAATTAGTGTGGTTTACTACTCTTGGAAAACTTCCATAATAGGAAAATTTATTTTAGACTGTCAATTTTTTCTTTATTGTCTTTAATAAGCATAATCATATCAGAAATTAATGAATGGCTAAATGGAGATAAATGGATTACTTTCTCAGTATTTTCAATTTAGTCAAGATACTTTTTGGGAAAAATAAGGAAAAACTTATGTTGATTTGTCACACAAGAATTTTTTTGAGGGTTTGTGGGATGAGTTAAAAATGAAAAGAGACAAAAAATAGGAGTGTCTACCATTATCAAGTTGTCTGACATTTTCTAGTACCTAACAGTGAAGTTCTTTGAGAGATCTGGCGGGCAGGTGAAACAGTAAAATACAGAACTGTAAATCAGAAAGAGTGTTTCTCCATAGAGAGAGTTAATAAATCTGTGTTTAGAAATCATCAAGTTCTGGTGAGTTATCCCTGGTGTACTAGGGCAGGAGGTAGAGGATGCTACTGGGGGAAGCCAGAGGCTGCAAGAGTCATAAGCAATGATCAAGGACAGAAAGGAGTATTATGCCTAGAACCTTGCGTGACTTGAAAATGAGTAACCAAGCGAGGACAAGAGCTGCACACGGCTCTTGGAATCGAGGCAGAACACTCAGGAAGAAGATAATAAGGGACCAAAATGTTGTTAGATATTAGTAATAGCTAGCTACATGTAGGCAGGCTTGGTACTCCTTGTACTTCTGGGCTATGCTTCTTGTGACATGCAACAATTGCTTGTTAATTGTTCTCATGCTCAATAAAAGGCCATGGAGAAATTAGGAGGGTTGCTACTTGCCTGAGCCAGCAGTAGTCCTCCATCTCCATGCTTGAATGTCCCGGCTGCTGGATTCATCTCTGCGTCACCTACCTACCATATAGAACAACATCACTGTTACTTCCAGAGATTACAGCAACAGATGCAAGTAATGCAAAGATTAATCAATAATGCTTCTTACTGGATTATATGGGAGGGAACAGGCAGTAAGGTATAGAGATTAGCAGAGGAATGTTTGAGGTAGATTCATGTCTTCTACTTTGGCTACTATAAGTGATATGTCTTTATAAAAATAGAAGTATCAATAGGCATTTTAATACATACACTGAGTTCAAGGAGAGATCAGGAAGGAAAGATCAATTTCAGAGTCTTATGCTTATGAATGGTAGGTAAAGCCACGGTAAGGTGGTGAATTCACAAAACAACTCAGAGAAAGAAAATAGAGAAATGAGGCTGCCCACAATTAAGAATGAACAGACATCAAAATTTGAAGTCAAAGAGAGGTTAATGAGAAAGAGAAGCTAATAAGATGAGAGTGAAAATAAAGTGTTGTTGCCAAAGAGAAAAAAGCACTGCCGAAAGGTCATCTCTGTTTTGTGCTACTGAATTATCCAATAGGTGAGGACAGTGAAATATCTAAACATCTTAACAATTTTTACTATCATTTCAGAATTGTTGGCAGGTGCATGAAAAGGAGGACATGCAATTAATTTTACAACAATTACAAGCTAGTATGAGTTCAGCTGGCAGTACAGCGTTTCAAAGCCAAATCCAAGGGCACTTGCTCTCTGTGATGACTCTGTTCTCCACTTACTGAGCCCCACACTCCTCTCAGCATCAGCTTAATAGCCACTGAGAAACCCATCCTGCTTGTTCAAAAGCCAAGAGGTCCTTGTTATATGCCTTCTTAGGAGACTGCATTTCTCCTTTGTATTATCAAGTTTCATTATGTATTCAATTTGCTATATTTTTCCTCTAGGTTTTAACTCAGTGCTGGAAAGAGATGGAGGTCTGTCTGCTGTCTCCAGTACTAGAAAGAAACAAGATAGTGAAAACATGGTTCAACAAATGTTTATAGAAAGGACATTTTTTTAAATTTGTGAACACTGCTTAAGTGGATGAAATTTATTATAAAATCAGAATAAAAAATTTGGGGAATCATTGGCATCCTTTTATGCTGAGAGTCCAGATAATATTTTTTTTCAAAATTGTGATGTAATTTGAAAATAGCTAATTAAGGCTCTATCCTTAAAATGTGTCTTAAAATCTTTAAAAAGCTAAAAATTCCCCTAATATTAAGAAAGAATTCTTATTTTTTCTTAGAATATTTTTGATGTTCTGAGGAACAGGTGGTAGAAATAAGCAGAAAAGAAGAAACACTTGACAAAGAAGTGACAGTTATTTCAAAATATCATTCTTCAGCCACTCTTACACTCTGGAGTCTTGTTTCTGAGGTGGACATATCTGCAGCCTGGAGATGGTGGGGTCCTGCCTCATTAAAAAAAATCTCCATAGTGGGCCTCTCTGGTGATGCAAGTGGTTGGATCTCAGCACTGCAAGCTATCACCAATCATTGTGGAACAAGTTTGATCCCTGACCAAGTTGGTGACCCACATGACACAGCAGACTTTTCCTGTTTCCCCCGCTACTCCCCTCAGCAGTGTATTTCAATAGATCTGTGTGTTCTTCTCCCTACTCTTTCTGGTGAATCCTCTCACCCCCAGCACCTCTAGCCTAATCTCCCAGTTCTTCTATGCATAAATAAAAATAAACCCTTTTTCCAAAAAATTCTCCATAGTATTAACTTTTTATTTAAAAAAATTCTGCAACTTGTGCAAATATTTCTTGAGATGATTCACATATTTCGTCATTACCAACTATGCTTAACTTCCTTGAAATTAGTCAGAATAGTTAATCAGCATCCAGCAGACATAAAAGAAATGACCTATGACTGATCTACAAGGAGCCAGTAATAAGTGTTCTGGCTACCTCCTCTTCCTGAAACCATGACTCTAGATTCCTGGGGTTAAAACCAAAAAGTACAAAAGTAAAGATCATTTTTTCTTCCCACACCATTAGAGTCAAGCAATGATTCACAGAACAACTGGCTTAAAGTTAAAAGGTCCAAAATCATCTTCTCCCTCCCCAGCTTAGAAAAAGAGTCATATATTGCACAGCCAGGATTCCAAACAAAGACTGTCCAGCATGAAATCTCAAGCTTTCACTACTATTTCTTTCTTCTGTGCTCCTAAGATAACACTTATATAACTACACACTGTGAAAGTATTCATTTTTTCACTTGTAATTTCCATTGTAATTCAATAATATTTATAAATTCGAAAGCCCGTATAGAACATAACACAAGGTCAACATTATTGATATTTTACATACTCAGTCCAAGGACCCAGGTATGTACTGCCAAAGACTTCACTGCCAACTCACTGCTCCTGGTCTATCAGAAGTTCACAAAGATTCAATACCTACAATGTGTCACTTTGTTCTTAAAGAAATTTTACTGCATTTATCAGGTATGTTATTTCCCCAAACTTCTGCAGTTAGGGGACAAAGATACACGAAGAAATAATTTAGTAAGGTTGAACAGCTGAGAGACAATTTAAGCAAAGCAATTAGTGCAACTAGTCCTAGAGACAGGTTTTCTGCCACCAAGTCTAAATTTGGTGATTTTAAAAATGCATTTCCATTCTAACAGTTTACATACTTCTTTTCAGGAAAATATATTTAAATTGCCAAAGGAGGGCCTCCCTGGTGGCACAGGGGTTAAAGTCTCAGTGCCATCAAGCGATCACAAGCCACTGAGACATGATTTTGATCCCCAACCAGGGATCTAAACCACATGGCAGAGCAGACTTCTCCTTTTTTACCCACTGCTCCCCTCAACAGTGTATTTCCATAGATCTGCCCATTCTGCTCCCAGCTCTGTCTCTGGTGAATCCTCTCATACCCCTCTAACCCCACACCTCTAACCTAGACCCCAGTTCTTATAAGCATGTTAATACATTAAAATAAAAAATTCCAGAGCAGTTAATACCTGCACCCCCGTGTCCACTCTCGACTGGCATTTAGAAGCTACAGGATCAATATTTCCTTAAGCATCAAAATGGCTCACAGCCAACTGGTGAAACAAAATCTTCCTTCTTCCAATCCAGCTCATCAGCATTACACTGTGCCAATAGGGCACAAATGTACCCTGGATGAAAAGTAAAACAGTCAGTCCAAACACCCTAAGTGTTTTGGCTGAGGTGATGCCAAATAGTTAGTGTAATTTTCTCTTTACACAAAGGCTCCTCCTCCATCTCTTTCTGCCCAACACACCTGGAATTTTCTAGCTCTTATGAACTCAAGTAAATGCAGTAATTCTGAGTTTGGACATTTCTTTTAGGTGCAAACAAGCTCTGTGAACCACAAAACATTTGCCAGTTCTGCAAAATGAATGATGTGCATTCTGCAAAATGAGTGATGTGCTAACAAATTCCAAGAAGAAATATGATATAGCCTCCCCACAAAAGTTACTAACCAAATATGTCACATTACTCCTTCTGAACTCTATTTTTGACTGTGTATCCGGAGTTAACATCCTCTCTCCTCAAAATATGTTTCCCAAAGTAGGAAAGGAATTTGTGTTCCAGACAGCTGACCCCTTAATTGTCCTCAAACCAATGAAAACAAAGTCAATATAATCCTGAGAAATTTAACCTGAACCTAATCATTGTTTTAATGTATAGTAGTAATATTTCATTTTATTCCCTCCTATTTATTCCCTGATTTATTTACTTTTATTGAAGCAACTGTGGTTCACTACACTACACACAACTTAGAGATACAGAATCACATCCTCCAGATAAATGTTACTGTAACACAACCACCACCAAGGCACTCAGAGTTCTCTACATAATCCACTGGGCACCTTCCCTACTTTACTCTCTCCCTGTTCTAACTCCCCACATGGTAGCTTCAATTCTACAGTCATATTCCTAGACTTTGTTGTTGGTACTTATCTCCCCCAATGTTTTGTTTCTCTATATTGCACATCAAAGTGAGACCATACAGTACTTACCTTTCTTCTCCTGAATTATTCCACTTACAATAATCTACTCCAATTCCATCCATGTTGTCTCAAATAGCAAGAGTTTGTTTTTTATAGCTAAATAATATTGTACATTTATACTATATCTTTTTAATCCACTCACAGTGCTGATATGAATATAGAGGTCCCTTTGCATTTGTGTTGTTGCATTCTTTGACTAGATGGATAGGAGTGGAATTGCTGGATCAGATGGTAGATCTATTTTTAATATTTTGAGAAATGTTCATACTGTTTTCCAAAGAACCTGGAACAGTTTATCCTGCCAAAAGTTTACAAGGATTCTTTTTTCTGCACATCCTCATCAGCACTTGTTAGTACTCTTTATGATATGGGGCATTCTCACAAGCATGAGGTAGTTTCTCATTGTGGTTTTGATTTGCATTTTCATGATAAGTGGTAGTGAACATTTTTCATGTTCCTGTTGAAGTCTGTATATCTTCCTTTGAGACGTGCCTATTTAAATTATCTGTGCATTTTTTAATTGAGTCATTTGTTCTTTTTTTGTTAAGTTGTGTGAATTCTTCATAGATCTTGGGTATCAGCTCCTTGTCAGTTGTATGGTGTGAAAATATGTCCTCCCATAATTAGTTGCTCTTATTGTTTTAAGGACAGTTACCTTCACTGTGAAGGTTTTTAGTTTGATGTGGTCAGTCTAAATTGTTTATATTCCCTTTGCTCTTGTTATCGGAGACAAATCCACAAAGACATCACTAAATCTTATTTCATTGAGGTGTTTTGTCTATGTTTTCTTCTATGTATTTTATGGTTTGAGGTCACATATCCATGTCTTTTATTCATTTTGGGTAGATTTTTGTGTATGATATGAGATAGTGGTCTTGTTTCATATTTGCACATGGCTTGCATGTTTCCCAATACCATTTATTGAAAAGGTTTTCTTTTCTCCAGTGTATATATTCTTAGTTCCTTTGTCACAGATTAAATGTTCATGTAAGTGTGGGTTTATTTCTAAGATCTTAATTTTATTCCTTTGTTTTGTGTCTGCCTTTTTTCCAGTTTCATGTTTTGATTACTATTGCTTCATGGTATAGTTTGAAGTCTGGGAGTGTGTTACTACCAGCATTCTTCTTTTATGTAGGATTGACTTGGCTATTTGTGGGGCTTTGTGGATCCATATGAATATCAGTAATATTTATTCTATTTCTTTGTATGATGCCATTGAAGAATGGATCAATATTACTTTGAACCTGTATATTGATTTGGGCAACATGGCCATTTAACAATGATAACTTCAGACCCATGAGCAGGGAATGTCTTTCCATGTCTTTGTATCTTCCATTTCTTTTAACAATGTCTTATAGTGTTCACTGTACAGGTTCTTTACCTCATCTGTTTTTTTTACATATATATAATATAATCTGCTGAATTACTTGTGAATACTAAGGTTTTCAATTCTGTCTTATAGAGACACACAAAATAATTTGTGTCCAGAAAACATGCACATAACTATGAATATTTGTCTCTGGGAACTGAAATCAATTTTGTTTTCATTTTTGAGCACATGTATGTGAATACTACTTCTTTTAACAATACAGTTTATTTTGAGGGTTATTAAAATCTAATTTAATTTTTTACCAATGAGTCACCATTCCCTTTTCTGGGTTAAGGCTTTGAGGTTGACAAAAAATCTAATGTGTTTCAATACTATCATGTAAAGACTTAATTCAGAAGCATCCAGTGAAAGAAGGAAGATTGAACAGACTCTCAATTCTCTGATTCCAAACATTTAGAAATAATGTGTGCAACTTATAAACAAATCTTTAAAATGACTTTCAAACTCCACAGTAAGAAAGGAAACTCTTGGGCATGAGGAATGGAAACTGAAGACCAGACCAATAAATATGAGTGCAGCTTATAGAAGTCTTTGATGGCACCTGTCCTAAATACTAATACAAGCGTGTAGGATTTTAACACTCAATATTCGACTGGTTTTGAGTCTGTATTTATTAGGGAGCTAGAACTAGGCTTTCTGCAAGAACCCAGAAGCCAAATATAGGAATTGTCCCATATTAGAACAAACACTGCAAATAGTCAAACAGATGAAATTTCCTGTTTATTAGCTCCAAGACTTAACTGAGAAGCAGTTTACTCTTCTGAGCTGTGGGTAACAATTAATAATTAAGGATCAGGAATTCCAAGGCCGGCCTGTCTGAGACCCATGCTCTTAGTATTCACATGGTATAAAAACCCAAGAGTAGAACTTAGTATCAAAACTGTACTAACCCAGGGGACTGCACTAAAGAAAAACAGCCAACAGGCAGAAGAATGAGTCAGAATCTAGAACAATGTTTTATTTAAATAGTGATAAAACTTGAGTATGTTAAACATCTTCAAAGAGAGCAAGGGAATATTGCAAAGGATAAGCATGATATAATGACAAGCAAAGAAATTTAAAAAAAAATCAAACTAAAAAGAATCAAGGAAACTTTTAGAAATGAAAAACCTATGTTTAAAAAGCAATGGACTGGTAAGCTAGATAATTCAAGAGAGAATTCATGATTTGAAAGACAGACCTGAATAAATGACCCTGAGCATTACATAAAGAAATAAGAAACCAATGTAGTGACAGTTTGGGGAGCTTTTAAGATCAAATATAGTATAAAGACAAATAGCTATATAAAGATAATAACATTGGAGAAGGATGAGTGATGTCAAGAGAAAGTAAACCTGTTAATACAACACTCTGAGGTGAAAGATCTGCCCTGTGCAGGCTTATCCCTGAGGGTTCATTTACCAGTTGAACTTGATGATATTTACAAGTAGCAACATTATTCAAACTCTAGGATGTATTTCCCATTTTGTCAATTATCTCCTGTTGTCCAGATTATTAGCTCCCATCTTGTTCTCTCCTTTGGATCCCAAATATATAATCTTGGATGAAAAATGCACAAAAAGTAGTTTCTCCTTTAATTTGCTTTCAAGAGCAGAAGTAGCCTGGATCTCATAAATATGTCCTGGAAAACTAACGTGTTTTCTTCTGGGCTGAGCTAACAGGATCTCTGAATGCCCTGTTGCTAAAATTCTTATAATCCTATGATCTTCTGATTTAAAATATAGGCAAATCTGGCATGAAAAGACATTGTTTTAGTGGTAATAAGAATCAATTCTGAAATTTACATCTATCTGATACATATCATTTGTTCTACTCAGTAAGATTCCAAATCCCTATATGGTCTACTTCTGTGTAAAAATTATCTGTACCTAACACTCCTGTTCTATTTGTTTGTTTGTTTGCTTAATTTATTTATCCATACAAGAACTAGGGTGTAGGCCAGAGGTGTGGGGCATGAGAGGATTCACCAGAGACAGAGTGGAAAGAAAAACAGGCAAGTTGAATGAAATACACTGATGAGGGGAGTAGCATGTAAGACAGGAGAGGTCTGCTGCACCATGTTGCAGTGGAGGCCCTAATGCTCCTGTTTTTCAAAAGCACATAAAAAATGATGGTCAGATGACCACATTAAAAGAGGATTTTGGTAACATACTTAAAGGGAAAAATTGAAGAAGGAAAGAGGCAACATTTGACATTTGTTAAATGACTTGCTTAAAGGATGCAAAAAGTTTACAAGAAGTTGGTGGATGTCAGGAAAATCTTACTAAAACAGAAGACTGATTTGGGATGTACTGTAGTAGCTACACTAGCAATGGGGAATCAGAGACAACTTCCAGGCTCTGGATTTATGTTATATCTATGACATTAACAAGATTCAGTGAATAGTCAAACACCCAGTGAACTACTACCAGATTTTCTGTTTAGCAATGACAGACATCATAAACACAGCAAAACATTATCCCCTCAATCACAGTAGAAATGACCTACAGATTATAAGGATTGGTAGACATGTTAAATGTCCTTAAATATTGTTTATGATGATGGGTTAAATAGTGGGAGAACAAAGAAATCATCACCAATCATTAAGACAAGCATAAAAGATGAAACATACATATCCAAAATATACATTCTAAACTTATAAAGCATAAAAATATCAAGAATATTCAGGCCCAGATGGATACCATTAAAAATATCAAATAAAAGACCACTTAGTGTCAATAAGAAAAGTTATATTAATAAAAGATACTTAACCTTTGTAAGTCTACTCTATTTTTAAAAATTCAAAATCATGCCCCATACATTCTTTTTTCACTTGATTTTCTCAACTATTCTAAGAAGCAGGCTCAGGAGGTATTATTACATTTGCAGTTTCATAAAGCAAAGACTTGAAAAATACAATGACAGAGAAATCATGTACTAGACTTAATGAATGGGTGGGAAGAAAGGTCACCCTCAAGAGTGATAAGGTTTTATGTCAGCTGCTCTTGACAAGCAAAATGAAAGGAAGAGATTATCACTAATATTTACTTTTTATTCTCACTTTCAAGACCTCATCTAAATATCTCAGCTGAATGACCTTAGTGAAAATGACACCCTTATACCCCCCATGATCTTAGCACTCATTTTTCTTTATTGTTCTAATTGTAACTTTCTATTGTCTATATTTATTTACTGTCAATCTTCTGTAATGCTCATGAGAATAACTGTGTAAGAGCAGTTATTTAATGTTCTTATTTATTATAGTATCACCAGTACCTAGGGGACATAATATAAGGCTAATAAATAGTTGTGGATGCATGCAATAATAATTAATGAATTAATCGAAGGTCTCGTAGGTGAAATATTTTTAAAATAATTTGAGTTTTTGGACCTAGGTCTCTGAACTATCAATACATGATGTTAGATTAAGAGTTCAGTGATGAAATACTGGTAAATTCTGTTTATACCTACATAGAAGCTATTTGTATGTATTTAAAGGTTGTTGACTAATGGAAAAAGACAGAGATAGATATGTTTTGGAGTGAAATGCTTCATAGGAAACTTCTGAAAATGAGGTCTAAACTATCCCATTTTCTGACAACTAATGTATAAAGAATATTCTCAAGGAAAAGGTATTCTGATAGAATTTTATTTTGGTATCATGAAAATATGTCCAGCTACAAAAGTAAAGAGTCAAACTAAGAATTGACTCTTGAACTTTTATAGACCAAGAGACCTTATACCAAGAGACCACTGAAAAGGTAGCATGGAACAGGGGAACAGTCACAGATGTGGACATAGGGGATCTGCACGGACCTGAGAATCCATATTCATATATTCATTTATCCCTAGCTTTGTGACTTTGGGCCAATTACTTTATGTTTCTGATCTCCCATTCCTTTTCTGGAAAACAGCATTGTGAAGCTCTACTTATAGAGATGTTTTAAGGATTGAGTAAAATCTCATGTGTGAAAGGTGATGTGATAACTGAAAATAGATTATAACAATGAAGTTTAAGTTTATCATTTGGGATCAAAGAATAAATCCAATTGACTTGATTTATAGCAGAAAGTCAAGGAAATTTCATTCAAAAAGGAAAAGGAAAACCATTCGGGAGACTTTAGATCATAAAAAACAAAATTCATTTTTGAAACTTAATATATTTTCCTTGGATTAAAAAAAGCTAATGACCCCACACCGCCATCAAAATTTGGATCCCTGTCAAAAAGATTTAAAGTCTTTCATTCCTGATGTTAGGGTTCAACTGTGGCCTCTCCTGAGTCCTTCCAAATGCAGGATTCTCCTCTTTACAAATGTGTTTCAGAACAATACAGCAAGTGATTTTGAAGAAGTCCTTTTGAAAGCTATAAAAGTAGACATTAAAATCACATGAATAAAGAGGGGTTAAAAGTATTTTTTCTACAAATTTAGCGGTTATTTTTACATGTGGTTGAGCAAATCCAATCCCAGGTCCAAGATAAAACAATCATTGTCTCCTAAAGCTTAAGCAAGCAGGACAGAGAGGTGGCTAAAGCATACCTTTGTTGAAGGTGGCATGGGGGAGGAGGCCCAGAGGTGGCACTGGGGCTAAGGATTTACTGAATGCTATAAGCAGTCACACAGGGCCCTGAATTTAGGATCATACTGGTATAATGCTCTATTCTCACAGTCTGGAATTTCTTAAATTTTTAATGGGAGGTCCCAATTTTCCTGGATCCCACAAATCATGAGCCAGTACTACCCAGAGTAAAGGTGAGAGTCCTCTAACCTCCACCAGAAAGGAAGAAGGAAGAGAAAGAAACAAAGAGGCACTGTGGGAATCCTGCTTCCTTTGTGACCCAAGGGACACAAGCAACAACTCTGATGGATCCTAACAGTGCTCTCAGGATGCCAGTCACTGTGACCTCACTTACTGTCCCTGTGGATCCTCTCGGTCCCCCCTAAATGCCCCTGGGATTCTCCCAAAGCCAGCTGTGCCATCTGTAACCTGAGGGCATTCTCCTTGTGCTCGCTGGTTCTCTGCTAAGTCCTCCCTTCATGCTGGGTAGTCACCAGCTGGGCAGCAGTGGATACCAGGGGGCCCTAGTTCCCACCTGAGTAGGTGAAGTGGGGCAATCATGCACAGGGGTGTACAGGCAGCGGGGCTGAGAGTCTCAGTTGCTCAGGAAGACTCTTAAGCAGCTGAGACCCCTGCCCACCCTGCAGATCTTTACTCTTTCTCTGGGCTCTCTGGTGTTCTCTTGAGGTCTCACTTCTTCTGTAGTCACTCATCCTCTAGTAGCTGTTCACCTGGAGCTGTGTCTGTGTGATGCCACCCTTAGAGCCCTGACCTCTAGGTTAAGGTGTGCACAATTACGCATGTGCACACCCATGCCCCAGGTGTCCCAGTCAGGCACTTGTGCCTCCAGCACACACTCCCATTCTTTCTGCCTCAGCAGATTCAAGGCTACAGGTGACAGTCACAGAGGCTAGTGGTGTAAAAAACCTTATGGATCCATTTACAGTACACTAGGCCCATTGAGCTCAAGGCAACCAACCTCCTCCAGTCTGTTTCAACCTGCTTCTGATAGCCCAGTGGCAACATTAAACATGAGAGAAACACAGGGTCCCCTTCTTTGACCATGAAATCAGAAAGGACCCTCCCCCCCTTGCCCTGCAAACATGCACAAGCTCACTTCCCCTTCATCCCAAGGTGAAAGAGTAGTACACTGGACCCACCAACAACCCCACCACCTCCCCGCCCCCTACCCTTGAGAAAGCAGGAAAACTAACATTCTGATCATCAGGACTAAGGATGGTGGGCCTTTTGCCAGAGGATGGAATCTGCAACCAATTATGTATAGCTATAAGTAGTTTAAGCTTATTAACAGTAATCAACACTTTTCTTTAACCACTGCCTCATCTTCCTCTTACCTTCCCATAGAACTCCCTAAATTTTATCACTCCTTGGGTCACATTTTATATTCTACTTAAACTCTGTACCCTAAAATGCTCTTCCTTCATCACAAATAAATGCCTCTACTTTTCTAGTAATTATCTGAAGTGTTTAGGCTGACCCTTTTCTCATATGCCAGCACCTTTTCCAGGAATCCCCCTGCGGTGCAGAAGCTGCTAAAGGGAATCCGTGTACCTGGGAGATAGCATACCCCTTCCCCCCAGCCCTACAGCCTCGCCCCACTTTAACCCCATTCTCCAACCTCTTATCATTTTACATTTTTAAACAGACATTTCCTACTTTAGCTGAGAGAAACCAGCACCTTCATAATATATATATATATATACATATATTTAAGAGGCATATGTTCCCTCAAAAAAAAAAAAAAGAGGGAATTAAAAGAAATCCACATACTGGGGGAAAGCAGGCTTTCAGCTGAAGACGTTCAGCTTGAAATGACCCCCACGAAAACCACCACCAAGATTGACATTTGTGCAGTCCCACAGTGCCATCTAGGGACTCATATTTGAAACTACAGTCTCCTAATCCCTTTTCTACTGTGACTATCCTTTTTCTAGTATGACTATGAAAATGCGTAGAGGACCACAGGACATATTTGTTTACTCCGTTCTCAAATCTCCTTATCTCAACATCCATGACTAAAAGAAATAAGAAAAAATCCTGGATTAAGAATAGAATAATAAATCAATAAAAGTAGCATATAATAGTGATCCCCATAGTTAATATGTAGAAATTATTCAGTGGAAGCTGCTGGGACACTGGGAATCCAGAGCAGCAGCAAGATGACTGTTACTCTGACTAGGGTGGGCTTAGTGAGAAATGACCGAATGTGGAAGTATTGTGAAGGATTTGCTGACGATGTAGGGTGTGGAAGAATGACATCAAAGGATTTTTTTGACCATCTGAAACAATTGACTTGCCATGAGTTAGGCAAAACCAGAAAAAGCTTAGTCCAAGAGCATCTTTTAGCTCCACATAAGTAAAATTCCCAGTAGCATCATGTGAGGTTAGAGAAAATAAATGACATCTCCATTCTTTGATTAATGATGCTCCTACCTCTCTAAGTCCTGAGCTGGGGAGAAGAGAAGTCTCAATGTTAAAACATGTTCAAAGTGGGTAGTCTAATATGGAAATTAAAGTTAACTAAAATCATTCATTTTATCTTACCGAATGATAACCAGGAAAGACATTAGGTAGGTGTAGAATTATCCCAACAGAAAGAGTTTAAGAGAGTGAAGATAAAGTTATTGATACTTGTCACCCACTAGTCAGGCTTTTACAAAGGAAATTATATAAAAAATCAAGGATCATTAATTAGTTTTTTCATCCTTGTATTGCTCATTGTGTTCTATAATGCCTTGTGCATTGGAGGTACCATGCATTCATGTGTTGTTACAAGTATATAATGAATACCTACTATGAACCTATCCATTTACCCAGAAGTTATGGAGACTGTGATTCATGAAACTATGACCTCTATCCTCAAAGGCACATATACTTCATGGAGGATATGACCAATAGGAGGTAAAATAACATAAACTTTGAGTGCTACCAAAGGGAAAGATTTTCTGGGGAATCTGGGAAGAGAGCCAGTAAAAGAGATAGTTAACCTGTTCAAGAAATGCTATTTTTAATGCACAGTTCTTTTATTACTTAATGAAGATATTTAAATTTAGTAGATGCAGCAATGTTGGATTATGCAGCCCTGAGAAATAAACCAGAACGATTTATTCTCTTATCATGTCTAGAGAATGTGACTGTCTAAGACCTGAGTCAAATGCTGGAGGGCAGTGGTTTTACCCCAAGAAATTACTCCTCACCACCCAGAGAATGAAATTTAGTTATTTCTGTGTCACATCTCTTCCCAGTCTTCCTGATAAACGTCTATCTCAGTTCACTGGTGCTTGAAATTTTATAGAATGTGTTCATGTCTTAATCTTAAAGGTTCAGATCCATTTTAAATACAATGCCTCTCAATAGGGTATACGAGGTTGGAGAAATAAAACTTAAAACAATATCTGCTGTCCATCTAGAAAATCTCTCTTGAAGTTAAAAGGGAAAGAACAATTTTATAATTGGTTAAGCCTTAAGCTAGAATTTGATGTATGTTATTATAGTCAGTTAAGAGACTGCAAAGACAGAAAGACATCTCACCTCTGTATTTAGTCAGAGAGATGGAGCCTATTACATACATGTGTTCAAGATAACCAATAACTAGTCTTCTAGTAAGAGGACTAAATAGCAACTTTTATCAGTCATATTCATCCTAAATTCACCTGGCAATTATTACGATCATCTATATTTGCTAGTTGGCATTGTCCAAAGGAAAAAATAAACCCATATTTTTATAATTGAAAGGAAATTTTGCAACACTTACTGATGTTAGACTCCTACCTTCCCACAGAAACTGAGAGAAGAACTATCTTCCTTAATTTATTACACTTAAACATGATAATTTTCAGGTTCTAGAGAGAGACATACCTGGCAAGAGGCTTAATTTTACAAAGATTTATAAAAATTTCAAAGAGATGGCAGAGAAACTTATAATTGCAAAGTTTCTAAAGTGGAAGCTTTTGGAAAAGGGGAGAGGAGTCACTTTCCTTACTTTAAACAAGTAAAATTAAGCCTCTTATTTTATAATTAGTATTTGCCTTTGCAACAACTAGTCAATTACACTTGAGCGTGATGGAATTTTTTAGGCAGTTGTCTGCAGACAAGTTCTCACAGAGAAAGGAATGGACTGCATAGGGGTTTCCATGAGTACAAAAGGGCTTCAATGAAATCAAATAGCAACCAGAGAAAAGAGATAAAACTCAAGGACTGACCTATTCAATCATTTTATTCCTGCAATTTATTCCTGAAACTCATTTAAACTCTTTCCAACTTTAACCATCTGTCTCGAATTCAGTTCCTGAACAGTCATGCGTCCTCCTCAAAACAAGTAAGAAATTATGTTAACAGAGCTAAGAAATTGCTATGATTCAGTTTGCCTGGTGAGCCCACACTTTCAATGGTGAAAGACAAAACTAACTCTGAATCACTATATAAAAGTGCCCTTTTTTTTAAGAGTTATTTATTACAAGAACTGGGATATAGGACAGAGGTGCGGGCAGGTAAGAAGATTTACTAGAGAGAGAGGGGATAGCAGAATAGGCAGATCTACTGAAATGCATTGCTGAGGGGAGCAGCAGGAGAGACAGGTGGGTCACCTCCTGCACCATGTGGGCCACCTCCCTGGCTGGGGATCAAATTCGTGCTGCAGAGGCTGCTGGGACAGCTTAATAGTGCTATGACTTAACCCCTTGTGCCACCAGGGAGGCCCCATAAAAACTATTCTGTGACATGTCAGAAGACATTTATGGCTTAAAGATTATCTCATATACATACATTACATCTTGAATATACCTTGAAAGTAATTGTATCTACACCTTTAGGTTCTTGAGATTCCCTGAAGTGTTTTATGGGCCAGAATACACTACTTTACATTTCACAATTCTCTAGTATCAGTTGGAATTTGTTTTTTGGACCCACTTCAAGAAATTGATATTCAAAGTTCCCTTCATGGGCAGATACTACCTGCATTAATTCCTTCATCCAACCCATAAAATTCCTCATTGCCAAGGACCTGTCTGGAAATGTCCTTTGCTCTGGGGATAGGATGTGAAGGAGACATAGCCCCTGTCTTCAGTAAAACAAAGGATTCTCACAATCAAGGAAGGATAAGACCACATCATCAGTAACTTCTTACTACTACAGGCTTGGTAAAACTTGTAAAGTTTCAGGGTAAACTGAAGTAGAGGCAGGGTGTGGATTGGGGGTGCTTCCCCCCAGATCAAGGTATCTTAAAGGGAAGAAACAAGAAATATCCCTTAAAAAGAAAGTTGAGATAAGTAGATTGGTAAATTTCTATCTTCTACTGAAAACTTTCTTGAGTTTTAAGTGCACATATTTCAAAATCAAGCTCTACGATCTGTTAGCTGAATGACCTTCAGAAATTTAGCTTTTTTTGACCAATTTTTTCATGAATAAAGTGAAGATGATAATAATAGCCAATGCAGAGGGTTGTTGTAGGTACTAAATTGGATCCTTTTGGTTTAGAACTTAGAAAAGTTCCTGCTACATATTATTATTATTCAAATTATGACTACTTATATATAATATACAGTATGTATAATATACTATTATTCAAGTTATGACTATTAGTATTTTCATTAGTATCCAAATAAGACACATTTAATTTTTCCCACTTAGGTAAAAAATATTTAATTTTATTTTTGCAAATTACAGTAAGGGATCAGAATAAATTTAACTCTACACATAATCTCTGTGGAAGATAGCTAAGGAAGGGAAAAATGGCTACCTCAGAGGGCAGAAGAGGATACAGGCAGAGAGAGGAAGAAGACGTAACTTCTTATTAAATGTAATTTAGTTTTGTGTGATTATTTATGAACATCTTACCTATTGAAATACTTTTAAAAGCATAAAAAGCAAATATAGAAATAAGTATAAATGACAGAGCTTCACATGAAAGTGAAGACAGGAATTGCTAAGAGCTAACATTCATTGAAAACTTCCAATATGCCTGGCACTTTTAGAAAAACGTATTTTGCAGTTATTCGCTTTTTCAGTCCTCACCAAAAACTGAGACCAGAATTACCAATTTTTGCAAATTGGGGGCATGAGACACAAGGAGATGTAATAAAATGCCCACGATTACTCAGCTAGTAAATTGCAGAGTTGACATTTGGATCCAGGAAGACTGGGGTGTGCGTATGTGTGTGTGTGTGTGTAACATAATACATTATATTGTACATACTATAAACCAAATTGCTACATAATCACAGGTGGATGTACCCACAACAATGTTCACAGTCGACACAGGAAGTTAATGTTCTGTTTTAATGTTCCATTAACCTAACAACCTACCATATTTATCAACCTGTTGCTATATAGCTTGAAGTTATTTCACAGAAGAAAGACGAATAAAAATTAAAGAACTGAAAAAAATCTCTGGTGCCTGAACATCCTGCTACCACTGACTCATGCCCATATCCAAATTAAATGTCATGATCCAACAGCAAATAAAAAAGCAGTGACTTTTTTTTTCTTGGCTCTGTTAAGAACCTGCACATCTTTTTTTGAGATCTGTCTGCTCTGCACCTGCCAAGCGAATTATTAAATTTATGAGGGTGAAGCTAAGCCAGAGCTACTGATCAGTGAAATTGGTTGCAACTGGGTGGAAGAGCAGCACTGCTGAGAACGCCAGCAAATGGCAACATCACTCAAAGTGTGCAGGTTTCTGCTGTGAAAATATTACTAAGTCACATGCACTCAGATGCCTGGATGCCTGAGGCTCAGGGGGAGAGGTTATTTTATGAACCCAGTTTAAAAAAAAAAAAAAAAAACAAATTTCTGTACATTGCTAGACAAGTTGCTCCTTGAAGTAATAAAATTAGAGTTTAGAAGTCTGACTCAGTCTGACTCTTGCCTTTGTTTATTAAGATGTTAAGTCAAACCTATTCTCTAGAAAGCACCTTAATGAGAAAGTCAAACCTATTCTCTAGAAAGCACCTTAATGAGATAACTATTATTTACTATTTAAGAACTAACTAAACTCCCCTAGCTAATCTCCCCCAACATGATTTTAAATTTATTGTTCTTTATTGAGTTGTTCACCATTGACATGATTCATTTTCATATTGTTCTGTTATTGACGAGTTCAGAGTCTAAAAGGATAGTGAAAGTGAAATATAGTTATAAGGATATGATAAGTGCTTGTAGAAAAATGGGCTTCAAGAAGTCTGGAGACCTTCAGGAAAACACATTTTTCATGGGTACCTGGGCATAGACTCTGACTTCTCCCTCTGTGGAATGAAAGTATGATCATGTTGATGTTCTTTTCAAGTACCAGGAATGTTATAAACAGTCCTCTTAACTGAAACACATGGCTTGCCAAAGTAGGATCATATGAGTAGTGATGAAAGCCCTGAGGATATATGAGCCAACGTGGTCAATGATTGACTTTCAGAATTTGACAAGGTCCTTTTTTTGCAGAGAG
Organism: Galemys pyrenaicus; assembly: GCA_019455555.1. Taxonomy (NCBI): domain Eukaryota; kingdom Metazoa; phylum Chordata; class Mammalia; order Eulipotyphla; family Talpidae; genus Galemys; species Galemys pyrenaicus. The sequence continues at coordinate 8,166,197 of JAGFMF010011418.1, forward strand.
TCATCAGCTGTGCTCAAATTTGCCATCAGTTTACCAGCCTACTTGGCCTGGTATATCATATCCCAAATGAGATCCTGTGACAGACCTAGACAGCCTGTGACCTTGGCTTCTGCTCACTGACCACTCCACAATAGAAGTAGCCCACTAACAAGAGAAAGTCTTTGATGAGTAATTATCACTCTTTTATGATAGAAGGCATAATTCCTAAATTTGTGGTAGAGGGGACCTTTCCAAACTCTCAACTAAGCCCATGGCATTCCTTCTCTATTATAAATGATTTTTTAAGCTTTTTACAACAAATAAAGTTTCCTATATGTTGTTTTCACCTTTTCTCAAGAATTTCAATAAGGAGTAATATTTTTCTTACAAATTAGTGATTTTTTTTCGACTCCATCTTATATTCAGCTATTTGACATGAAATCTTAACAGTGCACAAATAGAGATTTGGATGCATTATAGAGGTAGAAAAGTCCTATTACCAAAATAATTTTTAAGATTACATGTCCTACAGTCATCATGTGTATGCATGGATGGAATGTGCTTTCATTGATAAAACAATAATAAATCACCTAATCCTACCAGATCAGAGTAAGTAGAGTTTGCTGTTTAGACCATAATATCTGCAATAGACTTCATGTGTATATATATGGTCTAACTTTGATTTCTTCCATGAAAAATTCCATTTCATTTCCCAAAAAGAAAAATTTCAAAATCTACATACTAAGAAAATTTTGTGACATTTTTTGAACTAATATGAAAGTAACTTTGAGGAAATAAACAAAATGGAACCATTCAAATCTTAGCTGACAAGCAAAATTCTAGGCAAGTATCATTGCCCTTAATTAATCAAAATGAATGTGTAACTTAAGTGTAAAAGAGGAATTCAGAAATATTTTGTCTAGAGAAAACTAAATAAGAGTGATTGGTTGCTCTTAGAGCCTCTCAAACTTGACCTTCATTGAATTTTACCACCTAAGCAAACTTAGCCTCCTAGGAGTGAAGCAGTTTAGTTCACTAATTTATGTTCATTTTTAAAGGAAACATTCACTGAACTGTCATAAGTTTGAAATAAATAGATATGACTACCCTAAACCTACTGCTCTGACTTCTGAATTGGTTTCCAACTGTTTTATGGGCCTCAAAATTGCAAAAAGTGCTTGAATTGAATCCACTCACAGAACAAGAATTGTAGACATAAAAATATAAAAATGACTTAGATCAGCAGAAGCTAAGTCCAGGATAACTAAGTGAAAGTCTCATCCATGACGTTAAATAGATACCCCTGCAAAGACTGAATTCAACTCTTAAAATATTTATAGGCAGTGAGCTAAGATGGCACACCAACAGGAGGAAATCAGGTGATATAGACTAGGTATTTGAGGAAGATGAAGCAAATAGCAACTATAAGAGTAGTAGAGTTATGTGACTCTTGTTAAACTCAATTGAAGTTTGGCAAAAAGAAAAGAAATCCAAGAGCCATTAATTGCTATTTAAAAGTTAGGTGTGAAAGTCACAGAGCCTTCTTGGTAGCAAATAGAAAACTCCCAAACTAAGTAGGTCTGCTATATCAAGCAAGGAGAACAATCTCTTTATAACAGTATCCATCAAAATATTTGTCAGAACTGCAATGCAGCTTAATTCCTCTCTGTCCTGTCATGCTTCCTTTCTTATAATTACACCATTGTAACCCCCATTTTTTTCCGTTACAGATGTCCTGTACATTAACCTCAATCTCAGAAAAAAATTAAAAATAAACGAGATATCATCTATAAAAAATGTGCAAAATTACAGAAAGTGTGATATATTGTTCTCGTATATGCATATGTTCAACAAGATTCTGAAATGGACCTAGGAATGCGAAATATCAATTGAGTATAGAGGTGACTTTTTGGAAGGAGAAGAAAGAAGTAGAATCAGGAGCAGGTGCACAGAGGACCCATTCATACTGGAAAAGTGTTACTTATTTTTTAAAAGGAAGGGGAAAAAAGAAGGGAGGGAGGAAAGAAATTGGTAGGAGGAAAGAGGGAAGAAATGTGAGATAATCAAAAAGGAAAGAAGATAGTCAAGAAGGAAGGAAAAACAAGAATAGAGGAATGAGAGAGAAATCTGGCTAGGGAGACAGGTGGAGGGAAGGAAGAAGGAAAGAACAAAAGAGAAATATAGTATAGCAAAATATTAAGATATGGGTGTTACTTATGCTGGTATTAAATCTCTTTATGTTTTTATACTAAGAAAATATAATTTATAAAAATTAATAGAAGTCCAATACTTGAAATATACCAAAACTAAAGCAGTCAAATGGCAGGGGCTTGGGGGGCTAGAGGCCTAACCCCTCCTCCCAGGGTCTGGGAAAAGTTCCCATAGGACCAACTTCATAAAGTTGTCAACTAAAGAAAGGATCAGTGATCAGAGAATTAGCTTCTCGATGTCACGTCACAGAAAGAGCAGCATGGGCATGTAAGGACTGAGGTTTAATTTTGGCTCTGACACAGGCCACCTACATGGCCTGAAACAGTAAATATAACCTCTCAGGGTTTAAATGATCTCTCAACTCCCTTCTATCTCCAGTTGAGAGTCCATGAATACAGAGATTACACCTGAGGGGAAAAAGCAACTACTGTCCAAAAACTAACAATGATGTAATAAAATTAATTGAAATTTAAAAAAAAAAAAAGAAGAAGAGCCCATGTGTAGAGTGGTCCCTTTGACTATGAGGTTTCCCCTTGCTTCTTGCACTGGAAAATAAAATTGTGATCTAGAGCCAACTAATTATTCAACAGCACCAGGGGCACTTTTGGAAGCTGAGTGAACTCTTGAACTGCCCTGGGGCACTATGACAGATACTGAATAAAGAGTATGCTAGATAATGTAGGGAAGTGCTTGCAACCACAGAAGCCACATAAAGATGTGGTTTGTGACTCAGCCAAGTAATTATTCTGCTCTGACTCCTCAGAGCAATGCAGAATGCAGGAGTTCTCTGGATAATCCTCACCTGGCTTAAACCAGTCCCTTCTTGCTTCTATTCTGATGTTCCCCACTTACTGAGATTATAGACTATCATATTATAGATTTTAGAAAACTGCATACCAAAACATATTCTGGCCAGCACACTTTTTTTTCTTCCATTTTGAAGCAGTCTTCTTGTTTTATTAAAAGTTTGGCTTTGACTATCTTAGATGGAACTGAGATTTCTCCAATCACCATTGCACTCTCCCATACCTCTTCACTCCCCAGTGCTTAACTTCAGTTTAATCGCTTATATTGATGCTAAGTCCCTAGTCCCATAAGTTTATAATTTATGTCTAAAGGCAGGGATTATGCCTTCATTCATTTAATCCTTAATCAATAAAATCACTAACTGCCAGGCATTGAACTATTCCCTGGAGCTAAAAGATTAAAAGAAATAAAAAATGTGTGCTTTCATTGGAACTCACAGTCAATTAGAGAGATACACATTATAATTAAAGATGTACTTATTAATGTCAGTTACAATGAGAAGCACATACAGGGCACCTAAGAAGGAGGGGAAAGGCTAACTCATTGGAAGGTGAGGACCAGGTGTTGGGAGCAGTTTCCCCAGAGATGATTTTTTTTTTTTTTTTTTAAAGATTTGCTGCCGGCCAGGGGTGGGGCCCACATGGTGTCCCCAGAGATGATTTCTTAAGCTACACTTAGAAAATAGATACCTGAGCAGCGGAAGGAGCATTGTTTCTAAAACCACAGAGGCACGTTATGCAAAGTGCGTCAGCATGGGGAGCAGGTCAAGTGTGAGAGAATGACAGGAAGGAAACCCTCAAGTTTAGGAAGTGGATAAACTTGAACAATGTGCTTAAGTGCCCGAGTTGTGAAGTAAAAATAATGCTCTCTCCATGATGCTCTCATGAGAACATAAGATAACATATATCAAAGTCCTTAGTATAGCATCTGGCACATGGTTGACACACGGATGCTTTTGCTAAATTCACATGGCAACACCCTGGGCACTTGTTCACCTTTGAACAACTGTGTGTGGTTCTCCGTTAACAGCATCACGATGTCAGTAAGGAAACTATGGTTAGCACTTACACAATGTATGTCTACAATCTGCTTCCCATACCTTTTTTGATTCAGGCATCCCACATCTGTCAGCGTTTTCAGTCTTTAGAGCTCTTACTTTATAGCTAAGGTACAAAGTGAGCCCCTGGGAGCTGTGCCTTCAAATCACACTTAGGTGTACATTTGCCCCCTCAGTGTATCAGCCTTGTGAATCACTTTAACCAAAAATATACAACAGAAGAGAAACTGCCATTTTGGAATGAAACTTTAAGAAGGCCAGGTAGCTTCTGCTTTCATGCTTTTGTGAGTCTTGGGAAGATATGTAATGCCTGATTATCTTGCTGGAGAGAAGGATATGAAGAAACAGCTAGAGAGGTCATGTGCAAAGAGGCTCTGAAACTGCATGGAGAGGAACTCGGCCATCCCAGCATCTCAGATAGGCCGACACTTCATGTCGTCCCCACCCAGCCGTAGGAATATGAGTGATACCATCTTGAACTTTCTAGCCACTACTAAAATCTGACTGTAGCTTCCTGAGTTCCCAAAGGAAATCAGTAAAAAAAACAAACAAACAAACAAAAAACATTCAAACAACCACTTGTCAACCAAGTGATGCATAAGTAACAGCAAAATAGTTGTTATTATAAGTCACTTAGTTTTGGAATGATTTGTTCCACAGCAACAGTTACCTGAGACAGAGCAGAACTTTGGCTTTGCCGAGCACTAGAAAAATAGGTATTTTTATTTATCTAGTCAATTGTGAGCTCATCTTTCTTTCTATACCTGTATTCACTTTTTAAATATGCCATCTAGCATATTCTCTTAAATCCTCTCCTACACAGCATTTAAGTTATTCACCAAATGTAAGGCTTTCCTGAATAGACTATGTCTCAGCTCCCTTGTGTTGTAATGAACACATACTGCCCAACGGGCTGCAACTGGAAATTTCACAGGCAACCTTTATATAGTTATTGTAAAGGAAGAGACAACATCCATTTTCATACCTTCCTCCTTCCGTCATAAATGGGGTCCTAATGGCTGGAACTCAGCCAACCACATTAGACCATGAGTTCAAAGTCATCAGCTGAAGACAGCAGAGCAAGGAGGCAGAAGAGTTTCCTGGTGACTGCAGAGCAATGCTCCGGACAGCTCACATGCAGACTCTTTGTATAATGTAAATACAGGCCCCTCTTGCATTTAAACTAAGTGAGTTTGCTATCCTGGTGTTTGAACCCAAATCTAATCCTAACATATACAACCATTTTTAAACTGACAATCTCCAAATTTAGACCTCCCATCCGAACTCCTCCCCAGAACTTAAATTCATATACCTATCTGATTATATATATTTCCATTTGAATATCTAACAGTTACCTATATTTAACACATCTTAAATAAAACTCCTAATTTAACCAATCTTCAACTTGCTTCTTTCATTTTCCTCCCATTTTTATAAGCAGATTCTCAATTGCTCAGGTACTCACTCTTCTTTTCCATCATACCTCTCAAGTCCATCTTATTGACTCTACCATCAAAAACTAACGATTTTTACTATCAGCTAGATATCTGCAATAGTTTCTACTCTTACTCTTTTTCAGTATTCAGTGTTCCTTTTAAAATATGTCAGATATTGTCACTAATTTTACCAAAAGTCTTCTATGCCTTCTCATGTCAGCTCAGAATTTATACAAAATCCTTCCCTTTTCCTGCAAATCCCTACATGATCTCACCTATACCAATGCACTATCTCTGACATTTTCTATTACTGCTGACTTCTATTGTTCCTCCCAGACACACTGGCTCCTTTTTTTCCCTCATCCATACATACTCTGATTAAAGGGGTTTTAACCCACTATTTCTCAAACTGGAACACTCTGCCCTAGATTTCATGGTATTTTTAAATAGTGATTTTCGTGTGTGTGTGTGTGTGTGTGTGTGATTCGCTGTAGATATGTAGGGAAATGACTATTCATGACTCCTCATGAGGAAAAGAAAATGTTTCCCTGACCACTCCTTCTAAAACAGGTCACAGCTATAGCTCCTTTATCTACTTACTTGCCTTTTATTTCACTAATCACCATCTGACATATTAAATAGTTACTGTTTTCTATCATCTCCCACTAGATTGGAAGATCCTTGGAAATATCTTTGTTTTATTGACTTTTGACTCCCTATAACCTTAAATAATACCTGGAACTTAATGAACACTCAATTAGTATTTGTTGCATGGATGGATACAAGTGAGCATTATGGACCGATATACAGAATTTTGAATAAGAAAATAAGGAAGTCTCCAAAGTGAGAGAAAAACCTTACAGTATGCAAATGAAATTGCTCTTTTCCATTATCCTGTCTTCAAGTTCTGTAGTTCATGTGCACTGTTAATTTAGCCCTTGAACTATCACAGGTTCTTGTCCTACAAAGCTGCAAAAATTTGTAGACAAATTCTTTTTTAGATAAGTAAACAGAGAGAAACAGCTTTGTTTAAGAAAATAAAGTTTATTTACAGGAAAAAAATAAGAACTCCGGGGTATGCCATACTTGGGAGGGACAAGGAAGTGTTGTGGGCCTGTATCTAGGAGCATTTAAACCTCTCATTTTCTCTATTCTAAAAATTTCATCTTCCTATTTTGTGAATGATTCTTTCTCCTAGTGACCATAATGCTCCAGGTCCATTTTTCCAGCTCTTACCCTAGAGTTTACCTCCCTTGCCCAAGATCTTATTCTCTCAAGTTTTACTGTCTTTGTTTAGTTCTCTTGGACTTTCTGAACTCATCTCTCTGGAGTATGTTTTGGTTAGCACTTCTTAGAATTTACTGTCCTTATCTCAGAAACCTCTTTAACTCTCCCGAAGTCCCTGTCTGCACTGTCCCTGAAGCTGCCCACTTAACCCTAACTTGCCCTGGGACTAACTAGAAGATGTCTAGAAAATTCTTATTGTCTGGTGAGTTCTATGATTTTAACTTTCAAGTCCTGAAAGGGAAATTCTTTAACTCCTTTCCTGCTATGATTCCATAGAGTCACTTTTAGCAAAAGTAAAATGCAATCTATACATCATTCGGCCCATAGCCTCTAGAACACTGGAAGATATATGAGAAATGAGATTTTCCAAGTGCAGCAGAAATATGGGTGTGTACCTGAGAGCTCTTTAGTATCTGCAGGTTATTATTCTGCATTAAGAACAGGATCAGCTGCCACTGCCCTGGGCAGCTATGTGACCTGTGGCTGTGACCTTCTGGGGTTTCTCTCCTCACCCATTGACAGTGTCCTTGTTGAAGCTTGGGTTGGACTAACCCAAAGTATTCTCCACCTCCTCTTTGAAATTCATCACTGTGGTTCCTTAGGCTGACTGAATTTTGACTCAGTTAGAAAGTAACTATCCTGGTTGAAATTAAGACAAGATTTCTGCCTAGATATATTCATCACTCACAGTGCAATTGCAGTGACAGCTATTACTGGGTGCTTAGACTTTTGCCTACTTATAATGCAAGAGCTAGGGAGAGAGTGGAGTGTGGGTCTAGAAATAAAATGAAGGTGGTTTAAATAAAAGAAAAAATCAAATTACCATAAATCTCTGAATCTCTGATTCTAATATCAATCCCTAGTGGTAAAAAAAATAATATTTTTATTTGACTTTGATTACATTTTTAGCTAAATATTGTATAATGTTTTATGTGAAGCACCTTAAGTTTGTTATAGAAGTTGATGTAATTATAGCAGTTCATTTTAATTAGTCCATTTGAAACTTGCCTTTTTTCCAAAACAAGGTGGGGTAGTTTGTCTATTTGCTTGAAACTCCAATTATATTTGTATGTCACCAAGTCCTTCCCTTGAAAAGATGTTTGTGAAGTGGGATGACTGTGCACTCACTTTGGCATTTAAACTATGAAAACACCAATAACTTACTTCTTACTCCTGTGAAAAGAACTATCTGGCGATACAGACTATATCTAGAGGACACCCAAGCAACCAATTATACAGTTAACCTGTACATAGAAGGAATAGAATCAAATATTTGTGAAAGTAAACTCAGGCATTTATGAGTAGTACTGGTTGACCATTTTCACTCATTGGCTATAGTGTGCTATAGATTTTTTTGCTATGATCTTTAAACTAGCCAGTAATATTCACTTACCCTGTTTATATCCTTTTGTAAAAACTTTCAGTGCTTGTTTTGGTAGCACGTATATTAAAATCTTTCAAGAATAATTATAAAAACAATAATTAATTAACCCTTATTATAGATTTACTATGGACCAGATACAACACTTATCACGTAATAACTTATCTGCTCCTATTTTGATATCAGTATTGTATTCTGATTGACTCAATGTCATATTGATATTTAAGCTCAAATAAATCTCATGCATATTCTTAAGCATTGTAATTATTTTCTTCAATTGTCTGTTATTACAAAATAAAAGTCAAACTCCATGGCATCCTTTTATAAACTGTCTTACTCTTTCGTGAACTTTTATTTATCCTCTCAGAGTCATCCCTACATACCTATATTCTTTCTCCTTTAACTTTCCCACAATTCTCCACTCCCACCACTGTTGATTTCTATTTCTCCAAATTTTCTGTTATGATTCAGTAAGGGTTATCACTTTATGCGTGTGTATCTAGAATGCTGTTTTTTAGAATGCTCTTTTACTAACTGGGGCTTATAACTATTAGTGGGCCATGAAATCAGCTCAGTGAGACAAAATCAAATTTTGCTGCAAAAAGACAGAACAGAATATATTGCACAGCAAAAACATGGATATTGACTCATGAAACTATTGTTTCACTGTGAATATGCTTTTCTATGTTGCTGTGAGTTGAATAGTGCCCCCACCCTCAAATATAAGTCCTAACCCTCAGTCCCTCATTTGGTAAAAGGGTCATTGCAAATGTAATTTGCTAAGGTGACACGAGGTCGCACTTGATAGGGTGCACCCTAATCCATATGACTGGTGTCCTTTAAAGAAGAGGAAGGAGGCCCACTTAGAGACAACACACAAAGGGAGAATGCCATGTGATAACCTCATCAGAGATTGAAATGTTGCAGATGAAAACCAAGGAATGGCAAGAATTGCCTGACAAATCACCAAAAGCTAAGAAAAAGTGAGAAAGGATTCTCCCCTATGAGAGTTAGAGGAAGCATACCTTGAGTTCCAAATTCTAGTCTCTGGAGCTGAATGACAATAGATTTCTCTTATATCACCAGTTTGTATAATACTTGATTATAGTAGCTCTAGCAAACTGATGCATGTGTACCTATGCATGATGGGTTGTCAGATAACATGTAAGTTTTATTGTGATCCTAGTCAAAGAATGTTTGAAACTATACTAGATAATTCAAAGTCAGCAATTACATTTTATTTGTGTTTGTATCTAAACCTACTTAGTGCCATGCAGGAGTTTATTAAATGTTGGAGATCAAAAAGAGACAAAGACATGGACAAAAAGGAAACAGGAGGAAGAAGACAAAAAAATGTAGGGGAAGGAGGGAAGTCAGAGAGAAGGGAAGGAGAATAGGGAAACAAGAGGGGAATATGGATTCAGTGCTGATTTCAGAGAGGGAAACTACCTATATTCAAAACATGTGGGTTGAAACAGAGAATCAAAACCTTAAAACAAATTTTAATGATGAAAGTGTTGGGTGAGCCTTTCTTTTTGCAGTATTTTAGGTGGTATGACTAACAACAAACAATTTTCAATGGAAAAGTTATAAATTTAGCCCCATGCAAAAAGGGTTCACTCTTACTCTCCAACCAATTTCAGAACATGTTTATCTAATGAAGGAGTAATATTGAAAATCCTTTAATATAACATCCTCTTAATGTCCTGGACCAAAAAGCACACAGACAAGTTGGTGTTAAATGAATGTAGGAACTGTCTTTTCTGTTCCAGTTACATAATGACAAATTTTCACATAGTTTATTTGAAATGTTTTTTCTCCTTTATCACATTTGTTTTTATTAATAATTCCACTTTGGGGGAAAAAAGTCACTGATTGAGAAGTCTCACAAGTGAAAACAATAAATGCCTTATAGACTAATAAGTTTCCTGCATACATCTCAAGTTAAAACATTCTGTATACAGCACTTTCAGAGAGGTATTTCCATTCTAACATCTTGATAGCTACAAAATCACATCATCTAGCCATTCAATTCACTTCTAGATAACACTAGGGTGCTAGCACATAAAAATGGGAGGAGAAAATGAATAAAAATAAAATATTCCATCAGATTGCAGCAAATAAAAATAAGACTCGCTCTAAGCTTTCTATAATCCTAATCATTTTATTCCAAACCTGCTAAAATGAGAATTTTGAAAGTGCTTACAAACTGTCTACATTACTGTCTAGCATGTATTCATGAATGTGTTTTAGGTGCAAAGGCAATATTTCAAAAATAAAAACATATGTAGAAAACTGATTTTTTTGTCCAGCTTCTGGTTTTACTCACAAGAAGTCTTATGTAGGTAAAAGGAATAATGCCAATCATATTTAACTATGTATATTTAATGAATTTCTTAGAGAAATAATGATTACCTGAATATCTAAGATACATGCTTGCTCAGACCACATGGTGCCCTGTGCTAACTTCCTACTCTGAAGTCTGTGGTCCACACAGTTGATGAACAATAATCATTCAACAGAAACTTCGGGAACAGCCTTACTTAGGCACATGCACTTCTCTATGCCTTCAGTCTCAAGCCCAACCCAGCTTTCAAACGTTTTATAAATTCTAAAATTATAATTACAATAGTTGTAAAATACTTTAAACCTCCACAGTGGGGTTGATAGGAGTTGTTTAAGGAGACAGATGGTCTTGCTGGTTTGCCTCTTTGTGTTAAAAAAAATCTTTCTCATGCTTAATCTAAATAAGCCAGTCTTCTGGATGACCAAAACTCAAAAATCAAATATCCTATTGAGCTGGGAAGACAATATAATACAGTATCGTGTGTTCTGATCTAGGACTGGACTGGAAGAATGTCCATTGCTTTGATATTGCTGTTAAGAGTTTTAGATACATTATTAAATCTTCCTTGGACAGAAAGAACAACGGTGAATTTATCAAGACACCAGCAAAGAACTTTGAAATGACTGATTTTTCTAAAGCTTCATATCAGCCTCAAAAGCTGCCAAGATCAAAAGTCAAAAATTAGAACTTGTAAAATTTATAAGAATTCTCTTGTGTCATTAGTTCAAAAAGATATTTTTCCAGCTGAACTGTCATATTCAGGAGGTTTTTCTGTCCTAGATTTTTCAATCAGAATAGTCTCATTTGTTTCCTACCTAAATAAATGCTGATTTAATTTTCATTCATATGATCTTAAATTAATAATTCTTTTCACTTTTTAGAAAGCCAACAAACTTACAGGAAACTACTACCCACATAATTAACAGTTCTTATTAATTCTCCTTAGACAGAAAATGGAGAATTTTATCTAATGTAAATATATATAGTCAGAAACAAGTTTTGGCATCTTGAAGGGAGTCAAGATACTAAAAATGATTCAGTACTGAAGTTTGAACTTTAGAGGCTAATATAAAACAAGATATTCTACCCAAAGTAGTGAGAAGGAGGAGAATCCAGGGAAGCAGTACTGTTTGAACCAAGAAGATTAACTACAAGTTCAAGTGATGTCTGTGAGAGACAAATATTATAACCAAGTTCTAAACTGGAGAAAAGAAGATATAAGATAATAATTAGGAGGACATTAAGAATAATCCAAACAAATATTTTATTTTTTTAAATATTTGTTTAGTCATGCATACAAGAGCTGGGGCATAAGTCAGAGATCCAGGGGTGAGAGGATTCACCAGAGACAGAGTTGGGAGCAGAACAGGCAGATCTACTGAAATACACTGCTCAGGAAAGTGGTGGGCAAGGCAGGAGAGGTCTGCTGCACCATCTGAGTCACCTCCCTGGCCAGGGCTTGAACATGTGCTGCAGTGGCTGCAGATTACTTCACAGTGCTGCGACTTAACCCCTGTACCACCAGAAAGGCCCCTTGGTCAAACCTCTCAAATGAAAAAGAAACTTCCTGAATATAAATAAGTTGTGTGTTAAAGGTATAACAGTTCAAGTAGACTATGAAGATATTTTAAATGCCATTCCTTAATACAAATGACTATATGAAATGAGATGTTCACTTAGAGAGAGTATTGTTAAGTCTCTGACCAGACACAGTTCTTAAAGAGTTTGTAATATAAATATGCCTTCTCTGTCCACAGGTCTTAAACTAGCTATTCAAACTACTTTATGACCTTATAATCCTTGCTATGACTAACTAGACTAGCAGTGAATCCAGTATCAGAGAGCTCATTTGTTAGTTAGTCACCACTACCACCTTTCTCAAGAATTTCTATTAAGATTAACTTTATTTATATAGTTAGAAGACTTAGTTGAAAGGTGGAGTTTCCTGACATCCAAGAGTGGTAAAATGCTGTTTTCAGAAAAGGAGAATGGCAAAAGGTAATGGAAATTGCAGACATTTGATAACTAAGATTCTAGAAAAAGTTAGAGAAAGGATGAGTTGCTTCTGTAGACTTCATTTTACCCACTGAATATCACTGCTTAGTATTATTTTCTGCCCCACTGATATAAATATTTCTTTTCTTTTTATTTATTCTCCAAAATAATAAAAAATATTCATACAAAACTCAAGGGAAAAACACAACTATTTTCTGGTGTCATAAAATGAATCGTAGTTGAATTATATATATATAAAGTGTTAAATAGGGAAAAAATTACATCGTTTACCAGTAAGAGAAAAAAGTGGATAATTTTGCTCAGGGGAATATAAAATCCAAAGAAAAAACAATTGTCTACCTAAAAGAAAAATCTATTTAGTGACTTTGGACTGCAGCAGCAAAATCACAAAGGAAGAAAACATAGTTTATTAGATAGCCATTTCCAAGTTCTACATAAAGACTCAGAAATAAACATTTATTTATTTATCTGACTGGGGAAAAGATGTATTCCTTCTAATGTGTAACCAAGGTAATAAATTAATCAAGTTGATCTAAATAAGTCTAAATATAAGAAAAATTTCTACTATGTGAGCTTTTGTGTATGACTTTTAACTTTTTACTATTATTTAAGTAGCATTATTTAACTTCCTTGTTAGTGTTTGGACAGTACCGCACCCTGCCTCAAAAGTTGTAGCTCCCATAGTCCTCCACCATGGTCCATTGTATTCACCACCACCCCAGCCCCACTCTGTTTCCATCCTTCTCTTTCCCCCTCAAAAGTCTTTCTTAAATGATTTTGTAATCTCTATTCTCTTATCTAGCCATTGTACTTTTTTCTGATGGGACTAGAAATATGGAAATTAAAAATGAGATCATCAAATATCAAATATATAATAACTGAGTTTAAAAGGAACCCAAGACTTATTTTATGAAGCAAATCATTATTTTATGAGTGATTTAACTAAGTTTAAGAGAAAGGGAATGAATTGCAAATTAGTACCTATTTTATTAGTGTCTAGATTTACTAGCCACTACTGCATTGCTAATTATTAGGTTGTTGCTATGAGTATTTCCTGAAGGAAGAGAACGAGAGTTGTTATAAAATTCATATAACAAATCCCAATATCTCTCAAACTTCTTATAATGAATTTCCTTTTTATTCTTAATATTTTTTTAAATTTATATATGCATACAAAGCTGGGGTACAGACCAAAGTCGCAGCAGGTGAGAGGATTCATCAGAGACAGAGTGGGGAACAGTACAGGCAGACAGAACTGCTGAGGGAAGCAGCGGGCGAGGCAGGAGAGGTCTGCCTCGCCATGTGGGTCCCATCCCTGGCCAGCGGCAGGGATTGAACTTGTGCTGCAGTGGCTGTGGTTTGCTTCATGGTGTGTTGCTTAACCTACTGCGCCACCAGGGAGGACCTACTTAGAAAGCTTTTCCCAAGGTAAAAAACACTTAGAAAGTTGCTTCCCAAGAACAACAATACAGAAATGATTTTAAGCATCACCGTGAATATTAGTCTTCTGACTATAAATCATTATCAAGTTCTATGTTTCCTTTGGGAAAACATTGTCAAACTATACACAACAAAGAAATACAGAAAGAGATAAGCAATTTTATAAGGAAATCCCAAAGAGTGATTTTAAATCCCTCAAGGCTACAGTTTTTTCTCTTGGAAAAATAAATATGAATAAAAATATTTAATGAATAAATAAATTTATGAACAAATGTGAAAAATGACTAAAGATATTTAAAAATACACCTATAGCCTCCCTACTACCATTTATAAAGACCCTGATATTTTCCCAGTGTTAAAGGCAGTCTTAGCAGGCACTAAATGAATGACATTTACAAGAAGAATTTATAATTGTACTAAGCCTTTTTTTAAATAAGTGGATAGAGCTCTACCATAAAAGAGAATCCTGTTAGGAATTAATCTTTCCATTTTAACAGCATTAAGTAATCTTACAGAAAATAAAATAGTGAATTTTACCTCAAGGCCATAAAATTAAAAGGCTGAATATAGGGATGAAATTCCTAAGTAATTATATCATTTCTATGCATTTGTTTAATACCATGAAATGTTTACTTGACCTTCTGAACTATAAATTCTACCAATAGTTACATCTACATTTGGGTACAATTTTTCTGATAATATTTATCAAATGTGATACAACTGTTTTTTAGGTCTTATTAGAAAACCGTTGACATTATTCACTTAGCATATGAGTATTTTGCTGAAAAATTCCTCATAATGAACTAAAGGGAGAACTGTTACTTGATTCAAATTGATGATGAGTGAAATAAAACTCAGTGAAATGGAAGAGGTTCTTTCTCAAGTTTCATTGGTGAGACAATGGGATTGTTAAAGGTAAATTGTTGAAAGGTAAAACCATGACTCTCAAACAAATATAAAATGAGTGAATGGTGATAATGTTATTTAATTCACTTATTAAATACAAGTTGGGCATATTTTACATCCTGTTCAAAGGAAAAAACCCACCTAGGTATTTGTTCATAAATCAGAAATATGAACATGAATTTACTAATGGATGTTTTCCACAGAGGGCATGGGATCATTCTTCCACTGAACCAAACTATTTGTTTTTCTATAAACAAAAGATATTTACATTGCTATCTAAAATCTCAGTGTTGTAAAATAGCTCAAAAGCAATAAAAAGCAAAGAACACCCATATAATGCAAATCAGATAACCGTATAGAATTCTGTTATAAAAATGCATAGTACTAACAGAAACACAGAGTATTCTCTAGAATTGAATTAAGTACATGAGTCTTTTTAAATCTAAACATGAAATCAACTCATCTAAGAGGGTAAGACAGTAGAAATCATGGAATGCCAAGTAGAAAATTCCTCTGAGATATATTTTATACGACTGCTCCTAACTATATTAAAAAATACCAGAGTCACATTCAGTGACAGGCAAGCAATGATCTCCAATGAGACTTGCTTTGATTGAAAGAAATTTCACAGATGTTAAAATAGATCCTTTTCTCATAAAAGGATAACATCAGTGACCCTGTATTGACACTTCTTTTATGGTATATGAAAATTAATTTAATGCAATTTTATTAGTCTGTTTAAGAGATATTCAATCCCACTGCTTTAGGCTCTAACTCTTGGCTGATAATAGTTTGCAAAACATCAGCATATATTTTATATAGAAGGATCACGTAATCCTGAATACTGTGAGAGGAAATCCAATGGGCTAGGCTCTTACTGCTATATTTAAACAACATGTCAGAAAATCTTTTTCAAAAGGAAACAAGTCACTGTATTATGGAATAAACCAAAGAGGCCTGAAATGTCATTCTCTTAAATAAATAAACAATATAAATTCTACAATTATTTTCTTAATTTTTGAATAATCAGTAAATATATACACAATATTATAAATGAATGAATGAATGAAAGAATGAACAAGTGAGATAGCCTTAATGCTCTGGCAGAACATAAATAATGAAAGAAGAGACACATTAAAAAAGTAAGAGAGGAAGTGAGACTAACATGAAGGGTGATATACTGGTCACTATCTGGTAATTGTAGTGTCCTCACGGTTTCCTGCAGGGTCAGTTCATGGACCAATATGGTGGTAATCCAGTGGTGACATATCTTACAAATTCAAAAGCAATAAATAAATAAATAAATGACAAAATAAGTAGGGGGCCTCCCTGGTGGTACAGGGGTAAAAGTTTCAACTCTTTTAAGCTATCCACAGCCACTGCAGTCTGAGTTCAATCCCCAAGCAGGGAGGTGACCCACATGGCATAGCAGACTTCTGCTGTCTTGCCCACTGCTCCCCTCAGTAGTATATTTCAGGTCCATCTGTTCTAATGCCCACTCTGTCTTTGGTGAATCTTTTCACACACACACCCCATCCCCCTTGCCTCTGGCCTATACTCCAGTTTTTGTATGCATAAATTAATAAAAATAAAATCTTAAAGAAAAATAAGTAGAAAGCAGTGTTAAGTAACCAGGAATTTAGAATATTACGGAAATCTCTCGCTTTTAACAAGAATTTCATGAACAAAGAGTTTATTTTTATGGAAACACATGTTTAAACGTAATAAGTAGAACAAAGGAAATGGTCATATTCACAGCAAGAAATAGCTATCAGCACCATGTAAAGTGGATATAAAGGTAGTTTGCACACACACACAGACACACACACAAACTTTCTTTCCTTACCTGACCAGTTTCATCTCTCTTCTCTTCTCTTGACTGTTAAAATTGATTTCCATAAAGAGGATAGAGGAGCCAGAAGCTAGCATCAACTTTCCCACCAGTATTTCCCTTTAGTAGTATCTGCTGGGAATAATTTGAAGTCTCCAATGATGCCACTCCTATTCCTCCACTCTCTTAGACTGCCCCCACTCCTATAAATACTTGTCCAGAATCTTTCTTTGTAAAGAGAGAATATGTGTATCTATTCACATTCAAATGTGTTCCCTTATTCCTAGAAGCCCCATAACTGCTTACTTTCTCTCTCTCCTTGGTTCTTTCCTTTTCCTATGTCCCTATGTCCTTTGCCCTTGTTGAAACTTTTCCATCTATTTTCTATTCTTTTTATAGTTAAAGTGCAAATGTAGAAAGAGGGTAAATATTGAGACAGTAAGACTAGGTTTCAATTATCACTCAACATTCCATTGATGTCCATTTTTGCTTAACTCTTCTGAACTTACATTCCTTTCTAAATTAAGGATAATATTCCTATCCTGCAGGGTTGTTGTAGGAATTAAATATTGATCACACATATTATATAAGACACTTAGGATTTGTCAACTAGTAAGTACTCCCTGCATAATAACCATAATTTATTATTACTGTCTTTGACAAAATGTTCTCTGAGTTTCCTGGGTCTTCCTTTTTCTTTACAATCTACTCCTTTGAAACCTCTCATTTCCTGCATTCCTGCAGCATCCAGAATTAATGATGATGATAAAAATAAAGATGATTTAATAATTCATACAAATATGTTGATGAATATGAAAATCATGAAGAGGAAAAAAAGGAGGGAACGGAAGAAGCATTTTATTCATTTACATTTCACTTTGGAAACAAGGGTACTATCTAAGAGTTTCATATACATTACCACATTTCATTCTCATGGCAATTCTGTAACACGGGGGAGGGGGCTATTCTTATCTTTATCCCTTATCTTTCAATAAGGAAATGGGGGCTTTATCAAGTTCACAAGGCTATTAAGTTCACAAGGCTATTAAGTGGTGAGTGAGTGATGTTTTCAACTGAGTTTATGTCAATTGCTACATAACTTTGTTTTCCAAGATTGCAATAATAATCTGAGACAAAGATATGGTAGGAGACACTGTCACTTCTGAAGAGAAGATATTTTAATCCAGGAGTGGAAAAGAGATGCTCAGAAAGATGTTGGGGAGACAGCTGATTGTATGTCAATACAGGGGCCAGGTTGATGCAATGCTTCCACAATTGTGCTGTCTAGTGCAGGAGTCAAGGAAAATCCACTCTCTTCTCTATCCTCCTCCCTTCTCAGATAAAGAAGAAAGCTATTTTTGATTGGATAGGTCATTAAACTACAGTTCCAGGAGGTAGAATTTAACATGGTTTCAAATTCAAGTACAAATGGCTGCTGATATAGAATGAATGCTTGTGTCCCCTCAACATCCATATATGAAAGTCCTAATAACCAATGTGATGTTATTTGGATGGGGAGGGGAAACTTTGGGATGATTAGGTCATAAAGGTAGAACCTTCCATAATTGGTATTATTGCTTTACAATTATTGACCAGATGATTTCTATCTGTGCCATGTGATGATATAGAAAAAACAGAAAACTAAGAGGGGTGACCTCAACAGGAAACATTTCACTAGAATTTTGATCTTGGACTTCATTCTTCCTAACTCTGAGAAATTTCTATCATTTAAGTCACCCAGTCTGTGGTACTTTTATTATAGCAGGCTGAACTAACCGGAATAGGAGTTTTTTTACTGTAGAAGTAACTTCTGGAAGTATAGGGCTTCAGAACAATCTTGATGTCTCCTGCACAAAATTTTGTGACTGGTAATAAAAAAACGGTGTTCAAATGCTCCAGATTTTTAATGATGAACATGTTTGCAGAAAAGATGGAGTTCAAGAACGAATCAAGGACAGAACGTTGAATAGAAAAATTGGAAAACAAGCTGGTTAGTTAATAGATATGTGGTGAGAGGAGTTTTTACTCTAGGAGGAAAAAAAATATCCAAAGTCTAAGTAATTCCATAGCATTGAGTCAGTCCATCTAGAGTGGATATAAAGGTTGTTTACTGTGCAAAACTGCAAACTCTTTTTGGAGAGATGCCTAATAGAAATGTAGACTTAAAGCTTTATATCTGCATGGAATTCCTCTTAATAACAGCTTTAGAATGTGAAAAATGCGTGGGCCAATAAGTAGAAAAAAATAGAGATTTCACATATACAAATGAATAAGAAAAGAAAGGCATAACATTGGTTGTTCCAAAGATCAGTGACTCCACTACATCAGTTGTTCTTCTATTTTGTTTTATATACATATATACATACATATATATACATATAAATATATATATTTGCAAGTTGGTCAACCCATCTGCCTTTAGTTTCCACAGATGTAAAATTAATAGGTTCATAGTACTTACTCATAAGGACTATCATGGGAAATGACATGGAAATAGTGCCTATTCCATAACTGGTTTTCGGTAAATATCAGTTAACCACAACAGTTGTTTACTAACATGTGGTGATGCTATTTGATGAGTTGTACCTAAGGAAATGGTCCAAGAAGACAAGGACTAACTGCCACTTCTGGAGAATTTGCTGTGAGCTTGGCTCCATTCTGTGCACTACCACTGCTAAGTAAATTGAGACAAGCAATCATGTGTTTATTAAAGAATTATGACTGAGGACTAGAACCCAGGAACAACTTCCAGATAGCTTCGGAAAAGCTGCCCAAATTCTGAACATCTCAATGAGGATTTTATACAGTCTGCAAGGAAAACATTTTTACATTTTCAAGAATTTTTACAAAGACAGTCTAGACAGGTGTCTAGTAAATATGTCTATTTGGCATTGTCTATGCATAGAGAAAAATAAAGAGGGCCATTAAAATGTACCCTATATATTTAGAGCCTTATCTCTGGGACCTGGGAATTTTAGCAATGCCATAAACCTGAAGTTTGTCTTTCTTGAAGGTTTCTGGCTTTTGTGGAGGCAAATGTATTTATTGTTGTTTATAAAGCACCTTTGCAAGGTCAATCCTGTTTTTTGTGCCCCTTAGTTCATACCAGGGTGAAGGGTATGCACTTAACTGTTAGTTTTGGTTAATGACTCAAATAGTTATTTATCATTCACTAGAACCCTACTGCAGGAACCAAAATTTTGCAAACGAGAAACAACTGCTCAGAGAAAGCAAACAACTTTCCCCCAATTCAAAACAGCCTGCAATTGGTGAATGTGAATCCAGGGCTTATGTTCTTAATTAAAACACTGTTTTGCCTCATATAAAACATAGCTGGAAAATTTTCAAGGAAATAAGTAAAGAATGGGTGACCTCTTAGTGCAAAGTGTGACTTTAGGCTTATTGTTAAAAAAGATTAGAAATGCAGCAAGATTAAAAATGAAAAAAAAAAAATCCAAGCAGACAGTTTTATTACAAAAAAGGGGAAAAGAATAAAGGACACTTGCACAGACACAAACGGGTAGAAAAAGTAGCCTGTGAAGGGGACAGGTTTGTGAAGAGAAGCACCTGTATAGTCACAGATGAGCAGTATTCAGTTTAGGAATATTTTAAGGACCAAACTGGTCCATTCACCTGTTTCAGGAACAGAGACAGAAAGTAAACCTCATGAAAGTGGGGTCAAAATTTGTGTGATGCTGTCTTGGGTTTCTCTTTCCCAGTGGCCAATATGAACCAAGTTCAAAACTATTCACAAGAGCTGATGATTTCATCCTCAGCAGTTTTATTTAATGAACATTAAATGCAGCCATTATTAAAAATGCAATTAAAATTAAATAAATTTATATTCAAATTAATTTTATTAAAAACCAAGGTAATAATCACTTAAAATACACCACTTCATAATTATATTACTACATATTACATCTATGGTTCTGTGATTAATAACTTCTAGTGCCTTTGTGTGATAGAATATCAGAAAACAATGAGGCACTCTATATCGCCTCTAACTTCATGTGCAATAATGCCATGTTGGTAGCTTGATAGTTATATCCGTGATAGGAAAATCAAATGAAATCCCTCAAAACTTGATTTGTCATTTTGTTGGTGGTCTACAACTAAAAAAACGGTGGAAAAGATGTTAATAATGCCATTGAAATTAAAATTTAAAATGTGCTCTGTTTGTAGCTCTAAAATAAAATATTGAGGCTGTGTTATTACAGTTGTGAAAAATTACATTTTGACTATATTTAGTCAAGTCACTTCATTGGTGAGTTAGTGAAACATCCTCTTGTTTCATTTTCATCTCAGTCTTTAATGTAGTGAAAATATCAACCAATGTTCACGTTAAAAGGTACTCTTGGCCCCCCCACCCCTGGTGCAAGGGGCTAAGTTGCAGCACTATGAAGCTATCAGCAGCCACTGCAGTACGAGTTTGATCCCCTGTCAAGGAGGTGACACACAAGGTGCAGCAGATCTCTCCTAGCTGGCCTGATGCTCCTCAACAGTGTATTTCAATCTGTCTGCCTATTCTTTTTCCCACTGTCTCTGGTAAATCCTCTCAACCCCCATACGTCTGGCCTGTACCACAGTTCTTAGTGTGCCTAAATAAATAAATCTTTAAAAAAAAGAAGGTGTTCATTTATCAAGTATCACCATAGTTTGGAGAAGTGCATGCTTTTGGCCAAAAAAAATATATATGAGTTAAAGTATTCTGGAATAATCAATATCAATAAGAAATGTACAATGGAAAGTTTCAGACACTTTATTAAAAATAAATTCAGTGTTATACATATTTTATACAAGTCAAATTAACAAAATCTCTAGTGAGCTTATATATAAACAGGTTGTTGTTTTTCAGGACCTGCACTCAGCTTGTTACAGCAATTTCCTGGAGAAATCAGAAGGCACTCAGAGAGGTGGAGAGAGAGCGAGATTTAATCGTCACATGGGCAGGCTCAGAGGGATCGCTCCCAAAAATCTAAGTGTTAACAGCAGAAATGGCAGGGGTTGTTTTTGTTTTTAAAGATTTATTTACTCATGCATACAAGAGTTAAGATACAGGCCAGAGGTGCGAGGATCCACCAGAGACAGAGTGGGGAGCAAAACAAGCAGATCAACTGAAATTCACTGCTGAGGGGAGCAGTGGGCAAGGCTGAAGAGGTCTGCTGGGCCATGTGGGTCCCCTCCCAGGCCAGGGATCAAACTTGCACCGCGATGCTTCACAGTGCAGCACTCAACCCGCTGCACCACCAGGGAGGCTGACTTTTTTGTTATGTTTTTCAAGCAAAAATGTGTCACGGCTTTTCTAACAAGTCAATACTATTTTTGTACTCTTCAGATATATACCTAGGATCATAATTCCTACATCATGTGGCAGATCTATTTTAAAAATTGTGAGAAACCTCCATACTGTTTTCCATAGGTGCTGTGCTTGCCTACATTCTACCTACAGTAAATGAGGGTTTCTGTTTCTCCATGCCCTTGCCAACACTGGTTGCTTCTTTTGTTTTTTTTTTTTAACATTATTTATTTATGCAGACAAGCACTGGGGTACAGGTCAGAGGTATGTGGGGTAAGAGGATTCACCAGAGACAGAGTGGGGAACAGAACAGGCAGATTAACTGAAACACACTGCTGAGGGAAGCAGCAGCGAGACAGAAGAGGTCTACTGAGCCATGTGTGTCCCCTCCCTGGCCGTGGATCCAACTCCCACTTCGTGCAGCACATGTTCCACAGTGTAGTGCTCAACCCTCTGTGTTCCCAGGAGGCTCTTATACAGGTTTTATGGGAACTTGCTAACCAGTCCATCATAGTGTAAGCATATCTGTCATAACATAAGCATTTTTTATTGTTTGGGATGGTTAGTTGGGAAGGGTCAAGGCAGCCATCTCTCAGGTTCTTTCTGTGATCAGTTCTCCCAGCAACCTCTCCGCTCCAGCGAATGGCAGAATCTAAGCGGCATACTCCAAGAAGCAAACTTAATGACCTGCTTCAAGCTCATTCTTCAGGGGAGGAGTTTGTCTATATCAAATTATTTTCCTCACATATGCACCTTTCAAAAGAGTTAAAGATTATATACATAAATAACTGTGATGATTCTCTTGTTTCATGAAACCTGAATAGGTTTTAGAGAAAGGATAAAACGCTGATCATCTCTTTTATTTGGCTGCCTTCTCTCTTTTTAGACCTACTTCCTTCCATTTAGTTAATGAAAAAAAGTGGGTCTGAGAGCTGCTGAAGTGGCTGCTTCCAGTTGCCTTTGACATTTTCCATGAAAGCAGGAAAAGCTGACACTTAGGAATGGGGTTGGGGGAAGGAACAAATGAGATTATATATACTGCATTAGTTAGAAACCTCCAGAGTCCACAAGTGTAAGGGGGTCATTTCTCTATATGCAGTATAGATTGTGTTCTCGGCCAAGATTAATAGCAAAATGAAAATGTTCTTTCATCTATCATATTATTTAGTCATATAAATCCTCCATGGAAACTTGGAGCACCTTAGATTGATTTTTTTTTTCCAAATAGCATCTGTGTCATCCTCCTACATTATTACAGTTCTCAAAAATTACACAATGTTTTTCTCTCTGATGACAATTCTGTCTTCATCCTTTGAACTAGAAGACAAAGTGTGAATGGTTCAAGGATCTATAGGATCCTATTATTCTTCAAGATACCAAGAATGATAGGTAAAAACCATGAAATATTGTAGAGGTAGAAAAACAGACTTGCTAGATTCTTGATCATCTCTTTAATTTATGAAAAAGTTATGCTACTAATTGTTTTACAACAAAATCACAGATATCTTTATCAAGTAGAAAATCAAACAAACAAACAAAAAAAAGTAAGCATGCTATGAGAAGTTTGACAATTGTTATCATTACTTCCCAGAGTTAGGAAGAACAACTGTTTTCTTGCTAGCCCATGAGTTATCAGTACTGACAAATTTCCATGAGAGAGACATGGAGGACATTTGAACATACCTATCCCACAAATGAATATATGAAAGGAATGAGAAAAATAATTTTCACAGAAAAGTTTCACGACTGTTTCTGAAAATATAGAGCTCTCACTTTCATGTCACCATTTTTATAGGAATGCTTTATTTTCCTTTGAGCCCTAATATAACAAAAGTAATGGTAAGCATAGTTTAAACGATAAGTAGTAGCACCTAGTCTCATAGGAGTAAAAATTGGTAACAAAACTGACTAGAGAACACTCCTATCTAAATGTAGCAGCTGCTACTCAATCCCAAACAATGACTGTTCATAGAAGTAAGTGTTCCCAAACTTTCATTATTTTACAGAAGCCAAATATATGGATTTTATTAGAAATACTGGACTTTAAATGTGGAAAAGTGGCAATGCTATTTAATTGACTTTGTAAACAGAAATATGCAGGTTATATAAAATCGACTTGAAGGTCAAGTTGCAATTGTTACCTCATAGTCATTCTAACTGGAAATAAAGTCTCAATGACAGACAAAATAATTGATTAGATAATCCAAGTGAGCTGTCCAATGGATTTTACTCTGAGAGCTGATCCAATAAACCCAGATTATAAAGGCAAGAACAATGAGTCATTGACATTATTCTTGACACGAGTAGCTACAAGTATTGAGGTATCTTGACCTAAAAACATGCAGGTGCTACAAGAAGGAGGTGCATGACTTAGCTTATTCCTCTCTACAGAGATGCAAAAACTGGGTACCCATTGCTTAATCTTGTCATCAATGTGTGAAAAGATTGAATTCACATGCAGACAGGTAATTCCTTCGCAGGCTACATGGTGGAGACTATTCAGACTTTAAGTCTATGAAGGTGATTTTTTTCTCTCACCTATAAAGAAGAGGCTGGTGGGGGATTGTCCCAAAAAAGTTTTACAATATATTCATATTCATAAGGTAATGAGGACATAATGCCTTTCTTAATCTACCATAAAAACTAAACACAAATTAGTTGTATGGAATAGTGTTATGGTTAAGGGTAACTGCAAGGAGTGAAAGTTCTTCACTATATAGAATCACCTTTCCTACTTCCAAATCAAATAATGTTTGTGATTTCTATTCTAATGTGCCAAAGACCTGATTACAACAGCTCAAATGAGGCAAAATAGTGATTCTGTGAACTAAGAATGCAGGATGAGTAGGACTTTCAAAGTGATTCCACCCACTCTATTGACATTTTAATTACAATTTGACAAATTGATTGATGGACACACCAGGTAAAGGCACACACAGCAATCTCCCAAGCCACAGAGTTATGTAAATCATCATGGGGTATTTCAGGCAGCCAGTCTTTCTAAGTGCATTTTATTGAGAAATGGATTTTTATTGTGAAGGATTAAAAGTGGTCTCTATTTAACCTATCATTAGTATATAAGAAATTCTCACATCGTCTTATTTATTTATAACCAATTACTTAATGACAATAAAAAATTGAAATCAGTTTTCTCCTCCAATCAAGTAAATCTTTACTCTTAGTAAAAATAAACAAATCATTGACTGTACTTAAAACTTACAAGCCAGTTTTCAAAAGCAACACATTGCCACTTCCATACTATTCAATGAGCTTCTTTGTAATATTATTCAACACAAATGCAGAACAATGTTTCCTGTGACTGTGAGGGAGAACATTACTCAACATTAATGGCAAATATATTCACATGTGCCAGCAACTCCATCTTCAAGCTAAAGTCATAAATGTTTGACTAAATTCCAGTGGAATATTTATGATCATTTCCCCCTGAGAAATGCAATTTCCATAAATGCCTGCAATAAGAAAATGCAGTTTGGGAAATGTATGTTTCTTTAAGGTTCAGCAGAAGTTTGGAATCTAAATATCAGTGAACAAGGAGATTTGGTTACTCCAACCCTGCCCCTTGCAGAGTAGTAATGTGCAAAACTCAATGTTGTTCTACAAAAGTAAGTATCTTTCTTGCTGAGAAAGCTTTCCTCTTATTTTCAGAAACAGTTGCTGCACTCAATCAAGATGAATGTAAATATTGGAAGACTGAGTAAGGTTTTCTGAAGCATGTACTTATGATATCGACTAATTGGGACTATAAAATATCACTAGCAGAGATGTCTATTTTAGTTCTTGAAATTTACTTTCCTTGGGATTATAATAATGGATGTGTTCTTAAAAACATCAATTACTTCTCACCACCGGTCTCTGTGCAACTGACACTTATCTGCTGGAAGGAAAGACGACATCCTGCCACATACTGAGCAACAAATTTTCTTCTCCTTCTCTCTTAATTCTCCCTTTTTCTTCACTCCCTAAGTCTACTTGTCTTATATTCTTAAAGTCATGTGTGAATACCCACAAAGCAGGCGATCCCCTGGGGATCGCCCTGTAACACCATCACACAAGTAAAAGCTACCTGAAAACAGAGGACTTCCTAGAACTTCAAGTTATTAAACTATAATTCAACTGATTTTTTCCGCTGAAGTCACTAGCTGTTCAACAATTTACTTAATTTGATTGGTAATTTAGACTGTATCTATCTACATAACACTGAAATAGATCATCTTGGAAGTAAAATCAAGCCCACTGGGTTTATACCATTTGACTGATTTGAACCCCGACTGTTTGACCTTTCATCAAAGTGTCTCAGAGACAGCAAAAGGCACATTCTATGACTTTTCAGGGTTAAATGAACCAATGACAACACTCAATTCAGCTTCTCCAATCCTGCCTTCCGGAGAACAATGTCCTTATAACTGATGCTGGCTTACTAAGCAGATCATCCCAAGGCAAAGTTGAGAAACGGACCAAAACTGCTTCGGATACATGTCAAATCCCAGAACAAGAGTCCTTCTCCTCCTAATTACAACCCCACCTGTCCTCTGGTTGTCCAGTGACTTCAGAGCCACATATGTTCAGCTCAGAGTTTTTCAAGAGAATACAAGTTACGAAAAATTTCTTAACCCTTGAAGCCCAGTGCTTTAAATCCAGCCTTTATCCAAAGCTTTTTGAAAATCTACTAACCTATTTCTATCTATTAGGCTCAAGTGGCTCACATTTCATATGATGTTACAAACTTTGACCCTTGAGCCTTTCACACAGGAGTGACCAGTGAGGGAGATTTTTGAATCTACTATTAGGCTGACAGAAGGAATCTCTTTGATGAGAACGGGTCTTTTGAGGACTCTCCAGATTGGCAAGGTATGAAGTTAACACATGAAGGGATGATTCTGATTATTGATTTACAACGGTTACTGAAAATTGAAAGTCTCATGTTAGAATCACTTTTGTAGATTTTCAAATAACCCATATTGCAGGGATGCCTGTTCACTGTGACTGGAAACTTGTGTTTTTAAAAAGTGCCCAGAAACTTGCCTTTTTAAAAAAGCGACACAGATATTGAGGCACAGTTAGAGGTGAGTGCCAGTTGGACTATAATCTGGTAAATATTAGGTTATTACTGGGGTTTATTCCCTAATTAAAACTCTCTGCTTTACCAGAAGACAAAAAATGCAGCAAGTTGTTTTTCCTGTCAATCTTTGCTTGAACATCAAGATTTATAAGTAGAGATCTGCAGTAGCCAATATTATGTTCTGTCAAGATTTAAATCCAGATTTTATTTTTCTCCAAATCCTCACCATTGATGAATGAGCTGTGAAAGCCCAGGATGACTGTATTCCATTACTGAAATGAATAGGCAGGCCTCATAAAAAGCATCCCTGGCCAAGCCATCAATATTGTAAAAACAAATTCCCTATGGATTGCAAAGTACACGTCTCTTTCAATCAGAACATCTTGTGTGGGCTTCATGTGTATGGGTGATTATTTAATTAAAAGAGCTCATCTTTGCTGTCAGACTAAAGGTGCTCCCTTTTCTGGTTCAGCAGATCTTACCAAGAGCACTTCTGCCACCTAGTGTTCAAATACTGCAAAGACACCGTCAGCATTTGGAAGGAAGCCGGTCTTCTCCAACAAAGGTAATTAAGTTTTGACTTTCCTGGCCATGGTCAATTCACTGCTGCTTGGGTGTAATAGGAAATAGTAATGTTTCTGGAAATAACTGCAAAAATCCATTCACTCGCATTTGTTCAAAAGCTAAGTTGGATTCTAATAAATTTAGCAGTTAAGATTATGATTTGTGTGACCCACATTTTCATTAACACCCCTTCAAAACAAAACAAAACAATAACTACAACACCAAATGTCTTTAGAGTCCACTCACATTGTAGGCAGTAGTACATAATTTTCACATGATGTTCATAAACTTGAGAATTTTTATCTGATTTGTAGGATAATAGAATCTGGCAGTTATAGTAATTTTATTTGACTTTCCACAAGAGGTTAACAGGGCGGACTTGTAACATTTTGTGGCTGAAATTCATGTCATAAAATGCAGTTCACATCAAAATGCTCTGTCCCTACATAATGCCTTTGGCTCACGGCTCAGTGACTGAGAGCATTCCTATCTGCCCATGTGATAATGACAAAGACACTTAATCTCTCACCTTGGGCTCCTCAGCTGGAAAGTGATAAGCCTGAACTTACTCATAAAATCAAGGAAGTGGTAAGAAATAGCTACTACATACTATACATCTTATATTAAAAAAGATATGAATGTACTGTGAATTGAGCTAATGTCCTTTCCTCCAGGAAAAAAAGTCACAGAATACTTAATGGAAATAGACATAGATCACTGGGTAATGAACTCTAGATTTAAAGTGATTATAATGCAATTGTTATCTTTAAAAAACAAACAAACAAACCACAGATTGAATACGGCAGCGATTCTGCAGACTTCCATTTTCTTTGCAAGTCGACCCAATATGGTTTTTGATGCCAAACACCTAATTGTACATAAATTTGATGATGTTGTTGTTCCATCTGATAAGAAGCATTGACCCTTCATGGTAGTGAATGATGCAGGAAGGGCCAAAGACCAAGAAGAATACAAGAGAGAAGCAGAAAGTTTCTATCCAGAGGAAGTATCATCTATGGTTCTGACAAAGATAAAGGAAATTGCAGCCACCAACCTTGGGAAGACTGTACCAAAGCCATATTGTCAGTATCACTTCAGGCCACCGAAGATGCTAGAATTATCATTGGCTTCAATGTACTAAGAATAATCAATGAGCCAAATGCTGATGCTATTGCATATGACCTTTTTTTTAAGATTTATTTATTTATGCATCCAAGAGTTGAGGTACAGGCCAGAGTCACTGGGAGTGAGAGGACTCACCAGAGACAGAGTGGGGAGCAGAACAGGCAGATGTACTGAACTATACTGCTGAGGGGAGCAGCAGGCAAGACAGGAGAGGTGTGCTTCACTCTCTGTGGGTTAGCTCCCTGGCCAGGAATTGAACAAAGGTCATCATAGTGGGCCTTTGCAGTGGGCCTTCATGGTAGGCCTTGGTGGTGGCTATAGCACTAAGACTTAACCCCTAGACCACCAAGGAGGATCAAAGAAGGCATTTTTAAGGTCAAATCTACATTGAGATGTTCAGGTGAAGACTTTGACCATTTTATTTTAGATTTCACACTCAATCATAAGATAGACATCAATGAGAATGAGAAGACCGTCTATCGCCTCCATACTGCTTGTGAGTGAATTAAGCATAAGCTCTTGACTTGAATAACTTTGTGAGCTTACCTATGGTGACTTAGCAATGAGTAGTGACAAAATGGATGTCAATTGAAGGAGGAACTATGCAACATTAAACTAGATAGAGACCGAACATTGTGCCAGAGACCAATGGAAATGCTCCTAAAATTGTTTAGTGTAGTCCTGAGTTGATGATTACTCTGGGGATAAAAATCAGGCCCAGGTTGTTCCTGTTCATAGGCTGATTCACCCCTATGTGGTTCAGTCCAGCCTCTTCCCTTCCTTTTAACCATCCACCAGAAAGTCAACTTAAGTTTGTTTCCAGCACCCAGATCAGTACTGAGATTGATTCACTCTAAGAAGAAATCAACTTCCATATCTTCATTACCAGTGCCTGATTTGAAAAATTTAATGCTGATCTGTTCTGGGGCACCTTTATCTTGGTGGAGAAAGCTCTCTGGGATGCCAGGTTAGACAAGTCCCAAATCAATGATTGCCCTAGTGGGTACTTGTATCCAATTTCCCCCAATTCAGAAATGTCTACAGAACTTCCTTCATGGGAAAGAACTAAATGAGAGCATCGAAATTGATGCAGTCATTACTTATGGTGCAATTGTCCAGGCAGCCATCCTATCAGGAGCTACGTTTGGAAATGTTTATAATTTGCTGCTCTTGGGTGTTACTCCTCTTTCCCTTGACATGGTAGAATCATGGCCATTTTCATAAAACACAATACTACAATTCTTACCAGGCAGACACAGACTTTCACTACCTACTCTGACAACTAGACTATTCAGGTTTAAGAAGGGAGCTTGCTGTGAATAAGGATAACAACCTACTTTGCAAGTTTGACCTCAGTCATCCCTTCTACACCCTGTGGCATTGCTTAGATTAAGGTCACTTTTGATATTAATGTCAATGTCACCCCCAATGTTTCTGCTGTGGATAAGGGAACAGGAAGAGAGAACAAGATCACAATCATTAATGACAAGGGCCTTCTGAGCAAGAAGACATTGAACGTATGGTTCCGGAAACTGAGAACTACAAAGCTGAAGAT
Organism: Galemys pyrenaicus; assembly: GCA_019455555.1. Classification (NCBI taxonomy): domain Eukaryota; kingdom Metazoa; phylum Chordata; class Mammalia; order Eulipotyphla; family Talpidae; genus Galemys; species Galemys pyrenaicus. Next base: position 8,196,518 of record JAGFMF010011418.1, read on the forward strand.
GAGAAGCAGCGGAACAACGTGTCTTGCAAGAATTCTCTTGACTCTTATGCCTTCAACATGAAAGCAACTGTTGAAGATGAGAAACTTCAAAGCAAGACCAATGATGAGAACAAACAGAAGATTCTTAGCAAGTCTAATGAAATCAACTGGTTAAATAAGAACCAGACCACAGAGAAGGAAGAATTTGAACATCAGCAGAAAGAGCAGGAAAAAGTCTGCAACCCTATCATTAGCAAGCTTAGTCAGTGCAGGTGGCATGTCAGGGGGTATGCCTGGGGCTCCCTTGGGGGGTGGAGCTCCTCCATCTGGGGCTACCTCCTCTGTTTCAGACACATGCCTGGACTACAGTAAACATTCAAGTGATATTATTTAGTTTCCTTTGTTGATAAATGATGGTAGCAAAGGGAAGGGTCAGATGTTACTTTAACAAGAAAACATTCAAAATATTTTTGGTTAATGCCAGATTTCATCAAGAGCCTCCTAAATCATATACTTCAGTGCATCAGGACTTCAACCCAATCAATTCTACCCAAGAAAACATTCCTAAACCACTTATTTTATCTGTCACTTAAATGTCCAAGATCTTTGATGATTTTTGTGGCAGAGAGTAAAATTCAAACTGCTTAACAAATCATTTGAAGTTATTCCCAGATTAACGTATACAGCCAGCAGGCTGCTACTCATGTGCTCTATTTTTGAATCCTCCAATCTAATTCTTCTCTTTTATCAACTCATCAGAACATGCCCTTGCTTACATGTTCCTGTCATCAAGAAATCCCCTAAGTACAGAATAACCTTTCCTACCTGCATGTATTTTCAAATGTTCACTATCCTTGTGAACTCAGCCTTAACCCACCTCTTTTCAAGGACTTTATTATCAGTTAACTCCCAAGAGTCATCTTATCCACTAATATCCTGTGGCTCTTCTTACTGAGAGCATGTATTTATGTGTGTACATACCTATCCCCATTATACCATAGTTTCCTTCAGGGCAAAGATCCAATTGTTTAATATAATGTTATATTTATCACTCATCTATTCAAAGCTAAGCTCTGAATGGTTCGCTCCATGGGAACTCCACTGGGAACTCATGTTCCAGTTTAAAATATGTTACCTGACAGATGACCTACAGAATGTGATGAGAAAGTATTGTTAAAAAAATTAAAAATGGGAAATAATAATTTTATTGTATTAAACTTTTGTTTATTTATTTGTTTTTTGTGTAGAAGAACTGGGGTGCAGGCCAGAGTGAGAGGATTCACCAGAGACAGAGTGGGAATCAGATCAGGCAGATCCACGGAAACACACTGCTTAGGGGAGCAGCAGGTGAGGCAGGAGAGGTCTGCTGTGCTATATGTGGGTCAGCTCCCTGGCCGGCATGGAACTCAGGCAGTCTGGGTGGAAGTGCTGAGAATACCTAGACCACCGGGGAGGTCTGAAATAATTGCTTTAAAAGGTCCAGACATGATAGAATATGTCTTCATATTCTTTATCTCAACTGCAGTCATGTAAGTAAAGTAGTTTCCTAATTTTTGTGAACAAGCATACTGATACTTTTGCTGAAGATCATATATTTAATGTCCACTATAGCAAGCCTATAGTTCTCATGAAAAAAAAAAAAAATCTATGCTTTTTTCCCTCTAAGTGGAGTTTCCTTGTCTTTAACTTATGAAACCAATCTCATGAGTTTGTCCTCATGCCTAAAAATGCCAGAATAAAAGCTATGTGATCAGTAAAATTTATCATGAATATCTATCTCATGCCCCAGACCCACTTAAGGAATATTGTCTTTTAAAACCTTGTTTTCTTTGACACTAAGGCCCTCCCTAAATTAGTGGAAAATGAGTCTTAAGTTATAAAAAGAAATGATAACACTTTTAATACAGTCATTTGAATTTAGGTGCAATTTTTTTCCCTTGACTTTTAAAGGAAATTTTAGATCACATTGTGTGTCCTCTAAAACTTTCTGTGAATTGTGATTAATTTATACCATATTTTTACCCAAATGGAATGGACTATTTTCTCCAGCAGACAAATCTCAAATGAAAGATTAGATTAAATCTAATGGATTTAAGCTCAAGATCTAAAATGGAATAAATACACAGCGAGGGGCATTTACACTATTGGGTCTAACCTTGGGTGAGAGATTTTTTTTCTTCTCCTGCCTGACTCTGTGCCCTGTAAAGACTGTTCCCTAGTCCTGTGGCTCTTTGTTGGGTTCACTTAGTTGGGTGTACTGGCAAAGGATCAGAAAACTGAAGGAAAACGAAATCGGAGTGGGATAATCATTTCTTGCCTGCTCCCCATCCTGAGACTCACTCTGTCCCCCTCTGCAGTTTAGATGGAGTACAACTGTCATAGATGCCTCTACTCCAGGGGTTCCAGTCCCAATCCCTTTGTCCTATCTCCCTGGTCCTTGAGATTTAGCAGACACTCTCCCCTTTGGCAAATGGACCTCTATAAATTCCCTCAGGTATGAGAGACTCAATGTTCCAAGATGCAATTTAGAGGCTTCAGCACGTGAGCGGATTTGTGGTGCAAAGGGGATACACTGGCAAATACGTAGTGAAAACAATCCTGGGGATTGAATGGAGATTTTGGGAGCAGACCCCAAATCTGGGGACCTCAACCAGATTCTTTCTTTATTCTTGTCTTCTAATGAGGAAATAATTCCACGTGGAGTGCAAAGTTACAGAAAAGCAAGAGATTTATTGATAGATAAGAGGAAGGACAGGAAAACTCTCTGGGGGGAGGAAGTCCCTAAAAGCAGTAGTTTATATAAGTATAGTGGGCAAGGAATGGGGGCTTGGCCATTCAGTGCCTATTGACATGACTCTTGCTGATTGGTTGGTACCCGTAGGGTCTCCTAGGTTACTGAGGCCCACTGAATTCCCCACATTACCTGATCTACCTTCTTGAAACTACCTTTGGCCATTGTTTTCATACTGTACTATTGTGTTGGTGTTCTGAACATTCCATATTTAATTGGGTTGGAGCGTGCTCCCCAGGTACCCACTAATAGTTCAGTTTGGTAAATGGGTTTGGGGCTTAAGTTACCTTGTTCTTACCTGACTACCTGTATCCATTTCCTCATTCCCCATGGAGAGACAGTCCTCAGAATGTACTCATTGCTTATGTTGTGAATGTGGCACTCCCACAGTGGGTGGGATAGTTTCCATTTTGCTAAGGTCAAGAGCAGCCAGCAGATGAACCTGACCACGCTGCAGTAACACTTAGAGGAGGTAGCCCTGTCAGAAAAATTACTTCATTGTGCAACAGCTTTTATGCTTCTTATGGACAATAAAATTATATATATCAACCTGAAAAAATACTTCAAGAGTCACTTGAGGATTCTGCATATTGCATTTCTTTGCAGATCTAATTTAGGAACTAGCCGGCTTAATACCATGGCTGAATTTTAAATTATGAATTCTAATTTACAAAAAGTGTCTCAGCAGATTTCTACTAATTTAGTGAAAAAAAAGAAAACATTCACCATCTAGCATAGATGCATAGAAGTAGAAATATGCTCTGAGTAGAGTTGTCATATTTCCAACCCAGCTCTGAAAAGTCACTGAGCACAGTCACCTTTCAACACATTAAAACCATTAGCTGCTGATAAACACAATAGAGGAACCACTGAACACCAATAAGCAGAGACAGGAATTGAATCCAGAAGGTGCGTTTTATGCATGGGAGATGAGCACATCTGAGAAGATGGCAGTTTAAGTACCTAGAGAAACCACCCTCATGTTTCATCTCCAGCTGCTTTTTTATGGTGAATTAAAAAAAAAATAAAAAGACAGTTAATTATCAATGAGCAGACCTTCCCCTGGTCAGGCAGTAGCATTTCTGAAATGCATGATGTCACGTCACTGGAGCTCCTTCTTGCATTTGTGGATATCTGGGCTGAGGCACATCGCTGATTGCTGAGTCTGGTCTTGGATAGTGCTCGCCCCCAGCACCAATCCAGGCAACACCCGGGCCGGAAATTAACTCAGAGTGGACAGGCCATGGGAGATGCGTGCACATGCAGACTCCCCATACACCGTGCTTGGTGCCCCACTTGCCCTTCCTAGCCCAATAAGCTGGACCTGGATATATGCCCACATCTCACATGTGATGATAGGGAAGCAGCTTGCTGAACCACATAGAAAGGATTCAGAGAAAATAGGTGTTCCTTCACCAGCGTCAACAGGAAAGAAATCCTAGAGATACAATAACAACAGAAACAATCCAGTGCATTCTGCCTGAACATTAGGATGCACTGTCCTGTAGGGACAAATACTATTTCTATTTGTTTCAAGACCACAAGAAATAAGGGTGGACTGTATTGTCCACTGGGTATACTGAAAATAAGGCTGTTTTAGCACTATTTTTTAAAGACAGTCATGCTGTGGAAGTTCTGAATTAAGGAGATTCCTCTTATTGGAATAAATAGCAGTAAGGCAACAGGGAAACAAGTGTCTTGTAGAGAGCTACTTCACAAGTCTAGGGTTGAGGTAATAAGCTTGAAAAGAATTTATAGCTATAGAAATAAAACAATGAAATCTACATGAGATGCAATGAAAGAAAAAAAATGACAAGACCTATTGAAGATTAAATGCAGAAGGGAGAAGGTAAATAAAATTGATTGGGAGACTTCAAGGAAAATATGAGACTGAGTTTAACTTTTTCACTCTGTATTTAATCCCTGTTCTGAATACAATCCACCAAACAAAATTATTATAGATGAATATATTATTTATTTTTTCTACTTCAGTGAACATGCCTAGGATATTTGTGCTATATCTAACCATTCCTCTTATACACAACTTCATAAACTCCTAGCTTTTTCTTATCTGTGAATTTTTTTATAACTTTGTAAATTCAAAGCCCTATGTCAGACTGATATAAAAATTGGGCAGTCAATACTAGATTTAGCAGAAAAGAATCTTCTTGGTGGTGCAGGGGTTAAGTCTCAGCGCTATCAAGCTATCACCAGCCACTGTACCAATGAGTTCAATCCCCAGCCAGGGAGGTGACCCACATGAGTGCAGCAGACCTCTCCTGCCTCGCCTGCTGCTCCCCTCAGCAGTGTATTTCGGTTGATCTGCCTGTTCTGTTCCCCACTCTGTCTCTGGTGATTCCTCTCACCCTCCAAATCTCTAGCTTACACCCTAGGTCTTGTATGCATAAATAAATACAATGAATATTTTCGATTTATCAGACAATAGCTCAAAACTCTAAGGAGAAAATATCAAAATCCTTTTCTATTTTGGATATATAGATTTTTAAACTTACAAAAAAATTTCTTGTAGCGATTGATTTTATATGTATAGTTATAATGTTAAATATGAACTTTATTGATTTATAATATGTCATATAAATTTTGTTTCTATATTGTGTATGATACATAATTCATTATATATAGATTATATATAATGCATAACAATATATAATTCCTTCAGAACATATTCATTAAGTATTATATGACTGGAATTGTGTTAACTATTGGGGTTAAAGTAGTGAGCAAAAAATTTGCAATATTTGGAATTTTGAATACAGTGTAATCAACAAGATAGCATACATTCAAAAAGAAAAAAAACACAGAAAGTAAATGTCAAATTATGCCAAAGTTACATGCTTTGAAGAAGATACTCTTGGAGTGTATGAGAGTGAGGTCACACATTATTTTTTATTAAGATTTTATTTATTTATGCATACAAGACCTGGAGTACAGGCCAGATGTGCAGGGAGGGGTGAGAGGATTCACCAGAGACAGAGTGGGAGACGAATAGGCTGATCAACTGAAATAAACTGCTAAGGGGAGTAGCGGGCGAGGCAGGAGTGGTCTTCTGTGCCATGTGGTTTCCCTCCCTGACCAGGTATCAAACTCCAGCTGCGGTGGCTGTGGAAGCTCCACAGTGCAGCACTGAACCCCTCGCGCCACCAGGGAGGCCCCGAGGTCACAAATTAAAGGGAAGTCAAGAGTTGTGTGTAGATGCAATTATCTTATTAAAATCAGAAAAAAATATTTACTTGACTAAGAAGAAGAGGCAGCGCGATATAGGAAATTCCTTATGACTGGAAGGAGATCGAGGCACAGCAGAGCAACTAAAAGGAAACCAGGGTTATAGGAATGTAAAAGAGCGTGAGAACAGGAGCTTGAACTGGAGAAGGGAAGCAAACACAGGATGTATGTCATGTAAAGGATTTGGATCTTTAGCTAAAAAGGATAGACTGAGTTGTATCCCCTGAAGTTCATATACTGAAAGCTTAACCCCTTGTGTCCCAGCAAGACTGTTTCTGGAGATAGGCCTTTAAGGAGATAATAAAGGTTAAACAGGTCCATAATCATGGGGTTCTAGCCAATAGGTCTGCTGTCTTTTTAAGAAAAGGAAGTCACCAGAGACACTCTCCCACAAACTCTCTCTCTTTCTCTCTCCTGCACCCACAGAAAACAAACTAGTAAGAAAATTATCTCAGAAACCAACCCTGGGGCCTCTCTGGTGTCCAACGGGTTAAGCAACGCGCTATGAAGCAAACCGCAGCCACAGCAGCAGGAGTTCGATCCCTGCTGCCGGCCAGGGCAGGGCCCCACATGGCTTAGCAGACCTCTCCTGCTGTGCAGGCTGCTCCCCTCAGCAGTGTGTTTCAGTCCTTCTGCCTGTTCTGCTCCCCACTCTGTCTCTGGTGAATCCTCTCACCTCCCTGGATTCTGGCCTGTAGCCCAGCTCTTGTATGCATAAATAAATAAATCTTAAAAAAAAAAAAGAAAGAAAAAAGAAACCAACCCTGATCGCACCTTGATCTTGGAGTCTAGCTTCCAGAGCTGTGAGAAAATAATTTCTGGTTTTTAAGGCCTGCAAGTTGTGCTATTTTGCTCGGCAGTCTGAGAAGACTAACATGGAGATCATTGACATATTATAAATAGAATGATAGCCACGAAGTGCCAGTGAGAAGAATGAAAGAGAAGAGAAGAAATAATTGAAAGAGATTCAATTGTCAGCAAATGACCGACCACACTGATGAGGTCCCCTCCCCCACTTTCCATTCTAAAGATTGTTAATGCTACTGATAAAATATTGAATGATTTAACTAGAACAACAGCAAAGTAAGTGCATTTTAGAAAACCTCTTCAACATTTGGGTGAGATAAAGGGGATTGTCCTAGGATCGCAAGTGTAGAGGCTCTGAAATCAGCCTGTGGAGATGGGCTGACATTGATCCTGGCGCCACATAAGCACTTATGTAATGAAAAACTTGGGCCTCTCTGGTGGCGCAGTGAGTTAAGCAACACACTATGAAGCAAACCACAGCCACTGCAGCATGAGTTCGATCCCTGCTGCCGGCCAGGGAGGGGACCCACATGGCGCAGCAGACCTCT
>JAGFMF010011418.1:8203935-8232380 GCA_019455555.1 Galemys pyrenaicus
CCCCCCCCCCACACCTCTGGCCTGTACCCCAGTGCTTGTATGCATAAATAAATAAATTTTTAAGAAAAAAAAAAAAAAAAGAAAAACCTGAGAGACAGATAAGAAGTTAAACCTTGGGCCCTCAGAAAGAAGTAAGTAATGCCTTACTTACTGATTTTAAAATAAGACATAAAAATGAAAGACTTAAAAAAATGTTGTCACCTATTGATCCTGAAAGTCAAGGAATCTCATCTTTATAGGTGACTCAAATAAAAAAAAAAAAAATAGGCAAAATAAAATAGCATCTCATTAAAACCGCTTGAAACCAACACAGTACCTTGAGTGGACTTTATTCCTAACTCAACTCCATCATTGCTCAGTAATGCATAAGCTTAAAACTCAATATAAATATTGTCTAGACTAATTAAATTCCTGAAGCAGAAGTGTGGGGTAAAAAGGATAAATTAGAGGGAAAAAGAAATCACACAAGCTGAGCAACATAGTATACAGAAAAAAATACACAAGTCTCTCTAGAGATGAGTTCGTAATCTAAAATAATTTACAAAAGGGCACTATCTTCCGCTAGCAAGTTAGTGACTGACACCAGCCTAGTGGGATGGAGACTGAGGGGGTGAATGTTCATAGTAATGGGGCTGACACTCTCATTCAATGCTCCTGAGATTTTGGGTGCCTGTAAAAGACTGCGTAAAATGACTTTCTAATAATTTGATCCCTTAACCTAGAACTTAATTATATTTGCATATGTCCTAGATTAGCAGACACCTGCAAGACAAAAATACCAGGCCACATTCATCAGTGCCACTCCAATTCCAGCCATTCATCTTTGAATCAAATTCATGGCTGTGTTTTTCCATGACATTATTTTCTTTGGGTCTGTCCAGTGGGCCTGCCTTATCTGTATATCACACTGACTCAGATGTATACAAATTTCAGGACAAATAGCTTAGGTTCAGATTGGCCTGGGGCCAATGACCCTCCTATTATGTATTGTCTTAAGAAATCGAATGGCTAAAATATGCCAGCTCTGGAGAGTGTTCAAGGTGAGGTAGTGGCCACACAAACAAGAGTCACCTGCAAAGTCAGAGGTGGGCCAGGAGAGCTTTATTTGATGTCTTAATAATGATGTAACTCCTTTCAAATTCCATTTTTTAGATAGCATCATTACATTTTCAATTTATTCTTATATTATTCAAAAGTTATTGTAAGTGTTAAATAATGGGAAGTTTCCTTCCTGAGAAATGTTGTCTCTGTTCTGAAGATTATTATATCGTGTTTTTATTATTAATACCTTCTAAATCTTGTGCACTTTTGTTTGGGGGTGGTTCTTTGTATAAAATGAAGATTGTGTAAGGGAACTCTGAATTTTCTAATCAGTTGTTATTTCCCGTTTATTTTGTGTTCCTTGTTTTTATTTTTTCCTGTAATGAGGTTATGAGAAATGTTATATGTTTGAAAGTAGTTTACTTGACGATCTCTTTGTAATCTAAAATGGAAAATCATTGTGAATATGCCAGGGGCACTTGATGTTCCACATTTATTTGACTTTTTAAATTATATTACTCTACTATATATTTATACAGACACAGATTTGAGAAATCATCTTGGTACACCATCTTATAAGTCAACATAACTATAGGTTTATTGTTTATTCCACAAAGATGCATGGGGTTTTGAGTACCTAATCCAGATGTTTTTAGTGCAGACCTTGGTCCCCTGCAATTCTGAATTTGGTCACTAGATGGCAGGGCTGACCTATAATTTCTTACTGGGACCTAGAGGACGATGGTCCTTAGGAAATATGGAAATTTTCTTCCTCATCAGGGTTCCTTGGAAGCCACACAGAGCAGCTTGGAGGAACAGAATTCCTCTCGCTGCCTTCCTACTTCTCTTTAAACAAGGAATTCAACTGCCAGCGAGGAAGTGTTCCTTGATCAATCTAACCGGCTTGCCCTGAATCTCCCACATGCCTGCTCCCCCACCTGTCACAGAAAGCTCTCCTTGGTCTCCTTTCTGTCAGAAGAGTTCTATTCCCAAATACACATTCCAAATGTCCCATACACATTTCAGTGAGTCCTCCAACATATTTGTTTTTTTTAAGTCTTTCCTCATGCTCCTTTAACAACTGGAGGACTATGGTCCAGAAGGGGAAATTCACTTCCTATTTCCAACTTGCTACTCCAAAGACATGATTATGGGGTTGGCTGGCTTCCCCTGACCTAAGTGGGAGTATTAGTCAGCTCAGGCTGCCATAATAAAATACCCCAGCCTATATGTGTACCTGTGCGGGGGGAGGGGTCTTAAACAGTAAAAACTTATTTTCTCATAGTTCTGGATGCAAGAAGGCCAAAATCAAGTACCAGCAAGGGTTGGCTTCTAATGAGACCTCCTGACTGGCTGGCTTCCTGCTCAAGTTATCCTGTGAGTGCCTGGGAGAGAGTGGTCTCAGGTGTTTCCTTCTCTTCTTCTGAGGACACCAGTTCTATAAAAATAGGACTCTATCCTTGTGAACTCATTTATTTTTAATTACCTCCTTAAAGTCCTACCTCTAAATTTAGTCACATTGGAGCTTAAGTTTCCAACATAAGAATGGGGAAGATGCACATGATTCAGGCCAGAACAGCGAATGTCTTAAATCTGGAATGGGCCCAGAGGACACTTAAGAGCCTGGTACTAGCCAAATCCACCCTTCTGCCCATCTAAAAGCTCTCAGGCTCTCCCAGTAGGTTTGTTGGAGGAACCCCCAATGCTGGACATGTAGGCATTTGTGCGTGCGCTTATACACGAACACGTGAAAACATCTGTTGTGCTAGCATCTAGGATTCTTGGCTCCAACCTTACTCTTCAATATATGTTTTATGATAATTCACAAAATTCCTCCTTTAAAAGTGAGCATTTCTCCTTTAATGTGAGCATGATAAACTTTCCCACTGAATCGCATTAGAGAGAAGTTGCAGAAAAATTTGCTCCTGCAGTTTCTGAAAGAAACCTGAGGGGGCTGGGGGTGGGATCAAGACAGTTCTGAAGACCTGTACCCCACTCCCCTCTTTCCCCTCCCCTCTATGGTAGGAATGCACCCTCTCTCAGGGAGTCAGTCATCTGGCAAGCTTGGTCTGCTCTCATCAAAATCTTCCTGTTCTTCTGGCAGAGAAACTTGGCCTGAGGCTTCCTGCCCACTTCTCTGCCCGGATCCCAGATTCCCCATTTGTCCTTTGCACACAAGTGTATCGCCCGCAGTCCTCTAGACAGTCCTACTCTAACCCCAACGTCAAGCTCCAAGTTTGCAGAACCACTGCCAGTGGCAGCCAGGCCTTCCCTCTGTGCTCCAGATGTTGATTCCTCTTTGACCATTGACTGAAGAGCTGCACTGGCCAGTTCAGCGAACACAGGTCTTAGCCGGTCACTGGATTCAATTATACCTTCTCCATGAAGTCAGAACCTAGTGTTCTCAGAGCGTATAGTTGTTCTTTGTCCTAGTTTAGTTGTTCTAAACTTGCCCTGTGCTTCACTGTGGGGTGTCCATCTCCTAGCTGCCTCCAGAGCACTAAGCCACCCTGTGCTCACGTAATCACAGGCAGGGACACGTGATATCAGGAGAGGTATAGACCACATCCAGACACACCCTTCCCCTCAGATACTATACATTACATGCAAATAATTGCTCATGCACACAAACACACACTCAAAGTGCACAGTGTGGAATTTCAGGTGACCAAATTGTTCATTTGATCCATTCTTACAAAGGTGAGTTTGCTCTGTCCATGGTCTTAGAGTGTATCAGGAGAACTGCCTATATATTTAAAAAACTTTCTGAAATGCTCTTGATTTTCTCCTCCAAGACTCCAGTTGAGCCCAAACGTGGCTAATCCAGGCAGTTGGCCATAGGTATCAAAAGGAAGAAAATGTGCAAAGGTTTCTGCTAATTCCATGCATTTCTGATCCCTGAAGTCCCTTCATTTTTAACTGTCACAGCGAAGAGGGTTTGATCACATTGTTTAGAAACCAAACAGAACATTAATTGGGCCATTAGCTGAGTAAGTCTCAAAAAGTCAGTGTCTCTTGGCATTGTGCAGTTGTTCAGTGTCAGATATGTGAGCTGCCATCTCTGTTTCTTTCACTCCTCCTTGCTCTGTTTCTCTGGTGATCAAGTTGGTTATTAGGTAGAGGGCACATCCTGTCTAACTTACTTGTGCATGCCCTTTTATCTTTAGTAATCTAAAATTTGAGGGTCTCCCTGGTGGCACATGGGGGGTAAAGTGCAGCACTATGAAGTTATCCGCAGCCACTGCAGCACCAGTTCGATCCCTGGCCAGGAAGGTGACCCACATGCCTTAGCAGACCTCTCCTGCCTCGCCCACTGCTCCCCTTAGTAGAGTACTTAAGTAGATCTGCCTGTTCTGCTCCCCACTCTATCTCTGGTGAGTGCTCTCACCCCACACATCTGGCCTATATCCTAGTTCTTGTATGCATAAATAAATAAATCCTTTAAAAAATAGTCTAAAATTCCCTCTCTAACCCTCCAACTTCTGCTTCTTCAGGTGACTGAGTCTGGAACCCTCTCCCTTTGCTCTCTCACATCTCAGCTGTGCACTTCACCCTGGTAGTCTCCCTCTTTATTTTACTCTTCTGATATGTGGAGTTTCTTTTTATTTCACCAAAAACTTATCTGACTCCAGCTGGGTGCCCTACAATTAAAACTTAATCCTGATATCACTACCAGAAGTTGGAATTGTAACACAAAGGTTAATAGTTCAGCTCTATAACAGTGCACCCTCCCCAAATTCAGATGCAAATTGCAAATCCTGGTTCTCACTGTGCTTCCAATGAAAGCAGAGGTGCTGATTCCTTTTTGGCTACTATTAATCACAAGAACAATCTCAGAACTCAGAGAAAAATGTACTTACACTTGCCAAGCTATAATACAAGAATGTCTCATGAAAAGTTAAATGGAAGAGATGCATTACATAGGCGAGACTGATTGAATCATCAACCATGGGTGACTGAACTCAATCTGAACCCCCTCTCCTCTAAGACTGGAGAGGGACTGAATATCCCAACCCTATAATTATGTGGTTGGTTCCCTAGGTAACCAGCCCACCTTAGGTTACCTGGGGGCTTTCCAGAAGTCACCTTATTCATACCAAAAAAATAAAATATAAAAAGTAAATAAACCTTTATCTTTCATCCCTTAGGACATTATAAGGGTTTTAGAATCTCTGTGCCAGGAACTGGTTGAAGACGCAATAATATATTTCTTATAAATCACAACATCACAGCTTATTATTTCAATGATATATTGTTCATTTTAATCTTTCTATCTCACCTCTGGCCTATGTCAGATGACTAATATTTTCATGTATTTCCTATGGATAGTGATTGTACTTATTTTAAATTGCTGGTCAGTCCTTTCCTGTAATTGTGCATCCATTGTAAGTTTTGACCCTTGTGTTTCTCTGGGGGTAGCTTGTCCCTGTCCCTCAGGCTGCTCCTCTGGCTATAAATTCCTTCTCAGTGGGGGGTCAGCCTCTAGGCCTCCTCTGCAAACCCTGCTTCTCTGAGAGACAAAGCAACCAGAGAGTAAACCCTGACAAAAAGTCTCCCAGTCCCAGAGACCCATGAATGAAGTCGATGGTTACCCTGTGCTGTAACTCACGAGTATCAGTGAGAGCAGTTTCAACTGTTAAAGAGAAGCAGGCCTACTCAGGGTGGTGCCCAAGAAAAGGGGAGGTTCCAGTTCCCTACTCCACCCCAAGGAGGGTGGAGCTAAGGAGAGAAGAAGAGGCTGGAGAGAAGAGACTAGAGTAAGAAGGAAGCAGGATGGAGAGCAGCAAGGAGACCTGGAGGAGGCACGTGGAGCAGAGAGGCATGTGAAGAAACTGTGCTTATTTATTGATCCTGGACTGGTTGGAACAGATGTGGGTGAGAGACACATGGGGAAGTTAACAGTGGCAACTTTTATCTTGATTTTGATTTTGTTCTTTTCCTCCCAGACTTGTCTGGCTGTTTCAGACCTTTTTCTATAGGTCCCCACTGGAAGGTGCTTTAGATTTGTGAGAGGCTTTGGGACCTTATTTGGGTCAATCCTGTTTGGCTGGACTTATACCCATGAGGACATGGGTAACTTTGGGTGCTTCATTTAGTAGCTATATTCTTTGTCTTTTCTGTATTGTTCACTAATTGTATTAAAGTTCTTTTCCACTAAAGGTCTTAGATGTTTTGTCTTGATGCGGTGGATGGCAGAAGCCATTTAGAGCAGGCATGTTTGGGGGTTCTGGGGTGCCCTTCTCCTTGCCCTGGAACACTACGGGGAAGCCCCTCTGGTGGAGATAATGTCCACTCCTGCAAGTGGAGATGCAGCAGAACAGGAGCATGAATGTGTGTGAGGGATCTGAGATCTGAGGCCCACATGCGTTCTGATTTGGTGGCAAAGGAGCAGGTCCTCACTGCCAGCCTGATTTTCCCGGAGGTCACCATGCCACAGACAAGCTGACTACAACATGTGCCATGGTCATGGCAACAGCGGCCACTGAACCTCCTGCTAGACCTTGTAGATGCTGGGAGTATGTGTAAATGATGCTGGTTCATGCAGAAAAATGAGTGAGGAAGCAATATGAGGAGAGGAAAAAAAGATAGAGAGTTAGGGAAGGTGAGGTTTTGGTCACAAAGGACACTGCCGTCAAGAAATCCATCCAGTAGTTACCAGCTGTCTCTCACTGCCACTCGTCCCTTTGCTACTGCTTATAAACCATTTTAAAGAACCCCACATAAAACGAGCTCATTCTGCTCTGAAACACAAAATTATATCTGTACACAGAGAAAAAGGGTTTCTCTGAGAGCCAGAAAATGCAAAGCATACCCCTCTCCTGATTAACCTGAGCATCTGCCACATTTTTACAAAATACAGTTTTTTCTTTCTCTTTTCCTTTCTCCTTCTAGATAAAGTTTATTGATGATTCAATCAGATTCACGTCATTTTCCTGATGGCATAACACCAAATCTGACCCAGCCAGAATATTTGGTGAATCTAAATTCATAGTCATGAAACTATACCATGCTTACTGATCTCCAGGCAAAACTGCCATAGAGGGTCACCCAAGAACACTGCTTCCGGAGGAAAGAAGGCAATCTATGGTCAGCTGGAGAATTCACAGTGAGGCAGTAAGTGAGATGGCAGTGAGTGCCATCTCCCACAGGCTGGCATGGTGAGCTTTGTGCATGGACAAGAGGCGACACCATACGTGGCGCAGCTAAGGAGTAGTGTGTCCTAGATCACACATGAGAAAACTGAAGATTTGAAGATAGAACTTAGTCAAGGTCACATAGCCCAGAAGGGAAGAGCTGGGATCAGTCTCGGTCTAGAGGAAATGGGCAGGGTGGGCAAACTGTCCTATAGATCAGAGACTCAGCCATCTCTGCAGCCTTCAGGATGGCTGGCAGAGGTACCAGAGTGGAGGCAGTGCTGGGAAGAACTTAAGGTCCAGAACAAAGTGCAAATACTGTGTCCACATGCATAGTGGACTTAACCATGAGCTGGAGTGCAAAGTGGTAGTCAGAGGCTTATGCATGTGGAGAAGCTACCAAGTGCTGGGAGGCCTGGTGGAGGCTTTGGAGAACAGGAAGGGGCTTAGAACAGGGCAGCGCCCAGGGCAGTGACACAACGGGTAGAGTCCTAATCCAGTTCCAGGTAATGTCACAGTCTGGAGGGCAACATCCTGTTCAAGAAAAACAAACACTGTGATCAAGGTCATCACCTCCAGTGTGACCTGGAGTCAGCAACTTCATTTCATCATCTGCCACTTTGGCTCAGGAAAAAAGGAGAAGATACGGCTGTCAAGGAGTAGAGAATAAAGACGAACTAATTGTTTGCAGCATGTTGAGACTCTGAATCTCCTAGTTTCTAACATTTTCTTTAGGTATGTGGGTCTGTAACAACCTGGAGTTTTTCCAGGCACAGGAGCTAGGTCAACAGAATGTAAGGAAATCATATTGTCCACAAGCCCATGATGGTTTAGAGGATGGCGATCTGGAAGGGGATCGAATCCATATGTACCTTCACAGTACCCACCAGCAAGTGAACATGACATTTTATAACAGTTCAATTAGAGGGCCTCTCTGGTGGTCTAGGGGTTAAGTCTCAGCACTATGGAGCTATTGCCAGTCACTGAACATGAGTTCAATACCAGGCCAGGATGCTGACCCACATGGCACAGCAGACCTCTTCTATCTCCTCTGCTGCTCCCCTCAACAGTGTACTTCAGTCTGTCCACCTGTCATACTCCCCACTCTGTCTCTGGTGAATATCTCCCCTACACACACCTCTTGCCTACATCCCACTTATTCTAAGAAAATAATTATAATAATAACAGTTCAGTTAGAAATGCTGTTCAGATTTTAATAAATTTTGCTTCACTGCTATGATTCAGTCCCTTCTAGACTGTCCCTATTGATCACCAGCACAGAGTTCAAAACTTTTACCCAGAAGATACCCATTATCTCCTCCCAAATGAAATCATTGTTCTTTTGCTTTGATTTCCTTTTTCCCCTTGACCTCTCATTTGGTTCCCCAATATTCCTCCTATAAGTGAAACTATCCAATATTTTTCTTTTTCCTTCTGGCTTATTTCATTGACCATGATCACTTCTAGCTCCATTCATGTTGCTGCAAATGGAATTGTTAGGGGGAAAGGTAGTCCTGAATGGATTACACAGATGGGTTTGTGGACTCCAACCCCCACTCCAGACCACCAGTGTTCCAGAACCACAAATTTGATAATATGATTATCGAAGAGTGGATCACTGGGACCTAAGGGTGGAGTTAAGCAGCCAGGCTGGCTATAAAACCAGATTGGTGAGCCTTGGGCTCTCTCTCTCTTCCTTTGGAGCCATCTCACTTGACTCAGAGCCAGCTCTCAACATGCCATTGCTTAGAAGATCTGGTAGGATATTGATGGATTTGTATCCCTCTCTTTCCCTTGGTATTATTACTATTTTATTCCCCTTCTTTCGTAAATAAAACCCGTTAATAACTTTTGTCATGTGTACCTGAAGTTGGGACTTATTATAAAAGTCTTCTGAGTGCACAGGTGAGGACCCAGTGAGGCAAACACATTTTATATTAGGTTTGCCCTGTAACAGCATGAGTTTGTATTTTTTGATTGCTGAATAGTATTCCATTGTGTACATATACCATATCTTCTTGATCCAGTCATCTTTTTTTTTTTTTTTGGTATTTGGGTTGTTTCCATGTCTTGCCTATTATAAATAATGCTGCAATAAACATAGGGATGCAAATATCCTTTTGAATTAATATTTTTGTCCTTTGGGTAGATCCATAGGAGTGGAATTGCCAGGTCATGTGGTTGCTCCATTTTTAGTAGTTTAAGGAACCTTCACACAGCTTTCTAAAGTGGTTGGACCAGTTTGTATTCCCATCAGCAGTGTAGGAGAGTTCCTTTTCACCACATCCTTGCCAACATTTGTAGTTGTTAGTTTTGTTTTTTGTTGTTGTTTAACATATGCCATTCTTACTGGTATAAGGTGATATCTCATTGTGGTTTTGATTTGAGTTTCCCTGATTATGAGAGATGTTGAAAATTTTTTTATATGCCTGTTGACTACCTGTATCTCCTCTTTGGAGAAGTGTCCTTTAGTTCTTCTGCATATTTTTTGACTGGATTGTTTACTATTTTGTTGTTGAGTCATGTGAATTCTTTGAGTACTTAATTAGTTGTATGGAGAGCAAAAATTTTCTTTCTATAGGCAGGGCATCTCTTTGTATTGATTATTGTCTATTTTGCTATACAGAAGCTTTTTTTTAGTTTGATGGAATCCCAGTTTACTTTTTTCCTTACTTCCTTGCTTTGGGGGATGAGTCTTTAGAGATGTTGCTGAAATGTATGTCAACACATCCAACCAATTCTTAACAGTCTATCAATTACACTTTGTTGATGTTTCACAGGTGTGTCCATTCTCTTGATCTAGGCATCATTATCTAAATTCTGGCCACTTTCATCTTCTGATAACAGTAACTACTTCTTGGAAGTTTGATTGTATTTCTAGTCCTAGACTCTTCCAATCCTTCACATGGTAAGGAGAGCAAATTTTTAAAAATTCTAATTTGATTATCACTCTTTTACTGAAATTTCTCTAATGACTCTTTAAAGAAGTTTGTGGGTCTTATTGTCAACTGGCTTATTCCTCCTTTCTTACCACTTGGATCTCAGAGTATAAGTCAAGTCAGACTGAGCAGCATTATTATTGGGAAATTGCTATCCTTTTTTCACTTTCAAGTCATTGCACAGATTTTTCACATTGTGAAACTTGAACTAAGCTCTGAAGGAAGTGACAGTAGGAGCCACAACTTCCTTGAGACTCCTGTTAGAATTTTTTCTTTTGAAATTTGTCTTTTTCTTTCAGTCTCACATAGATGTTAAAAAATAATATAGTTCATGTATCTTCATCGATCATTCATCAATGATAAGATCTAATATAGTATAGAACAAGTATGGTGTCTTTCCAAATGAGGAAACTGACATTAGAGCAATGTAACAATAAGATAGAGAACTTACTTGGATTTAACCATTATTTTTTTCTGGACACACAGTTCTATGAAATTTTGTTTTTTGCCACATGGGTTTGTGTATCCACAAACAGTCAAGATACAGAACTGTTTCATCACCCAAATGAATCTTCTCCATGGTGTACCTTTATCATTATACCCTCTCTGCCCCTACTCCCTGCCCACCAATCATCTTCCAGACACTCATGTCTTTCATTATTATGATTTTGCCATTTTAATAATGTTATATGAAGAGCATACAATTTACAAACATTTGAGATTGTATTTCTTTCACTCAATGTAATGCTCTTGAGTGCCATCCTAGTTACTGTGCAAATCAATCAAATCATCCTTTTTGTTCTGTGAGTTTTCTATCATATGGATGAATGTACCATAGTTTATCAATTCCCTTGTCAAAGGACACTTGGGTTACTACAGTTTTCTTCCTTTTTTTCTTTTCACTAGTGAAAATGAGGCTTCCAAAGTGTGTAATGCAGGATAAAAATTTTTATGTGTGTTGCTACATGGATAAACCTTAGATTTGCTAAATGAAGTAAGTCAACCACAAAAAGATAAATGCTATATGATTCCACTTGTATGAGGTTTTCAGGGTAGTCAAAATAACTGAGACAAAATGTAGAACATGCAGCAACTGGGAAGGGATTAGAAATTGGGATCTGTTTAATGAGTACAGAGTTTCAGTAGAATCAGTCTTACAGTCAGATGCTTAATAATGGTGACTATACTTAATGCTGAAGAATTGTACATTCATGGTCAAAATGGTCAATTTTATGTAGTACATATTTTATATATGCTTACTTAAAAAAAGAAGAGTAAAATAAATGACTAAAAGATAGCATCATGTAGATAAGTAGTGAAGAAAACTGAGAAGCAATTGAGAGGATAGAGAGTGACTAGATAGGATTGTTTTAGATAAAGTGATTAAGACAGGTTTCTCTGAGACAGAGATATTTGAAGAAGAGAAAAAGGGTCAGCTGGAGACACACAGATGGTGATGTCTATGCAGGATAATGGTAAGCATGGAGCCTAGGACAAGAGTGCTCTTGGTATGGTAAAGGCTAAAATAGTCTTCTGAAACTCTATGGAAAAGTATGCATGCACATGGGCATGTCTGTGTGTATGGTTGGTATACAAACTAAACATGTGTGTGCATTTATGGATATCTATGTTTCTCTGTTGGAAGCAAGGATCTTGGCATGGCTATCTTTGTAAGCCCACTTATGGTGGCTCAGCAATGAGTAGAATAAAAGTGCTTGTCCACTAAAGGAGGAACTATGCAGTATTAGAATAGACAGCAATCAAACACTGTGCAGAAACCCCCGAGATTTACTTCTAAAATTGTCTATAGTGTAATCCTGAGAGTTGATTATTAATCTGGGGTTATGAGTTGATAATTAATCTGGGACTATGCTGCCCCTATTCATAAGGCTGTTTGGACTCAATACTCATACTGCTGTCCTGCTCTGCACAAGACCCAGTAAGTCATTTCTGATGAATGGATCTAGACTCCTAGGTAAAATGTTCAGGACTGTGACTTGACCTTGGAGGCCAAGAGAATACTTTCAGGGGTGTGGAGTGGGGAGGTAGCTGGCAGAAGCCATGCTGGGTTGTAAAGGTGCCTGTCTATAATAGGGTGTCTGTAATTTTCCTGACCGTTTGCAAAGGAGACTGTGCCTGCTGTTTACAAAGAGACTGATGGAATTAGTCAATACATCAGTTGAGAGGCTGACATATTTGGGGAGGGACAACTAAAGAAGAGTTTGAAGGATGGATGAAATATTAGGCTTGAGAAACAAAAGGGAAAATCAAGAAAGGTGGTTTAATTGCCAGTAGTGTAGACTCAAGAAAACAGAATTCCTGCTAAGAAAGAGAGAAGGATTTGACTCCCTGCCAGACAAAAGTATTGAAAATTTCCAGAGAAAATGTTGTCCTAGGTAAGTTTCTCTTTCTTGGGAAATAAAGTATCAAGAGGAAGTAAAATCAAGTTGATTCTGGACCAGGTTAGTGACTTCTTCCCTGGGTCACCAGTCTGTCGCTGAGTGCTTTCCAATGTGTAAGTGTTGGTTCACTGGCTCTGGAAAGCAGTAGACTCTCCGGATGGGAGGATGGGATGTGGGTGGCAGGTGAACCCAAAGGGAAGAGGTGGCAGAGAGGAACTCCAACCTATTTCTGGGTCTCCACTTGCTCCTACCCCCTAACTCAACTGGTAATGTGTAGCTCTCTTTGCTCTCAAGGACATAGGAAATATACATCAATTAACTGAATTGTATAAAATGATCTTCTCTTTTCCACACTAAGGTAAGGATCATGTCCCCATCTTCATCACTTCCTCTCCTTCTCCTGAGTGTGGTGACAGTGTCTTGCTCTGAACCACAAAAGTGTGAAAATGTTCCACAGACCTGCCCAGTGATGGCCTGTGGTCCTCCAGGCATCAACGGCTTTCCAGGCAAAGATGGTCATGATGGCGCTAAAGGAGAGAAGGGTGAACCAGGTACAACTTTGTTGTTCTGTCTCTGTGGCTCTTTGCTTTGCAGAAGAAATTGTCTGGAGGTGTGACTAAGGTAATATCCTATTTACATAGGTTGTATTACTTTCAGCTACATATTGTAATTTGAAACAGAGATACAGCTCTGACTCTCTGGCACATGATATTTCCATGCAAGAGTTGGTGACATGTGGTCCCTCTTCTTGCTTTGGAGTTTGGCTTTCAGGATAGGTCATCCCTTGAGACTTAGGACATTCTTCTCTGGTTCATTGGGCGAGCAGTGGTTTAGAATGGTTGGCCGTGGGTCAATGTCTCCTTTCTCCTGGAAAGGACTGAGCATCATATTCTTGCATATATAGAGCAAGACCACCTAGATTGAGTTGTTGCCTTTGTCTTCCAATAGGTGAAAGTCTCAGAGGCCTGCAGGGCCCTCCTGGAAAGTTGGGGCCTCCAGGAATTCAAGGACTTCCTGGAATGATAGGACCAAAGGGTCAAAAAGGAGACCTTGGAATATGTCCAGGTAAGGAAACTACCTCAGCAAGGTCTAAACCAAGGGATCCAAGGGTCCCAGGGGAGAGGTGACCCTTCTGCTGCTTCAGAAGATGCCCAACTCTGTTTCCAAATACAACACCCTAAGGCCCACACAGGGCTTCAGGGGATTCCTATCAGTTGCTAAATATGGACTCAAAAACCTTTCAGGGCCAATCTCTAACCTGCTCCTTTCTGAGAACTGAATCCTGGTTTTTCATCTGAAAAAAAAATCCAACGTAAGACTCTTGTCCAAAAGGAAAAAAAAATAGGCGTTGAAGTGTTGAACTTATGTCCATTTTCACAGCATCAGTATTTAAGTGGTACGTTTTTACCTCATAAGAGACAAATAAAAAACCAAAGTCATTGATTTAAATCACAATTTTGTAGATTAGCCAAGTCTTCATGTTCTCATTCATATGTCTCTGGTCAACTAATAACCAGCAGTGTCACTCACATGTGTGATTATTGTTCGTTTGTTGGCTGGAGTGATGAGGGTAATTGAACAACTGGTGTCTCATTATCCAGCAGGCTAGTCTGGGTTTTTCCACATAGAGGTGATTACAGTTTTGCAAAAGTAGAACAAACCTCCTGAAGTCTTACTCCTGAATAACTCTACTAGCACTTCTGCCTTATTCAGCTGATCAAAAGTCACAAGACAAGTTCACATTCGAGGAAGAAGAAACCACATTCCATTTCTTAATGAGAGAAACAGTGCCATATTGAGGCCATTCTGCCATTTATTACAAGCGACATGCCTCATGCCCTTCCCCTCTTGGAAAATGGGCAACACACAAACATCTCTGAGTAGTAAATTTAATAATTAACAGAACAAAGTTGGAGAAAAACAAAATAAAGCAACAAATGAAAAACTTTCCAAAAAACAAAACCTTACAATCATTTAAGTCCATATCCAGTAGCTCATAACAATTTCTCAAGAGATTTATTTTTATCGATGATAGAATTGTTTGGGGAAAAAATAGCAAAGAGCTTGGCTTATGGAGTATGCTCAGGTCAGGTCAGTAGAGTGGATAAGTATGCATGGGTTTGTGGGTGTGCATGTGTGCATAAAATTCACCTGTTTAAGAGTGATGTTTTAGTCCGGCCCTTCTATTTCTTTTCAGTATTTTACATTTTGCTTTAAAGAGCAAAGAGCAATGTGAAACATACATACAAATAAAAATTATATTTTATGTGGAAAGGTTCCCCACCCCTGTGTAGTTCTCAGACTTCATCACAACAATCATTTTTCACTTTGTTTGAACTTTCTAGATTGTGATCAAACACCGGTTGTTTCAGAAGTACAAGCTCTACGAACAGAATTGAACCAAGTCAAAAATTGTAAGCTTTCTCTTTTACCTTTCAGGTAGCTTCAATTTTGGCAAGATGGTTTATAGCAAACATGTATCAAAAAACATATTATATATTTTCTTCATAATATATAGAGAGTTGTTTCTCATATTCTGATCTCATGAAATCCTCATAACCACCTTCTGGTAGAACTAGTGGGAAAGGGAAATTAACTGTGTACTCAAACACACAACTTGTGAGTGGTAAAGGTAGCTTATAAATCGCCAAATGATTTTGAAGACCCTGAATCTGTGTTCTATACTCTCTATCTACTGAAAATGGGACCTGTGCCCCTTTGTTATGCTGATGTTGAGATTAGGGCAATGTGGTTTTAACTATTGTTTTGGGCCTAGGGAAAATATTCTCAGATATTTTTGTTTGTTCGCAAATTAATTTTGGGATAAATTCCAAATGATCTGTGTTCCACAACTCTGATATTAGAGGGCAAATATTTCTGTTCCTGTCTATCTCTTCAAATTAGAGGTGCTGCTAGATTTAACAAAGAAAAAGCATGACACCCAGCTGAATTTGAATTTCAAATAAACAGAAAATAATTTTTGTTCATACTATCAGTATGTCCCCAAAACTACATGGGACAATTACATAGAAACAATTCATTGCTCACAACTTAATGTGACAACTTAATTCTATGTTTTTATCCAGAAAAATAAGAGGTTGGGCTTAAACAAGCCAGTGTCACCCACATTTTCTCATTTTAGGGTTGTTATTCTCTCTGAGCACAAAAGTTGGGAAGAAGATCTTCTTGAAATATACCGAAGAGCTGACTTTTGCCAGAGTTAAGGCTCTGTGCTCCCAATCTGGGGGCTCTGTGGCCACCCCCCAGAATGAGGCAGAGAACAAGGCCATAAAAAATATAGCGAAAGGAACAGCCTTCCTGGGCATCACAGATGAGAAGACTGAAGGCCAGTTTGTGACTCTGTCAGGAAATAGACAGACTTATCAAAATTGGGATAAAGGTGAACCAAACAATGCTGATTCTGGAGAAAACTGTGTGATGGTCAGGGAGAATGGCAAGTGGAATGATGTTTCCTGCTCTTCTTCCATGTTGGCAGTATGTGAATTCCCTGTTTAAAGAGGCATCACCCTCAGGCCCTCCTTGTCTCCTTACCTCATCCCACAGACCCACAGCCTCATTTAGAAGATTGATTTAGATCAACCAGTACATGTACATTTGTGGGGAGTCAAAGAAAATGAGAAGTATGATTGAATAATGGATATGGAATTAACAAGAGAACTGAGGACAGTGGTGCAATGAGTTTCTAGTTCAGACCCAACCCCTAATAATAACAATAACAATAAGATCATAATAGTAACAATAGTAGTAATGATAGTAATAATAACATTAGTAATAATAATAGTGTAATAGTAATAATAACAGCATTAGATAGAAGTGCCAATCATATTTTTCCAGTTCTGTGACAATATAATTTATATATAGCACTGTATAAGTTTAAGGTGGACTGCATAATCATTTGAAAATAATATATGTTTAATGTGTTCTGTGAGTCAGACCCTACATTATGAGTCTTGGGTCACTATGTAAATCATTAATATAATTTATATATTGTTAATTAGGCTGTATACTTTTGTTTGAGTAAGGTTAACTTGCAAGAATAAAAATATGTTTGTTTTTTCTATTTACTATAAACACTTGAATTTTCTTGAGTTTTCTTTTCTCATTGGTAGAGAGTTCAGCAAATAAAACCCCTCATCTAATTAACAGATTTTTAGTCAATGCAGGTAATAAATCTGTTTTGTTGTTTTCTCTTTGAAATGTATTTTATTTTATTGTAAATTAACCTATTAAACTATGTAAAGAAATGGATTATTGAATACTCATAATGGCACATACCCATACAACCACTTGCCAGAGCAAAATTTCTAGCATCCTAGAAGCTGTTTCATAGAAACTTCTCCTTGGTAGTCTCATAAGTAAATATTATTCTGACATCTATTATCATACATTAATTTTGTATTCAGATGAACTTCACATAGATGTTATTGCACTATGTATACTGCTTGTGTCTTGATTTTTTTTCATTCAGAATTAAAACTGAGATTCATTCATATTGTTATATAGGACAGTAGATTGTTTTTCTTTCATATCTTTAGAGATGCAGTAACATATGAACATACCTTAATTTATTCATTCTATTGTTAACAGACACTAGGGCTATTTCCAATTTTTGACATTTAGGATAAAAGTTCATGCACATTTCTGTATTTGCCTTTTGGTAGACATATGACTCACTACCCAGGAATAGAACTGGTGGGTTATCAAGCAAGCATGGGTTTAGCTTTACCAGATACTGCCAGTTTTCAAAAATGATCACGTGACTTCACACTTCCATAAGCAACATTTGTCAATTTTAGTTGCTCTATCTCTTTATAAAGAGTTAATATTTTCAGTCTATTTAAGAAAATGACGTCTTACCATGGATTATTCCCTGTTGCCTTAACATGAAATAATGTTGAACACTTGTTTTCATATTTATTTTAGCTACTTGGATATTTGTTAAAGTCTATTATATTTTGTTTAAGTAGGCAATATCTTTCTTACTGACCTGTGAGAGTTAATTGTATATTCTGGCTATACATTCCTTTGCATGTATCACAAATAATTTGCCAGTTTGTTACTTGTTCTCAATTTTTTACTTTTGATGAATTAAAGTTGTTACTTTTAATAAATTCCAATCTATTAATAATTTATTTTATATCTAGCACTTTGTCCTATTTAAGAAATCTTTTCCTTTTTTAAATTGTAAAGATATTCTGCTGTGGTATTTTTTTTCTAGTAGCTTTATTGCTAGATTTTCCTGGCTCTCCCTTGTAGATATTTGCTTAGTATAGTTCTATTTGTTAAAAAGACCATCCTTGCCTCCCCCTACCCTACACACACACCTCCCTGAAATAGAATAATGCCTTTTTTATTTTAAGTTAGTTAACTGTATATGAATATCTATCTGGGTTTTCCTGACTTACTTATTTGCTGATGCGTGTATCAAATACTACACTAAGTTAGTTACCATACAATTATACTAGAAACAGGTATGAGTATGTGATTATTATATGTGACTCCCAGTTTTGTGATTCTTCAACATTTCTTCGACCTCTCTTTGTTATTTGTATTTTCCATATATATATATATTAGTCCACTTTTCTATTTCTACAAAAATCAGCTAAGATTTCCATTTATACCTCATTAACCCTATCCATCAATTTAGGCAGAACTGACAGCCGCTATTGAGTCTCTAATTAATGACCATTCAGAGTATATGTCTCTATTTAACTTAGATTTCTTTAACATCTCTTACAATATTTTGAAGTTTTATATTTAGAGGTCTTGCATATCTTGTTTTGGTGGTTTTAAAAATAATATATTTTAATAGTACTTATTTTCTATGATTTGCTGAATATAGCAATGCAATTTATTTTGCATATGACCTTTTTTCAGTTATCCCATTATGCCATTTTTAAAATTCTAATGTTATTTTATAATTCTTATGAACCTCTGTATAAAGTCATATCATCTGAAACTATAAGAGATTTTTTTCCAATTTTTATCTTACCCTTACTTCACTTCACAGTACAGTATTGTATAGATGTAGAATAAATTCTCAATACAGAAATAAATAGAAATAATGACAATGAACATCCTTGCTAGTTCATGCTAGTTCATTAGGATGATTTTGTTCTATAACAGTCATTCAAATAATCTTTACTTTAAAAAAAAACAAAAAACAAAAAACTCCTAACTCATCATAATCAGGTCCTCTCCTACCTAACTTCTATGCTACAGAAATCTGTAAATGGGGATTTCCTCCTTTTTATCATCTAGTTTTTACTTTCTTCAGGTGTTAGGTAATGAGAAAGGAGGATGAGTGTTAAAATGACTAATTGTGGGACCTCCTTGGTGGCACAGGGGTTAAAGTCTCAGTGTTATCAAGTTATTGCCAGCCACTATGGCATGAGTTCAATCCTGGCCAAGCACTAATCTACAAGACTAATCTACATGGCTGTCTCGGCTGTTGCTCCCCTCAGCCATGTATTTCAGTAAATCCGCCTGTTCTGCTCCCCACTTTGTCTCTGGTGAATCCTCTCAACTTCCCACACCTTTGACCTATACTTCAGTTTGCCTATGCATAAATAAAAATAAATCTTAAAAAAAAATACAAAGTGGCCTCCTTGGTGGTGCAAGGGGCTAAGTTGCAGCACTATTACCCTATCTGCAGCCACTGCAACACAAGTTCCATCCCCTCCAGGGAGGTAACCCACATGGCACAGAAGACCTCTCCTGCCTCACCTTAGCAGTGTATTTCAGTACAACTGCCTGTTCTGCTCCCCACTCTGTCTCTGGTGAATATTCTCACCCCTTTATCCCACACCTCTTATCTGCACCCCAGCTCTTGTATGCATGAATAAATACATCTTTATTAAATAAATAAATAAATAAAATGACTAGTTGTAATGCTTGTCCAACCTTTCTGCTTTTGCCATCACAAGCCTAGATCATTGTCAATAGATTACCCATGGTTAGAAGGAGTCTCAAAATAACTTGCTGAAGATTGACTTAATCAAAATGCCTCTTGCATGGCTATCCCCTGTAAGAATATCCCACACTTAACATGTTCTCTATATATTCCAGTGACATTTTGCCATTTCCAAAAATTATCTGGTAGTCAAGGGATCAGTATTCCTAATCTTGATAAATCAAAATTTCTCTGAAAATAGTTCCTGGAGATCATTCAATGATTTCAATTCTGGCAGCATAGAATCTTCTGACTGTTTTAAAGGCAACAGAAATTACCTGGAAGAGTTTGACTTGTATACAGCTTGTCAAAAGAAAGTCAAATCACTTCCAAAATTAGGAATCAAATCATTGATATAAAAAAATATTTTCAATTTCAGGCACTATATATTACAGATTCTAGTACTAATGGGTAGCTAAGGAGACATGTCTGTTACTGTGTTAAACTTCCAGAGACCCCAGAGCAACCAGAGGCAACACAAACAACAATATAATAAAGTTTTTTAGGTTATAATTTCTCTACTTCAGCTTATCTAAACTGGATTCAAAACTCTATAGCTCAGTCATTCATATGCAGCTGGGAGAAAATAAGGACCCAAATTATATGAGAATTGTTGAGACAATGAAAAAAGTTAATACCTTTATAGTGTTCAGTAGAATGCCTGGATGCTACATTACATTCAATCAGTCATTGTATATTTTTTAATAAAATTGTATGATCTTGTGAAAAGTAACATTTCTTGAGTTTAAAAATTTAAATCAACTTTGCTTTCATGGAATAAAATCCACTTGATCACATTGCATATTGAATGAGTTGAAAGCTTATTTGATATATATTTACTTTAGTTACTAATATCTTGGGTTAAAATGTAGCATTTATATTTTTAACTTTTATCAGTTCAGCATTTCTTTTACTGTTTATTACTTCTTTCTTATGTTATTTTGGATTGATCAAAATCCATTGCTTCCATTTCATTGCTTCCAGTCAGTATCTCACTAGATCATGTTTCATTATTGTTTGAATTATAATCTTAGACTATAAATACATCACTGTCTTGCCTTAAATTCATACTTGATTATTTCTAAGCAACGCGCAAACCTCATTGCTATTTTACTCCACTCACTCTCCTGCTTTAAAGGCAATCTTTATTATATATGAATAAGCTTCATAATAAATTATTATTGTCATTGCTTAGAAGCTGTTGATGTTTGAGCTTGTATACTTTCTAGAGTTCTTTCTTCCTTTCTGCAGTTTTGCATTTCCACTCAAGATTATTTTCTTTCATCATGAAGAACTTCCTTTCAAGTTTTCTATTTTTCATACCTTCACTATACTGACTGTTTTTTGCCACTTTCTCTTCTCTTTGCTGTAATAGTCCTTCTGCTAGATCTCAGTCTTTTCCAAATGTGCTATACCCACAAAGGAGCAAACACCTGGCAACAACCAGCTAAGCTAAGAAGTGCTATTCATAATCTGGAATTTAGATTACATAGTATTGTGATATGATTAAAATGTGATTAAGTGTGTTTCTGGCTTTTCCTAATTATCGTAATGGAAACATGAACCTCATGCAATTTACTTTATTCTATCCATAAACATAAAATTTATTATCCTCTTAGTTCCCTAATCCAATCTATCAAAAATTTGACAGGGCCCCTAGAAATGATCCTCTGTGGACCTCCTGCCTGATACTTTACACTTTGTTTATAGGTAAGATGGCATTTAGATCATATGAAAAATAACTTTCAGCTCAGCACATAAAGGTCTTGCAAGTCACATTCCTATCCTCACAACAATGACACTGACAAAAGTCAAAGAAACTGGAAAGTAATGACTTTTCCTAGATCCCTCAAAGAATTGAGTTCACAGAAAACTGAGTTCACAATGTAAAGATGAAATCCCTGTTCCTATGTGGCAATTACAGATGGAAGAATTTAATGCAATTCTTCTCTATGGTCCCACTTTTTATTTCTTGATTCTGCTCAGGTAAAGCCATAAGAAAGTCACTACATCCTGTGGAGAATAGATTCTTCATTAGCTGAGCTGGGGCCACTTGTTCCTGAAGAAGACACAATTCCTCAGTCCCCCCACCCACCCAAGTCAGGACAGAGGATACCCCCAACCCCATCATGCTCACTCTGATGTGTTTTCAGAGACTAAAATGACATTGAGAAGGTCTTGGGAGACATCTATGTATAGAAGGAAACTTCACTGAAACCAAAGCACACCAAGCAAAAGTGATGGTCATATCCCAGGTCAACTGCCAAAAACTTTGGCATCAAAGAATCAACAGCTGGATGCTGAACTACAGATAACAGAACAGAAAAACTCTAAAACCCATCTTCACCAGGAGGACACCAGTTCAGTGCTTTGAATACACCCTGTGAACTTAAACATATTTGGTGAATATGTCCCATTTTGTAGTTACTTTTGCCAGAGTTCCAATAACCTTCAAGACACAAATCAATTTCAAATGCCACATTTTTTTTTTTTTGAGTCGCTTTTGAGGTATCCCAATATTTGTGCGAAGTTAACACATTAACTCT
The DNA here is from genome assembly GCA_019455555.1 of Galemys pyrenaicus. Taxonomy (NCBI): domain Eukaryota; kingdom Metazoa; phylum Chordata; class Mammalia; order Eulipotyphla; family Talpidae; genus Galemys; species Galemys pyrenaicus. Next base: position 8,225,971 of record JAGFMF010011418.1, read on the forward strand.
TCAGATCTCAGATTTTACCTGTTATCCCCATCTTCCCCATATGACGCTTCACCTATATTTAAAATATCTCTCTATTTTTTAAAAGATGTGTTTATTTATGCATACAAGAGCTGAGGATCAGGACAGAGTAGCAGGAGATGAGAAGATTCACCAGAGACAGAATGGGGAGCAGAATAGGCAGATTGACTGACATACACTGCTGAGGGGAGCAGAGGGGTGAGGCACAAGAGGTCTACCTCACCATGGGGGTCCCCTCCTTGGCCTGGGATAGAACTTGCACTGCTGTGCTGAGGATGCTTCACAGTGGGACACTCAACCCACTGTGCCACCAGGGAAGCCCTATATTTAAAATCTCTTAATCCCACCTTTCTAGTGCAACCTCCACTCCTTCTAACATGCAAGACAACTCCCAAGAAATGGGGGGGAGGGGTGACCCTCCCAGCAGACTTCATAACCCTGGTCTCAGATCCAACATCCTGCTCTTCTCTTAGTAGTTCCCACTAGACAGGGTCTCATAGCTTTTACAGCCTCATTCCTCAGGCCACTGATGCTTCCCCCTCTTTCATAATTCTCTGACTTCATATGGTCCCCCACCTTGGGGAGCTCCCTTTGCCCCCTCATCAATATCTGACAGAGAATTGCCCTCAAAGACCTGAATTGTCAAGGCTGCTAGGGAGACTTCTGAAGCCAGGGACTCCGTAGTCCTGGGACAACCAGCTGTGGGGTTTTCCCCAAACCATTTTTCTTCCAGGTCTGATTTATCAAAGCCTTAAATATTTTGCACTCTTTGTCATCAGCAACATTGTTTTCTGTCGTATCATCTTCTGTTTGTGCTCCTTCTCTCACCTGTGCATGGGTTTAAAACAAATAATATTCTTTGTGCCTTTGAGTTAGGTAATTTCTTACAGAGGTCATAGAAGTCTATAATTATCAGAAGAAAAAAATGACAAATTTCACTTCATCAAAATTGAAGACCAATTTCTGGAAAATTAAAACATAGATACACCATGCCCTGGAGAAAACAATTTCAAAGTGTATATCAGGCAAGGTATCTATAATGCTGCAGCAACTCCCACGTTCGATAACAAATGAACAAAAATGGGAATTGCTGCTCAGGGACCAAAGTGTGAGGAATGAAGCCTAAGCAGGGTGTTCTTCTTGTTCTTGGTCATAAATTCCCATTCCTTGATGATGAGGGTTAAATTCAGTGTCCCAAATAGATAATATTTGGGTGATAACTCCCAGGACCTGTGAATGTGACCTTATTTGGAACATGAGATTTGCAGATGTGGTAAAGTTACGTAGAGAACATACTGGATTAGGGCAGACTTTAACCCACTGACTGCTGTCTTCAAGAGGAAAATTTGGACACTGGGACACACAGGAAATACCCTTTGACAACTAGGGTGGATGCATATCTATAAGCTAAAGAATGCCAGGAATGAGGCCAACCACTAGAAGCTAAGAGAGAGAGAGATTCTTCAGAGACTTCAGTATTAATCACCCCCGATAGCACCATAATTTTGAGCTTGTAGCTACTAGAAGTGTGAGAGAATAAATTTATGTTTGGGTTTTTTTTTTAATTACCCAGCGTGCGATAATTTACTACAGCAGTCCCAGTACACTAACACACTTAGCAATAGAGGGAATCCTACTTCTGGTGTCCAAATGAGATTAGACTGGTACCTTCTCAACCTTTTGAACTGCAATGTACTGAGAAGTAAGAAGGAAGGGAGAGAGAAATGGAAGAGGAAAGAGGGAGGAGATGTGGAGGAGAAGAAATGAAAGAGAAAAAATAGAAAGAGAAGGAAAGAGACAAAGAGAGAAAAAAGAACTGAGACATTCAGTGAGCTAGTCTGCTTTGTCATTCAGCAAGAAAATCTCTCAGATACTTTCCAAGAGCTCCAATAAAAGTCACTGTGGGCCTGGGCTTATATTCATCTGAGTATGTGACCATAGTCAGGGAACATCTCTACGTGCAGCATTGATGAGAAGGATGTACTACTAGGAGTATATGAATCAAGAACTGGGACCTGCCAGCACCCACTAAGATAATGTGGCCTTGACACTAACTCCATACAGGGATGGTTCCAACTGACCTCTGTCACCCTTAGGCAGACACTAGACTTTTTAGCAGAGGTGAGGGGAGCTTGTGCCCAATAAGTTCACATAGCCCATATTGGGACCTCAGAGATGCAACTAAAGTGAGTAGAAAGAAATCTGTTGGAAGAAGACCAGGACAGTCAAAAATGCTCATGTAATTTAAATCTTTATAGAGGAGAGAATCAGGAAGGGTTAAAAATGAGGAAAATTCTGTCCAGTGGAAGGAGATTTTTTTAGGACTTATCATGCGTGTTTTATATTTAGAAGGTTTGCACCATGCCTTTCATATAACATCATTTTTAAAAGAAAATCACTTTATATTTTCATTATAGTAGCTTTGGCTTGTAATACTGTATAAGCTTCAGGAGTATAGTTTCACATGCTACAGATCTATATACCACACCATGTCCACCCCCAAAGATCTCGTTACCACCCACCACCATACTCTCATTCTCTTTCCCCAGGTAAACATTGGTCTATGGTCAGAGTGCAAGGGCTGGTTCTGGCTGTGTTTTGTTTGTTCATTTGATTTTTTTTTTGGGGGGGGGTAAAGGATATGTAAATTGGTTTAGCCACCTGGCCTTCCCTGGGTGTGCAAGTGATTAAGGCATAGCACTGTGAAACTGCCTGCATCCACTGAAACACGAGTTTGATCCCCGGCCAGGGAGGGGACCCACATGGCACAGCAGATCTTCCCTGCCTTGCTCACTGCTCCTCTCAGCAGTGTACTCAGTAGATCTGCATGCTCTACTCCCCACTCTGTCTCTGGTGACTCCTTTCACCCCCCCCCACACCTCTGGCCTGTACCCCAGTTCTTGTATGCATAAATAAATAAATATAAAAATTGGTTTAGCCACTATGAATAACAACATGGAGGTTTCTCAAAATATTAAAAATAGGACCACTACATGATCCAGGATTTCCATTTCTAGGTATCTATCTAAAGACTATAAAAACACTAATTCTGAAGCTGTATTTACCTCTGTGTTCATTGTACCATTAATCACAATACCCAAGCTATGAAAATACCCAAATGTGCTTTTTTTTTTCCAAATGTGCTTTGACAGATAAATGGATAAAGAAGATGTGCTATGTATACACTCAATAAAATACTATTTGTTTACTGAAAAATATGAAAATCTATAATTTACAACAATATGTATAGAATTTGAGGTGATATGCTAAAGGAAATAAGTCAGAAAGAAAAAGAAAAGTACAGTATTATTTTACTCATGGAACATCAGTTTACAGAAGAAAAAAGGAAAATCTGAGACTGAGAATTTTTCAGAGGCTACAGTAAGTGTGAGGTAGCTTTAGGAAGCTGTGTATTCAGATCTTACTCCAAATGTACTGCATGAAGAATATTCTTCATGTTGGTCCATACCCCAGAGTCATAAAAAAGTTCAGGTGACTACTCTTTTTCATTTCTCCCAGTTCCTTGCTTGTGTTAAGTAACCAGATTCTTTTTTCCAGACCTTTCCTTTATGTCCCAATCAACTCAGTATCCATTAGAAATGGCAAGGAAGAATCACAAAAGATGCTGGTGTAGACAGGTAACCACGCTCACACCAAAAGACAGCAGGACACAACCCATGATAATTATGCATGGCCATGCACACAAACACACATGTGTGCATATACACACATATTCTTTCAGTGTTTCTTGGGAAACATACGCACATGTTCCCAAGGAACATGGATACACACATGTTTCCAAGCAACACTGAAAGACTCACACACACAAGTAACACACATACAGCAAACTCATACGCACATACAAATGATCAGAACCCAAACTGTGGCTCCTCTGTTCTCCATGCAAGATTCATGGTCAAGGTGAGAAGCAGACACTTGCTGTCTTGCCAGCAACAGTTACTGGACATCCCAGTGAGGACTGTAAACCTTAGAGAATACTGCCAACACCTTCATGAAGAATATCAGTGATCATATGTACCTGATCCAGAGGGAAGCACTACACTCAGGAAACTCCCAAAACGTGGATGGGAGCCCCTGTGCACCACCACTTGATATCCAGACATACCTGATGGAACTGTCATGTGTGTGTGGAGAGGGGTTCTGGACGGAATAAACTATTTGCTGTTCCATCCCATGTTCTATGAATTCCCCATGCATCAGTAAATTCAAGATGATGAATATTTGTTCCTGACCAGCAACTCTCTAAGGCAACCCTACCTTTTGGGGTATCAATGTCTGAATAGAAGTTTTCAGGTTGGATCTTCCCAGTTTGGACAGATTTATGTAGCATGTACTAAAGTGGGATGAATGGTAAATTCAAAGATATGTACACGTCCTAACCCTGTTTCAAGGGACTATTGCTTTATATAGCAAAAAAAGTGACTATTATCTTACATAGGATATAATTCTACTAAAGCCTGGAGAGCATCTTATCCTGTATTTTCTGGGAAGAAACTAAATATAATCACATGTATCCTTATGAGAGAGTAGCAAGAGGGAGTTGGAAAATAGATATACAAAGGAGAATTCCACAGAAAGGAAGAAATATGTCCACTGAGGCAGAGCTTGGAGTGATTTGGCCACAAGCCAAGGAATTTCTAAAACCTATGGACACTGAGAAGGAACAGCTTTCTCCCTTAGCCCTTTCAACAACCCAATTTCATTGTTCTGGAATCTAGAAATGTGAGCAAAATATATATTTTTTTTGTTGCTACCACAGACTTGAGGTACTAATACAATTACTCATGGGAGGTTTTCCTCAGAACTGGCTAAATAAGCTAGTTGATTCTGAAAAACACATGAGGTCTGCCCCCAGAATTCTCTGTGCAGTGACCAGCAGCAGCTTCCCTTGTCTAAATCCTGCTTTTGAGGTCCCAGCCACTTCCAGGCTCTCTTCTCTTAGGAATTATGAACATACATTGTCATGGAGAGATGAGGGGAGGGATCTTGAGTTTGTCAACACTGGAATTGCTCTCACCCTGAAGTCCCACATACAATCATTCTCTGTGCCCTTCACATCCTTGTCCCATTACTTTCTGCACTGGGATGCAGTCTTGGAAATGGTCCTTCAACCTCGGTGCCTGCTATGCCCATTTTCAATCCCAGGTCTTTAATGGAAGCATCCATATCAGTTGTATTGCCTGGAGGGTGTTTCCCTCTCCTGTTTGCAAAATGTTGATTTTCATTCTCCTCTCCACATTTGTTAACACTGCAGCTTAGTCAGTCTCTCTGTTTCTGTCCCTGCTATGGTCTCCATCAGGTCTCAGGAAGAAAACAGCCATGGAAAGAATGGCAGAATATATTTGTGCTTATCAATTAGTAGGAAATTTGTAGAGTGGAAGTTGAAAGTGGATATGAATATACATGCACTCATGTGTACACACATACACACACATCTCCCTTGTCCTGTTTGCTAGAAAGACAGTCCAGTTGAAACTTCTTGCACTCTGGGGCCTCCCTGGTGGTACAAGAGGTTAAGGTGCAGCACCATGAAGTTATCCTCAGCTACTGCAGCACAAGTTCAATCCCCCAGCTGGGGAGGTGATCCACATGGTGCAGCAGACCTCTCCTGCCTCTCCCACTGCTCCCCTTAGTAGTGTATCTCAGTGGATCTGCCTATTCTGCTCCCCACTCTGTCTCTGATGAATCTTCTCACCCCCTACACCTCTGGCCTGTACCATAGTTCTCCTATGCATAAATAAATCTTAAAAAAAAAAATAAACTGCTTGAACTACATTATTGAGCTTCCTTTCCTGATTCTGGACCAATATACCAGAAGGACTATTTTAGAATCAATTCACCAAATATTCCAGTGATAGGAGAGTCTAGGCACAATGGTCAGGATACCACAGCCAACCCATAGGTACTGTAAATGTTGGCTTTAACAAATCCTGCCTTCTGGATGGTGAGCACTCTGGCATTACAAGCAGAGACTGAAACATCTTTTATTTTTAAGATTTTATTTATTTGTGCATATAAGAGCTGGGGTATAGGTCAGAGGCGTAAAAGGAGAGAGGATTCACAAGAGACAAGTGGAGAGCAGAACAGGCAGATAAACTGAAGTACACTGCTGAGGGGAGCTGCGGGCGAGGCAGGAGAGGTCTGCCTCACCATGTGGGTTCCCTCCCTGGCCAGGGATCGAACTCACACCTCAGTGGCTGCGGAAGCCCCACAGTGTGGCACTCAACCCCAGGCACCACCAGGGAGGCCCTGACTGAAACATCTTTTTTTTTTTTTTTTTTAAAGATTTATTTATTTATGCATAGAAGCACTGGGGTACAGGCCAGAGGTGTGGGGGGGTGAGAGGATTCACCACAGAGAGCAGGAAGCAG
>JAGFMF010011418.1:8232430-8286608 GCA_019455555.1 Galemys pyrenaicus
CCCCGCCCTGGCCGGCAGCAGGGATCGAACTTGAGCTGCAGTGGCTGCGGTTTGCTTCATAGTGCGTTGCTTAACCCACTGCGCCACCAGGGAGGCCCCCCCTGACTGAAACATCTTAAATGTGATGGTCATAGTGCAGTGACTGTCTGAACAGGTAAAAGATAAACTGGAACACATGAAAAATTACATGATTTTATTTGAACAAACTTCAATTTGAACGCATCACTGAACCAAAAGTAGTTAGAAACACTGCTGACGGAGGTGGGAAAGGCTTTATAGAGAATATGCAAAAGCAAAGCAAAGGAATTATTATTTGATTGTAGCTTAAGCAATTGCCTTACTTGGGTAAAGCCTAACTGTTCTTAAGTTTCGTTTTCTAGATTCCAGTGCATTGACACTGGCTTAGGTTTTGGTTTGCCTAGATTGGCGTCAGAGTAAACTTAGTGTAAAGGTCTCCTTGCTTAATCACTTCAACAATATTTGGCAAACTAAAAACAAGTTTGCTTCAATTTCAATTTCAGTTAAAACACCAATACATACAGGAAGTTAGTGATCAATTTCATCAGAAAATGATTTTTTTATATTTTGAAGAACTCTATTATAACTTCAATAGCTTGAGATAGAGCTTTGATAAACACAAAGTGTTTTGAAATTCAAAGTATTTGAATTTGAAATTTGAAATCATATTTGAAATTAAAGTAGACTGGAATCTTATATTAGCTTCCAACTTTTAATTTACTTTTTTTTCCCCTATCTGACTTCAGCTGCACAACATCAGAAATAGAGTGACAGCTGCAAATATTTATAAATGATAGTTGAGTGCAAAGTGCATTTAGAGATTGATTTTCTTTACTATAGATTTCAGTTCATAGGCTACAATGTAGCACACATGTCTCAAACTCCACTTAGCGGGACAGGAAAACAGGAAAGGAAACAGCCTTACCATGAATGCTAAGGTTTGACAGAGAGAGATGGGAGAATGGTCACATAGGGTCAAAGAGTCCATATTTATTGGATATATTAAAAATAAGAGAAGAAATAAAAAATGAGAAACACTTATTAGATAAAATAGGATGTGACCAAAATACAAGGAAGGTTAGTAAGCCAGTGAAACTGTTCAAGCTTCTAGTCATCCCTGAGAGGCAGAGGGCAATTTTATGGGAGGGACATGAATGACAGCATTCTTTTGGGAAACAGATATACACTTCCCTCTGCTGGTTACTTTCTAGAATATGTCAATGTTTCAATGACAACAGAGAAGTCTTCTCAAAATGAGAGAACCCAGTTTCAGAGAAGATAGCCACTTTTGGGCAGTGACTGACACAGAGATAGAATACCATCTTGTCTCCTTCCCCAGATCTTGAGTTCTGCAGGAATTATGCTGACTCGTTACCTTCACCACACCCCTCCTTGAAGCATAAGGCAGTGAGATAGAACTTGATACTTAATAGCCCCATACCACATGGGTTGGCTTTCTGAAAGGACATGTACATTCTGGTTACGCACAGCAAGACCCTGAATGCCCAAAAGGCATGGAATACGTAACGGTTTCTTAGTAACTCTCACAATTCTTGTGACCACGTCCCAGGTCTTAGGGACATTTTACTCACCTCTCACTAGTCACCTATATAAGGAGGCAGAGTGTAATGTGATAGAGAGTGTAATACAATAGGATATCACAATCTCCCAATTTTCTAAATCTATCCTGAATTGTATTACTAAGAACTATGTAAAATTACTTGCATTAAAAAAGAAATTTCTACCTTATATATGTAGAGAATTCAAAGATTTTGAAAATAAGACATCTGGCAATTGATAAAATAAGAAATGTGGCAATTGAACAACATTGTGTTTTCAGGATTTTGAGTAGTAAAATCACATGGAGGCTGAATGAAGCCAAAAGTAAAACACAACAGTTTTCTGAATAAGAATATCCTGGAAAAAGAATAGAGAAACAACCCATGGTGGGTGAATAAAGAAGACAGCTATGCTCTGGGAGAAGAGATTCATGTGGGGGTACACCCAGTCTTCCTGGAGAAGATGAAGAGGAAGGACATCTTGCTAGAAGCAACTCATTGAGAATCATAACAAGCATATCACTGGGGGAATGAAGAGAGGAATATGATGAAGTTGCTGGAGAAGGATGAGAACTGAAGGAGGGTTTTTAAGGGAGGGTCTCAATAGATGGGTCAGAAACTGTTACATCTCAGAGAAAACACTGTGCCTTACATGGAGCTCAGGGAAACAATTCTCTATGCCCACTGCTCCACTGGGATCATAAAATACCTAAGAAACCACTTCCAAAGGCTGAAGCTGAATTGCTCTTTCCTCTATTCTTTTTCTTATGTATGTGACCTCCATCTGGCAACAATGAGTTTTAAACTAGTTATTAAGAGGTTTTTCTGTGCAGGGCCTTTATCGGTGGCTGATAAAAATAAACAACTATAATTCAAGACCTTAGAATTGGTTTTGATAGGTGCCCAGCTCTTCAGAGTCAAGAGTCATCAGGCCATTGCTCTGGAGTGCCCGCTTCCAGGGTCTGCCTCATCTGAGGCACAGGACAGAGAGCGCACATCCTGGTACCCTTGTTGTTCTCTTGTGAGAAATAAAGCGGAGGAGAGTATTACATACCATGTTAGAGTACTCTTCATCCATATTCCTGGGAGGACCCCCCCAGGTCCCCACCCATCCTTCTGGTGCAGCGGACATGCACACATCAGACACCATTCCCTGCTACATTCATGTTTTGCTTTTCACAGAGAATCGTGACTCCCCATTGATCACAACCTGTTGGGCCTCAGTTCTCACCTTATAAAATGGACAAATGGACAACACTGGCTGACAGACCATTTGCTGTGAGCACTGTAGGAGATGGCATCTGAGTGTGTGATCTTTCCACTAAACAATGACCTTTCTTAAGATCTGAACAGGAAGGAGAACTGCCCTGAAATGAAGCAGCTACCTACACTAAGGCCCCGAGAAGCAATAAACATTGACCAAGAACATCTTCTCCACTGGAGACACTGGAAAGTTTTCTAGAGGAACTCATCATGGTAATATATCAAAGAAAAGTCAAACAACATTTTGGAAATGATTAAGTAAAATATGCCCTATATCATTATTTTTAAGATTGATTTTATTTATGGGGTACAGGCCAGAGGTATGGGCGGTGAGAGGGTTCACCAGAGACAGAGCAGGGCACAGAACAGGCAGATTGACTGAAACACACTGCTAAGGGGAGCAGCGGGCGAGGCAGGAGAGGTCTGCTTACCATGTGGGTCACCTTCCTGGCCAGGGATCTAACTCATACTGCAATGGCTGTGAATGCTTCACAGTGCGCTTATACCACTTTTTTTTAACATAAAAGATATTAATATGCTTAGGGTTAGTAGGAATAAATAAGTTGAGTCTTGAAAGACTCACCTTAGGGAAACAAAGAGATAATACCATAGTGTTTTCACAAATCTATGAAGCTGACTCCATTTTTTCTTACTTTATAGATGAGGAAACAGATACAGAGAGGCCATGACTTATCCAGAGTCACACAGGTAAAATGAGAGTCAGGATTCAAACCTCAGATAAACCAGTCTCTGTCGCTCCAGATTGCATACTAGAAAGAAATTCTCATTCAATACCATGTCAAAGGCAAAAGGAATTTGATCAAGTGGCCAGATGGCAAGTTCTTACAATCCCTGCCTGTAGGATCTATGAACCCTCTGAACTTCCATGCAGAATACCCTGAGTGTATGCACAGACTCTGGAAAAGTGGCCACTGGAGATCAGGCTGCCATCTGAAAGATTCTCAGCACTGATTGACTCCAGGATCCAGTATACTTCCAGTTCATCACAAAAATCAGGCTTTTAGGGCCTCCCTGATAGTGCAGCAGGTTGAGAGCAGCACTGTGAAGCATCAGTGGCACAGCAGGGTGAATTTGATCCCCAGCCCGGGAGGAGACCAAAATGGCGCAGCAGACCTCTCCTGCCTTCCCCACTGCTCCCTTCAGCAGTATACTTCAGTTGATCTACTTGTTCTGTTCCCTGCTCTGTCTCTGGTAAATCCTCTCACCTACCGCAATTCTGGCCTATACCCCAGCTCTTGTACGCAAAAACAAATAAATCTTTAAAAAAAAAATCAGGTTTTTACCTCCCCTGCGCATCACACAAGCCTTTCTTTCTGCCTAGGCTTCCTTTTCTTCCCATCCGTCAGGTCTCATTTCAAATGTCACACTCTGTCCTCAAACTTTGTCAAACTTCTCACTGCCTTGCTATTTATAAAATGTATTAGTCTCTGTAAAAACTCACTCTTAGCTTTGTTGATTTTTGCATTTATCATTACTTCTGCTCTTATCTTTATTATTTCCTTCCATTTGAATTTAACTTAATATTTTCTAGCTTTGTAAAGTAGATAATCAATTATAATTTTTATTTCACACCCTTTTCCATTCTAATATAAGCACTTGAAGTTCCCAACTAGAACCACTGTAGCTGTAGCTGTAAATTTCTATCTCACAAATTTAGTGTTTGCACAAATCTATGAAACTGACTCCATTTTTTCTTACTTTATAGATGAGGAAACAGATACAGGAGAACATGACTTATCCAGAGTCACACAAGTAAACTGCATCTCACAAACTTACATGACTCATCTTCATTATGACCTAGTTCAAAATATTATATAATATTATATAATATAGCCTGTGATTTTTTTTTATCATGGATCATTTAGGAGGTGTTTGCTTAAATATAGCACCTATTACTCTTGTGTCTATTAAAATTACTTAGGGATAGGTTTTTTGGTTTTTTGTGTTTTTGTTTTTTTTTTGTCCCCCAATGTCTTGCTCTTAAGTGAGAATAGAACAGTTATTTGTCAGGAATAAATCATTGCTAATTATTTAGTACTCTGCCCTGTGCTCCAAGAATAAAGGGTTTTTTTTAGCCTGACTAGTTGGTACAAGCACTGTTCTGAGGTCTGTGTGAAGGATAGGCACTATTCATTGCAATCTTTCTAGAAGGTTCTTTGTTCATTCCTTTGCCTTGGGTAGAATTCTCACAAGCACACACTGGTAAATATTCTGTGAATCCTCAAAGATCTTCAGAACTCTCTCTCTGTTCAATAATTCCTGCTTTGGGATTCTTTCCTAGAAATTCTAGATGATTCCATTTCCATGATACACCAGCTGTGTCTCCTCACCTCAGAGCACTTCCTCATCTCCAATTGCCTCATTATCTCTCCCTGAATTTGTACGGGAAATTCTCTCAAGTCAATAAGCCTACAGTATCTCAAGACTCAGTTTGTTTTGTCTCTGAAGTGCTTCCCAAAGGTACTCAATGCCTAAAAACCACTGCTTCATTTTCCCCATCATTTAAGTTACAAATGAATGGTAGTAACTATGCACCAATAAATATTTTATTAAAACAGGTAGTGAGTCTAGATTTGGTCCATGAGCCTGTGATTTTCCAAACCAAGATTAGAGCAATGTTGATATATTTTATATGTTGGACTCATAATAAATTTTTTGTTTGTTTATTTTTGTTTTGTTAGTGAAAAAAAAAACATTGTTTTGAAGAATGGTTTCCACCACTACAAAATTGTTAGAAAATCTGGAAAGTCACTTGCCTTCAATTTATTGTACATATTAAAAATCTTAATGAGGCTAACAGATATTAATAAAGATAATGGATTTAAGTTACCTTAAGCTAGCAAACAGAATCAGGCCTAAAACTCAGGAATCTGATATTATAGTTTTATAGTTTTTTCTATTGTGCTTTCCAAAAAAAGAAAAGTTTGCTCATATAAAAATAGTAATTCTGTTTGTGAGTTTTGGGGACTATTTTAATTGGGATAAAAAATCGCCTAGGCTATAAAGACAGCCTATCCTACACAAAACCACAGAAGAGGGAAAATTTTGATCCAAGCATGGAGAACATTTATATTTTCTCCTATATCCCCATGACAATGGTTTTAAAAGTCGATGCGATATCGTACTTGATTTAATTTCTTCCTAGTGGTGGTGGTGATGGCAGTATTATTATTATTATTATTAGTGGTGGTGGTGGTAGTAGTAGTAGTAGTAGCAGCGGCAGCAATAGTAGTAGTATATTCTAGTCTTGATGTGGGAAAGCCCGCTTATTTATGTTGACCTTTCTTGTCTAAACAGCAGAGGGCGCTCTTCTATTAAGCTAATACACTAATCACTAGGGAATGTTTGAAGATGTCTACTTAGTATCAAGAAATATATTTTTAAAAATTATCTTCAATTTCTTAGTTTTTTAATAAGATTATTTCTTGAATTTAAATGTCATTTGTGGTATTACTGTTCATTAAGTCATCCTTGAAATGTGATGAATGCCATCAAACCTCCAAGAAAAATTATCTATATACATATACATGAACTGTGCAAAGACTTTAAGAAGATATTAAAAAAAACTAATTGAAATCCTTCCAAAGAATGCCAAATAACTTTGTATATCTGATTAAAGAAATCATGTTTTCTTATGGAAAATTTTAATAGTAGAGAAAAATAGTAGAAAAAAATAATTCAGTAACCTCAATAATCCCTATCATATTTCCACTGCAGTCCTTGGCCTTCCCTCTGCCCAAATACACTGGATGATTTTATTGTCTTTTAAATTAAACTTATTTATTTATTTTCTTACATAGTCATTATTTTTGTATGATATTTGATTTCTTTCCTCAGGTATAGCCCCTGGCTGTAGATTTCTCACCAACAGCACCTATGATCACCATAGTCCCTTATGCTTTTGACCCCCCTCCCTCACCCTTCCTGCTTTAAGCTTCAAATCTATGGTCATTTTGCAATTTTTGTCTTTTTCATGACAGTTTGTTGAATTATATTATTCTGAACTACACTATATTATGTACTATATTCCACATATAGGTGAAACCTATATTTCTCTTTTTCCATTTGACTTATTTTGTTTAGCATATTCCCTTCCAGCTCCATCTATGTTGTAAGTGGCATGAGTTTATCTTTTTTGATTGCTGAGTAGTGTTCCGTTGTATATATACACCACATCTTTTTGATCCATTTACCTGTTTTGAGACATTTAGGTTTTTGCCATTATAATTCATAATTAATGATTTTATAACCAAGTTCCAATAATCATATCAATTCTTCCATTAGCATGTATGCATCTCTCAAAAATATATTATATATAATTATATTTATACATATAGCTAAACATTATCACAACTTAATGCAAATAATTCCTTAATGTTATCAAATATTGAGAAATAATTTGTCATAATTTCTTACCCTGATTGGTTCAATGGATTTAAACAAAAGTGTACACACTGCATTTGCATATTGTCTCTGGTGTCACTTTTTAAAGAAAATGTTAAATGTAGTATTTTATTCATACATGTTTACTAAGTTTTGGACACTATATGATTTCTTCCCTGGATTCTGGTGCCATTTTTAATTTATAAGTAACTTTTCTCTTTGTCCCTTGCCTTAAAAAAAAAAAAAATGAAGCTAACTTTGTTGAGTCTTTGCTATTCAAAGCATTGTCCACAGACCAGCAACACTGACAGCTCCTTAGAGTTTTTATAAGTAAATAACTTAGGCTTGCCCAAATCAACCAAGTCAGAACTTTTCATTTTAATAAGATCTTTTGGCAATTTGTATGTTAAAGCTTAAGAAGCACTTATTGTAGTTCGGTTTTGTAGATTACAAACACCATGATGTCATTAAGCTTGTCTCTTTGTCCCCTGCATTTCAAATTGACTGTAATTAAATCTAGAGGATTGACTTGATTAGAGTTTAACTTCTTAGCAAGACTACTTCCTAGGTATTTTATGTACTTCTACTTGGAGGAGTATAATGTCTAGTTTTATCACTTTTTGTTTAACTGTCAATGATAGTTGACTCATTTCCTTTGCCTAGTGATTTTACTTAAGGGTTTGTAAAATGATATGCTAATTTTAACATTCCCTTTTTTATTAATTAGAATAATTTAATTTGATTTGACCTAAGATTCACACAGAAAATATAAATGTTTAATCTCCTTTATTAACCAGTTTTCAGAACAATGATTTGCTCCCAAGCATGTTCCAAAGATGTCCAAAAGAGTTTTGTAAGTATTATTTTGAACTCATGAGATTTTAAAAAAATTGTATTTGTGGTTTTAATTCACCAAGTGTTACTATTCATTATTCAGTTGACCATCTTGATGATTAGTCAGTTGCTATTCTTACTGAGTCTCAATTTGTTGGAACTTTTGTTGTTGGTACGTACTTCCTGTTGGCTCCAGATTTCTTTCAAAATGACCATGACCCCAGTATCCTTTGATAGCGTTCCTTACTTTCTGTAATCACAAAGTATTCCAGATTTATCTTCCACCTTTCCTATCCCAGTCCGGAAATCAACTACTTTTCCAAAGATCCTTAGCTTGATTTAGTAGGACACAGTATTTATAGATCAGAAATCTGTGCACCAAGAGTGCTGATTTTTACTGGATAATCATTGGATATTTTTCATAGGATGACAAGAGTTTAGTCATGCACAACTACAGACAAATATATCTTGAATTTATACTAACATTTTCAAACTCAAATTTAATATAATAATGTAGAAGAATCCTTAATGAACATCTCTGATATTTAGTTTTACTCATTATTATAAAAATCCTGATTCTTAATATTAACATAATTATTGATTCAGCCTATTATAAATGCAAAAAGGCATTAGAAAATAATACAAAATTATTATCAGTAATATGATTTCTGAAAAGAGAAACTAATTTTTTGTTTTGCCTGTAGTTATATTGTTCTTAGCTATTTCACAATAAAAATGTACAGTCAAGTTTCTTTGCTTTAAAGTAATCTGAAATCATTCGCATTTGTGTGGTTAAGTTTCAAACTCAATAGAGAGTTAAGTTTGTTCATTTCATTTTGCTTTCAATTTTTAGAAGATTTTTTCATTTTGATTTAATTTGCTTTATAATTATATAGATCATTTTCATTGTTCAAAAGTGAAATCTACAAAACAAGAAATATTCTGAGAAGTCTAACTGTGGGAATCTAGTTTTTTTTAAACTATACCTGGGTTGATTGCACAACATATAACAACTTCTAAATCAGTCAACAGTGTACACATTCCAGGATAAAATGCAGACTAAAAAGGAAATCTGTTTTTTGTTCTTTTTAAAATGTGATTTGGAGTAGTTAAACTTATTTTCTATAACATATACTATTCAAAAAACCAAAAAAAAAAAAAAAAACAATTGGCTTATACTTCTAAGTCATGACCCTTTGATTAACTATAAAAAAAAATGACACTTGCTATGAACATTTCTACCACATTTTTTGAGAATTTTGATCATGAAGTAGAGCAAAGCAAATGTGTATATTTGATTCCGAGCAAATAATTATTTGTCTAGCTATTTTTATTTTCATTAATATAATAAAGTTAAATCAAACAGTCTTTCAAGTTCTGTTTTACTCTCAAATTCCTTTTAATGATAGGTCATAGATAATTTGTAAAGATGGCCTTCATCAAGTCTTTCCTTATAAGGCTTACACTGATCCTCACGTTGAGATGGAATTGGATTCTCTTCTCTTTGAATTCTGGCTGGATTTAGTGATTTACTTAGTCTATCAAATAGAGCAGAAATAAAATTTGTATTCCCAAGGTTAGGCCTGCAACTTCAGCCTGTGTCTCTTGGCACACTAACTTTGAAGGAAGTAGTGTCTATGTTAGAAGTCATTTTTCTGAAATTTCAGGTTGTGATGGAGCCCAAGCAAGCTGCCAGGTGCATGGAACAAGAAAAGGAGAAGCAGAAATGCCCAGCCAGCCCTCATCTATTCCTGTCATCTCAGATTAGGCACCAGACACATGACTGAAAAGCCTTATTATCTATCACACTTACTGAAGCCTTCATATGAATCCAATCGCAGCTGCCATGAGCACACACGAAACACACTAAGACACACCAAGAAAGAATTGTCCAACTGATCCAGTCAACCACAGCAACATAAGAAATACTAATAATTGCTTTAAGCAGTATCATTAGAAGTGGAATTTGTACAACTTTCAAATACATTTCCACCCATGTTATTTTTCCTCTTCATGAGTCAGAATCAGACACTCTGTAACACAAGCCTAGAAGACTAGTTCCTGTTTTCACATCTTTAGAAGTCAGATAAGTAGATAGTTAAGTTGCTTATATTTTCAGAAAAGTTGCTGAGTTTGTAGGTTCCAAGAAAAGTTAACCCCCAGCACTACCTTTCTAGAACATAAGAAATAACTTTAGACCTTTTTGTTTGTTTGTTTTACCTTGTGTTTTCCAGAATATTGAGAATATTTTTCATGTCATTAAAGTACTGTTTTGAAACAGAATTTATATTGATTGACCATTATACCATTCCTGTGCCTTTATCATATTATATTTAACCATTCCACTATAGCTGAACATTTATTTTTCTTATAAATAAATTGTGATAGTAAACTAGTAATATACATTCATGATTTCTGCATAAAAGATAAATGAATGACTTTTTATATCTTTTAATCCCAAGTGTCTACATAAGAAATAAAAACATAGATAATTTCTATTTGAGAACAGATAGTAACCTAAAATAAAATACCATACTACCTTCCTAGTGGATCATTATTTTTCTTAAGTTTTAGAATAAGAAAAAACATTTAAAGAGCTAAATTTTAAAAGTTCTGTATTATAGATAGCTATAATTTAGAGTCAAAATTTGTAATAATGACCCCTCATTACCATGTTTAGGTAGTTAGGCAAACTATTCTAAAATGTCTTTGCACATTATAATCATCTGGGGGCTTATTTAAAATCCAGTTCTTCCAATAGCTATTTCCAGTAGCTATCTAGCAACATATTAATTTAGTCTCTGTCTCTTTCTCTGTCTCTCTTTGTCTCTCTCTGTCTCTCTCTCTATATATATATATATGTATATATAGTTTTTCCTTTTTTTGTAGTTGATTTCAAGCCTTGTTGCATTATAGTCAGAGAGACTACTTGGTATAACTTCAGTCTGTAGTTTTATTGAAAATTGACTTAAGAAAGTTCCATATACACTTGAAAAATTTTGTGTACAAAGTGATTTGGGGGTGGAGTGTTCTTAATATGCCATTTAAATTTATTTGGTTGAGTACATCATTTAGTTCATTATATAGTTTCCTTATTGTTTGTCTTGTTCATCCGTCCATAGTTATGCATGGACTATAAAACCCTCTAGTAGTATTATGCTATTGTCACTATCTCTCCAGTTCTGTTATTGTTTTACATATCTCAGTGTTCCATCATTTGATGCATATATAACTATGGGTGTTATTTCTTTTTGTATTGAGCATTCAATCATACTATAGTGAATCTATCTCATTACTTTTTAAAATTGAAGTCTTACCAATAAATTAAGTAACTGTTACCTTGAATTCCTTTCTGTCATATTCCACAGTTCTGATGAATTAAGAATCCTCTCAGGGTTTTATTTTACTACAGCATTTATGGCATATTCTTTTATTCATTTTCAGACTTTATGAGTAATAGTAAGAATACACAACTTTTACTGGACTGGTACAAGTTAGTATGATTAGTATGTGTTGTGGTCATCCATTTTCCTTTGGGGGGTGGTTGGGTTCTTACTTCTGCAATATAGTTGTGAATATATAGGGTGTGTGAGTCCAGTGTCTATATTCTGCCATGATCTGTCCAGACCCTCAAATTGACCATTTTTTTAATCCCAGGTCTTAAAATAACTGATTAGAATATTTTCATTATCATGGTGAATCAGTACAAATCAAATTAATTTTCATAACTAAAACCAAATCATAAAAATAGATCTGTTGAGTAAGAAGGTACAAATAAATTTGCTAAAATCCTAAAACAGATTAGACCACCAAACAGCAGCAAGTCATGAACAAGGTCATGGCTCCAAAATCATCTGGAACTAGGAACTCAAATGCTCTGGAACTCATTGTCCATTATTTTTTAAGGATATATCTAGATATAGCAAAATCCAATTCTACTATTGTCCCAATTTATTAATAAGAAATCTAGGGTCAAGGATTTAAGTGACTTCCCAAGTTCATACAATTAGTAACTAAGAATCAGTCTTGAAGGTAAGTCACTATAACTCCAGCATCTGAACTAAGAAATACTACTTTCTATAAACTCAATTTATTACCTAATGTTCTAAAACTTAAAATGTTGGTTATAATTAAAGGCATTAATTTAAAAGTTATAACAACTTTTGTTTTAAAAATACATGAAAATTGGTGAAAAATAATTAAATTGTTTCCATCATTTAAAATAATTTAAAATAAATTGCATTGAGAAAGAAAGATTTGAAATGGAAAATAAAAATCAGTCGGTACTATATACAAATGCCATTTACTTTTATCTACATGTTTATAAAAGGAAACATTATTTACCAATATGTAGTTTGCAAAACAAGAAAACAAATAATTACATGGAGCATTTAAAAGCAATAACAATTACATCAACATCAACAACACATTTCTATGGATATATTGATCTTCTGAAATATTATTCTAATAGCTTTATTGTTATAGTAAAATTAATGATGCCCTAAAATATATACTTCTATTATTATGATTTCATGAATTATTAGATTTTGTAGTTAAAGAGAAGAGAAGTCTATCTTATATTTTATCTTCAACTCAGTATGCTGTAAGAATAATTAGTCTAAAGAAAAGGTTTGGTTGGAATTTAGTATCATTAATATATAGCCTTCCAAGCATTTATACAAGAATACAAAAGCACTCCTATGCCTATTGCAGTACTGTTACAATAGCCAAATTGTAGGAACAACATAAATGCCCAAGGACAGATGAGTGGTTTAAGATGATGCTGTACATATACATCCTCTATTTACTAATAGAGGATGATGAACTCCTACCATTTGGGACAATATGGATTGAGTAGGAGATTATGCAAAGTGAAATAAGTCAGAGTGAGAAAGATACATGCTAGATGATTCATATGTGGGAATACAGGGAAACAAAACAAAGGAACTAACAAAACTAAACCAAACAGCATCTAGAAATAATACTGCAGAATTGAGACTGTGCAAGGGGGGGAGTAGTGACTTAATGGTACTTGATAAGGGGATATGTGTGCTCTGGAATGGGTGGGGTGTGATGATGCACACTGAGAGGCTGTCAACCTATTCCTCTGGATCATATACGTTCTGTAAACCAAAGTTATCTGGAAACATGAAATTAAATTTTAAAAAGAAGAAAGCCTAGTTGGCATTCAACATCATCATTATAGAATTTTATTAATAAAACTCATTTAATGTACAAGATAAAGTCTATTCATTACTTAAATATTGTCACTTATTTGGGGATTCTCTTGTCTCTCTGAAAGTTAAATTCAAATTAAAGTGCTTCTTCAATGATATACACATATACTCCCCCAAAAGCATTTGCAATAACTGAAAAGAAATTTTCTCTCTGTCTATTTTGTGTCCCTTTAAAAAGAAAATATTGCTGGTGTAATATGTGGAACTGTTAACAGCAATTCTTAAAGGTCAGTTTTATAAATATCACATTTTTTATTATAAGATAACAGTTAAAAATTGTGGTATCTCTAAAACATTTGTTTGAAATACTAATAAGTTTTGTGCATATGGATCAAAATATTTTTTAATATTCATTCTGGTAAATACAGCTAAACATCTCAGGCAGTATATATAAGACAAATATAAAATTATTTTTAAAAGCATTATTTTTTAAAAGATTTTATTTATTTATGCATACAAGAACTGGGGTGCAAGCCAGAGGTGGGGTAGGGGGTGAGAGGACCCAACAGAGACAGAGTCAGGAACAGAACAGGCAGATCAACTGAAATATACTGCTGAGGGGAGCATCAAGCGAGGCAGGAGAGGTCTACTACGCCATGTGGATCTCCTCCATGGTCAGGGATTGAACTCACACTGCAGTGGCTGCTGAAGCTCCCTGTGCCACCAGGGAGACCCAAAATATAAAATTCTTAAAGACAGAGATAAAAAGACCAATAAGCTAGGGACTGTAGGACTTAAAGAAACAATACAGCACTGAGTTCCCTGGTTTTCTGTTTGCTTCATATATTCTGTACAAAGTGACACCCAAGAAATGGAAATGGTGCAGCAAAATAAGTTTCAAGAAAAGTTATATGTTCTGTGTTCAAGGACCAGGAGAGAAGCAACCAAGACAAAAAACTTCTAAACAACACTCTATTCCATTCAAACACCATGGAAAGAAATGGGGTCCCTTACTCCTCTCCCCAGAACTAGAACAAGTACAATCCTAGACAGTACTCTTTCCACACTGCAATGAGATGCTCCAATCTCTCTGCCAGGTGATATCAGAAAAGATCCAATAGAGAGCCAGGGCAGTACCAAGTCCACATGCAAACCCACATGACAAGCCCAGGTGTCAATGGACGGTCACTTGGAAGCCTGGACTTCTACTCCCACCTTTCAGTAACAAAGTATCCCCTCCTGACAGAGCTCTAATGCAGAGTCAAAACTATCACCACTCCTCAGAGTTAATATATCACCTGCACCCTATGGTGCAGTGGAAGATGTGTCAGAGGTAGTAATAAGGAACCCCTGAACCTCCTAGCCAGGGTAGTTTCTGCAGAAGCTTACTGGGAAGCAGAGGTCTCACCTTTACTCACCTGTGTGGAAGAGAGCTCACTACGTGTGTAACTGGACACTGATTGGGGCACTAAAACGTCCATGCCACCAGCAGTAAGAGGTGCTGTCTACCCTGCCTTCATCAGAGCAATGAGGACACCTACTAAAACTACATTGAAATACAGTCCATAGCCTCATAACATAACACCCCAAATGTCTAGGTCTCAATTAAAAATCACTCTTCATACCTAGAACTAGGAAAAGTTTCAGTATGAATGAAAAAAGACAAGATATGCAACATCAAGATGACACAGACATCAGAATTATCTAAGAAGGGTTTTAAAACAGTCATCATAAAAATGCTCTAATAAAACAAAAATGCTTGAAATCAAGGAGAAAAAATAGAAAGTTTTGACAAAAATAAACAAATAAATAGAAGATATAAAGGAAGCCAGGAGGACTATGTGTGCCTTGGTGGTGCGTATAACACAACATGGTAACATACATCTGAAGTGGTGCTGTCCTGAATCTCTGATTCATAGACAGTATAGTAAAGCAATGCTACCTTGGATAAAAAAACTACAAAATAATATAAAATAGAGAATATAATACCCAAGATCAAAAAGAAACCAACAAAAAATATAATAAAACCTGGTTAATTTCAACAGCAGAATGCTGAAGCTAGCAGAGAGAAACATAAAACTTAAACATAGACATTCCTATGACTAGAAATATCACTTGATTTATTTAAAATAGTATATGTATTCCTACATGATAAATTTATTTGTTCACTATTATATTAACTGACTTGATTTTTATATATGCAATTATATAAAGTCTATAGTTGTCTGTTTCATTGTATTCTAAGTAATATACAAGGAACACCTACCATGAATCAAGTAGGTGCTAAGGATATACCATTGGGGAATGTAGTAAAAGTAAATTCCTGCTGTTGAGGGGTTTACATTATAGTGGAGATGACATGAATATTAGATAGATGGTTGATAGATAAACAAATAGACGGATAAATGTAAAATGGAAGGTGATAGCTATATGAAAAACTTTAAAAAGCAGACTAAGTGAGAGCAAAGGATAGAACTAGAGACACAAATCACAATATTAAAATAAAAGTGGTCACGACAGACTGCTTGAACATAGTAAAATCTCGGCAAACACTTGAATGAGACTCATAAATTAGAAAGCAATTTATAGGGCATGGTTCCAATGAGCAAGAGTCAAATCCCTGGACCGGATGAGTGTTACCAGACATGTAGGTGGCATAGAAGGGAACAGCATAAATGAACTGAAGTTGGCCAGCAGCAGAGAACATAAGGTGAGGAAGGAACAGACAATGAGACAGGCAGGGCTTTTACACAGGGGTCAAAGGGGAGCATTACAGGTTTCTGAGGAACAATCCCAACATAATCTAAATTACATTGGTAAAGATTCATTCGGGTAAAATTAGAAGCAGAGAGATCTGTCAGGACTTCTGCAGTAATCCAGGCTAAAGATAAGGATGACCTGGACAGGCATATGGATGTGGAGGTAGTATGTGGTCACTCTGTGGATGTTTAAAGAAAACTAAAACAAATATATATGAAAATACAATGAAATGATAAATTCTATGAAAAAACTAATTGTTTTATTTGCTGTGGAAAAGATGCAGAGCAGTGGACCTGCAAAACTGATTTCTAATTCTAGATATAATGATCTGTGCAAGCTTAACATCTCTATACATGTTTGCATAATCAGTTAAATGAATGCTTTTCCTACTGGGTTCCTAAATTCTCTTTCAGCTTTGAGAATTACAAAATAGATTTATTCCTGTTTGCTACCTCTATTTATACTATAATCCTGATTAAGTCAAAATTTACTTTGGTCACAATACATCCTGTTAGGCAACTCTAATTTTTCATTCTTCTATTCAGTACTCATTTGAAGCATAGTAGATAGCAGTGCATGAATCACTTAGAAATGAAGTGAGGAAAATATGTAGAAAATACTACCTCTGGCTTATACTTACGGTTGCCCTATTTTAAATAGACCTTAATCTTTCATCTTATTTGTTGGTCAGCCTTAAAATTATGATTTATTCCTATTTGTTACCTCTATTTATATTATTAAATGGTTCTCAAAATATATGGTTAACAATGACCAGAACTTGGAAGGTTTAACTATAAAATAACAAGTCTTTGGTTTAACACAAAAAAATAAATGCGTTCAAAATTCATCTTTTTGTTTAGTCATGCATTCATGCCTTATGCATCAGTCTCTAGACTTTCTCATGATTTTCTCCCATATTTGAGATTGATTTAACCAAACAAATTAATGAATAGCTTAAATATAACTAGTACTGCTATTTATTGAACAAATACTCAAAAACTATCTATTAAATCCTTATAATAAAGACTTGTTTTAAGGCTGACCAACAAACAAGATGAAAGATTAAGACAGAGTTCTAATCAACTGGGAAACTATGCTGGGCTGTGGTCACCTCTTAAACTCATTTTGTGATCAGGAAGAAAATTTAACATATGGCTAAATATAATGGATGTTATATATTAAGTGCTACCTTGAGACATGAAATCATGTAAGTGGATGCCATCACTTACCTATGACAGTGTGTCATCTACACCTACTCTCTAAGCTTTGATATTTTGATATGAGATAAAAATTTACAAGGGTTGGGCCTTCCTGGAGACATAGTGGTTAAGTTTCAGCACTGTTACTGCTATGTTTCAGCACTGTTACTGCTATGTTACTGATTTCCATCCTTGGCCAAGGAGCTAACCCACATATGGTGCAGCAGACCTTTTCTGTCTCACTTTAGAACTGCTCACCTCAGCAGTGTATGTCCATAGATCCACCTGTTTTATTCCCCACTCTGTCTCTGGTGAATCCTCTCATCCCCCCACCCATACCTCTGGCTTATACCCAAGGTCTTCTATGCAAAATTAAATAAAAATAAAAAATATATGTAAGTCTTCCTTCAAAGATTGAATGAGACTACAATGTGAATTACCATATATAACAAATGTTCAACCAAATATATATTATTGTTATGAAAATATATTCTTGGAATAGAAATTTAAGATTAGCTATCTATGACAGCAGAGGCAGGAAGATTGCCTAGACATTGCCTAAAATATCTAGACATAGTGTTATCTTCAGACAACAAAATTCAAAGGAAACTCATTGGACTGGAAGAAAGAGGATAGAGTTTAGAATCAAGTAAAGAAAAAAGTTCAAGTTTCAGTCTGAACATAGACTGAGTGACCTTGGTAACATACAGAATCTCTTAGTTTTAGTTATGTTCCCCCCCCCCTTTATAAATGGAAACTAACTGACCTTGTATGCTTTATGGAAATATCAGGGAAGAGAATATTTAAAGCTGTTTTTTAGCATGTGGAACATTTTTGCCAAATGGCAGGAAATGTGATGATGACAGTGATGAAGAGTAGGAGAGGAGGGAGTGGATGATCAAAGCAGATAAGGTTGAATAGGGACTTCAAAGTTACAAAAAGAATGGAGTCATATGCTTTTATTTCTACATGTATCAAATTTGAATGGACATTAAGTTGCTTTACAGGTTCTTTTGTTCTCAAAGTCTCCACCCTTCTCAAACCTCACTAGCAGCCAGCATTGTGAGTCTGACCGTAAGCCTTGCTCCATTTTGAAAGAAAGCAACACTGAAGGAGGGAATGAGTAAAGCAAAATGCCTGCATCTACATTATGGACACAGATGGCTTCTTTTAAAAGCATATCATATAGAGTTTTACCTTTTGCATGTTAAGGTTAAAAGTCATACATTCTTATCATCTGTCTCCATGTTAAAACACTAAGACTGTCACATTGTGACAGTTCTGGGAGGAAGGGCCCCTTGGGTTATTGTAAAACTAGACGGTTATGATGTACAGTTTATACTAATGAAGGTAGGCTTCCAGTCAGGAAGTGGAGTCACTCCCTGCGGTGAGGCCGTTAAGTAGCCAGGAATGAGACATGTCTATAATTAGAGAGGCATTAGGCGTTAGTGATCCCGGTGACCAGGGTTCCTGTGCCCAGTGGACTAGTCAGACTGGCTGGCTACCCAGCCGAAGCTATTTCCTCCATCATTCAAAGTCAGAAGCAATGTAATGAAGGTGGGCAGCAAATTCCATTGAGCTAAAATTATCCATTCAAAAAAAAAAAAGTTTCTGAAAAACAGACTTTAAAAATGCATTTGCTTAGACTAAGTAAAACAAAAGCAGCCCATTGAGAAGGTAAAATAACGCAAAAAAATAAAAGCCTCTAAAAACTATGAGTAGCAAAACATAGTGTATCAGCATACTGTTGTTCATTGTAATCATCTCTTATGCTCTCAGTAGAAGAGTCAGGAGCTGGAACAAATCATATATTTTTAGGGAATATATATTTATTTTTAAAATGCAGAAAGTATTTATTATAAGAGATCTTGATATAATTAGCAAGGCTAATAGGTCTAGAGCATGTTGCAGATGTGAGCTCTAGAAAAGAGCAGAAAGGCTAGTCTATCATCGTTTTGTTTGCTAAAAGAATAGATATTAAACATTCTCATTACCCAAAAAGTCTACATTTTTATGAAAAAAAATCAGTTGAGGGGTCTCTCTGGTACCACAAGGGATTAAGTCTCAGCACTATGAAGCTATCCATAGCCACTGCAGCAGGAGTTCGATCCCCAGCCAGGGAGCTAACCCTCAGGTCACAGCAGACCTCTCCTGTCTTCCTGTGCCCACACCCGCAGCAGTATATTTCAGTTAATCTGCTTGTTTTGCTCCACAGTCTGTCTCTGGTGAATACTCTCACCCCACCCCCCACCTCTGGCCTGCACCCCGGCTCTTGTGGTGCTGTGGGTTAAGCAACGCACTATGAGGCAGACCACAGCCACAGCAGCACGAGTTTGATCCCTGGCCAGGGAGGGGACCCACATGGCGCAGCAGACCTCTCCTGCCTCGCCCGCTGCTGCCCTCAGCAGTGTGCTTCCGTCCATCTGCCTGTTCTGTTCCCCACTCTGTCTGGTGAATCCTCTCACCTCCCATGACTCTGGCCTGTACCCCAGCTCTTGTATGCACAAATAAATAAATCTTTTAAACATAAGTAAATAAATAATAAAATAAATTGTGAAAAAAAATCAAAGTTGAGGAGGAATAGTAGATAAATATAACCACAGCTTTTTTTTTCTGTACATTTTAAGCTTTATCTAAATTTTGCATTCCTTGTTTTATTTGATCCTGTGTCCAGTCCAGTGAAGTAGTGAGTTATTGTTGCTTGCCTCTTGTCCATGAGAAAACTAAGGTACAGATGGTAAATTATAAGCATCCATCTTTGAGACCAGTTACCTACAAAGCTGTCCTAATAACTGCATAATACTTGCTTTGTCTAGTATGTCGTAGCTACCGGTAGAATCAGGGTCAGGATCCAGGTTCTATGGTGTCAGGCCTTGCATTCCTTCCAGTAGAACAGGGTATAATCCTATACATTCTAAATGCATCTCTGTGGATTGAACGCTTGTATTTGTAGAAATGTAATGATATTAAGAAAGAGAATAGGGCCTCCCTTGTGGCTTAGGGTTTAAGTCTCAACCCTGTCACCACTAAGGCCTGAGTTCCATCCCCAGCCAGTGAGCTAACCCACATATGGGCTCAGCAGACCTTTCCTCTCTTGCCTGCTGCTCCCCTCAACAGCATATTTCAGTAAGTACGCCTGTTCTACTACCAATTCTGTCTCCAGTGGATCGTCTCATCCCCTGCACCTTTGGCTTACACCCCAGTTCTTCCATGCAAAACAAAACAAAACAAAAAAATGCATCTTCCCTGTAAGCACTGGATTCATCTAGAGTCTGTTCACCAAGTACTATGGTAATGTACTTACACTTTTATTGCTTTACTTTATCCATTTTTTCATTGCTTTATCCTCATTGCCTAGGATAGGGCCTGAAATCCAGTAAATGTTTAATAAACATTTGCTAAAGTAAATGGCTTTAGTATGTGTTTATAATGTGCTGCTAGACAGTCCTAAAGCAGCAAGGGCAATGGTGAATAAACAATAGGTTCTTGCAAGATGCAATTTTTTCTAATGTTTGAGAGAAATTAAGCAAACCTGCATATACCTAAATGATTTTCAGATGAATGTTCTGAAAAGAATAAAACAGGATAATGTAATAGAGTATGATTTAGATGGAGCTGGGGATGGGATGTTTCAATTCCATTTGAACTGAACCCCAAAGAACAAGAGCACAGCCATATAAAGATGTGGGGAAAAGGAATTCCTGGTAGGGAAAACAGCAAAGTGCAAGTGCTCGAAGGTAGGAACAATTTTGGTGACCTTGAAAAATAGAGGGAAGCATGTTTTGAACTTCGAAAACGTTTGGAGGAGTAGAGGAAGGGAGGTAGAAGGTGTATGCAGGTCATGGGAGCTGGCAGGCCCTGGATATTGATGCTTTTTCATATTAAAAAACTGATGCTTTTTAGACCCAATATATATGTGAAATCGTCTGGTATTTCTCTTTTTCTAACTTATTTTACTTAACAAAGTACCCTCATTTCATCCATGTTGTTGCAAATGGCAGGATTTCCTTCTTTTTTATGGTGATAGGTAGATAGATAGAAAGCGAGAGAGAGAGAGAGAGAGAGAGAGAGAGAGAGAGAATTTCTGATGACCTGTAAATCTCTTCATAATCACTAAAGAATAATAATTTCTATATGTAATGATGATAATTGTCCTTGAAATATTATTGTTTGTATTCATAATTTTGAATTTTAGATTTATAATTAACTGAAGTTTTTCTAGACTGCGCTTGTTCAAAAGGGTATTTGTAAAATATGTTTTATAATCTGGAGGTCAACCACATAAGCAAAATTAGTTCTAAAACACATCAACTCATGTATTTGTCAACTATAGAGAGATAAATCAAGTAGCTCAGGTTAATTATACTTTTTTTTGCTGAATATATGTGTGTACTTTATAGATTAATATGCATCAACTTCTCATTTTGTCCAATAAAGCACAGTTTTTTCCTCTTTATTTTAATGTTTTTGGTTGTTGCTTAAACTATGATCTTATGTTGGTGTTGATTAAATTTTAAAAATTCTAGTTCATTAGATTAAAAAAAAGCCCTTTCAAATATTTAGATTAGAGCATCCTGTGAGTCAGTCTGATGGTCAATTATAGTGGGCTTCATATGAGGAAACAGTTCAACAATAAGACTAAGCAAAATGTTCTACCCTAGAAGCCCCTTTGAACGGGTGTGGTTTCCTTTGGGACAATCTTTATAGACTTGTCAGCCAACCCTCCTAATCACTGATGCTTGCTGATACAGCTCACCCATCACAATTTATTACACAGTCCTGTTTCATCAGAGAGAATGAGATTTGATTTACTGGTAATTAGAATAGCCATGTTTCTCCAGGCACAGGCAACATTTTGAGTGATGATGTAACCAAAAACCAGGTTTTTATAATGTCAGTACAATTTAATGGAATAGAGAAGGCATTACTTTCTCCATGAACTATATGATATCACTTCTGTATCAGACAGAAAGACTGAAAGCATTGAAGGTACTTTTCTTAGATTATAAAGATGAAGGGACAGATGGAAATAATTCCAGATTGCTAAATCAATTTGAGAAGGTTTGTATAAAAAATACTACAGGCTTCTGATTCATTGTCAGAAATTGTAAACAAACAGGTATAGAATTGGTATCACTTCTCAGAAAGTGTATTTGCTTGTTTGGCCAGGAATTGAACTAGACATTACAAGCAAGTCACAGAAATGAATTCGCTTGGAAGGAAAATAAAAATGTTATGGGATGTGAATTGTGCAGTTCCCAAACATAGGCATTTTAATATGTGCAAGAAAGAGCAACTCAACAACCTTGCAAGTATCTAAGTAAAAAACCCCAAAATTCTGTGGTTAAAAATGCTCTCAGCCATTGTATTTATATCACTCAAAATTCTCAAGGTTACAGGTTACTGTTTTTAGATATCCTCAATTTCAGTACCACCAATTTTATCTAATGTTTTGGTTTATTCGGGGGAGGGGGCAGTTGGGGAGAAAATAGTATGTTCCAATTGTTTTACTCAGAAAAAAACATATTTCTGCAACAAATAAAAGTATGTCTGAAATTTATTCTAATAAATACATTCTACAAAAACAGTATATTTATTGCTTCAAAACTCTGTTGAACACATAGGTCTCAAGAGGACAAAAACATATATTTTGAGAAATAACAGTAAAAATGTGTTTCTCTCAAAACACAAAGAAGTTCCCTAGTAAATAAAACGCACTTGGAATGGTGTACTGAGTGATCAGCCAGGAGACACAGGGCAGCTGTAAAAACTACACCTGGAGTTCTAAAAATTTCTGTTTTCCTTACTGAAGATTGACCCTATTCCAGAGTGAAGCAATCAGGTCTTTTAAACAGTTAAATCCATAAGACTTCATAATCAGGACTCAAGTGTCTATTTCACTATACATCCATTTTCAAAAACTTAGTGAGCCTGACAGTATTCAAAATTCATCTGTTTATGACACTCTTTACAATGAAAAACTAAACAAATATAAAGAACAACTTAGAAAATAAATTCAGTAAAGATAAAGTTCAGTGGAAGTTCAAAAAGGAAGGATGTGACAAGGGTTTTTTACTTGCTTGTTTTGCATTTGCTTTTTAAATATTGAATAAAAAAAACAAACAGTGTAGCTGGGAATGTAGTTATATATCTATCCAAATTACTGAATTAGTCTCATTTTAGTAGATTTGAGATCATACATTGAGATTTGTTCCATTAGAGACATAGAACAACTTTTGTTAGGGATGTCTTTTTTTTTTTTTTTTTGATTCAGGAATATCTAACTTGCTAAATAAGAAGGAAAGTCTCTTGCACTGAGATTGTCCAGTTTCAAACTTATTTACCAAAATATCCATAATTGGTACCCAGAATAGAAGAAACTTCTGGTCCTGAAGTGTCTGACTGTTTAGACTGAAACCAGACATCCATGACTTAATTTTTCTGAAGGTCCATATTTTTAAAACTGTATGGATTTTGCATGATATTCTATAGCATAACTGTCAACATATATTCCAACAAATAATAGTGTACAATTGGCACTCAGTGAATGTGTCATCATGCTTCACCTGATATACATTTTGACCCAGAATAAAAGAGCAGCTCAGTTTTAAAGCAATTCATGAAAAAGACAATTAGCCTCATGCAACTATTTATCAGATTAAAAAAAAAAAAACCTTTAAAATTAAGATATTTTCACAGCACTTAAATGAAGAAAAAAAAATTGCTCTGACTGGCTATTTTAACTTCAACCCTAGATAGAAACTGGAAGATTCCAGGTTGTAACCAAACCCACACTTGTTATGTGACCTTGGACAAGCCACGCAATTTACGGCTGTGATTATGTATACAAACCACCTACACAGGTGTCTTGCCAAGGTCAATGTACTTATGCCAACCATTTTTGTTAGCACATGTGGAATTCCACACAATGGTTCTGGGCATGGCAGTCAGTGTGGATGCCAGCACAACTGCAAGGAAGAAAGAGCCAGACACAGGCTGATTATACAGACCAGTTGGAGAGCTGATGCATTTG
This sequence comes from Galemys pyrenaicus, assembly GCA_019455555.1. Taxonomy (NCBI): domain Eukaryota; kingdom Metazoa; phylum Chordata; class Mammalia; order Eulipotyphla; family Talpidae; genus Galemys; species Galemys pyrenaicus. The sequence goes on from JAGFMF010011418.1 coordinate 8,256,678, forward strand.
TGAGAATGAAGCAAGGAAACAAACATCTATGTAACAAAGATTAATAGTTCAAATGAATTATACAACTAATCATGCAATTGAAGTAAATGTTGAAACACCCAATGAAGATTATTTTACATATAGGACACTGGTAACATTGTTAGTTACTGAGAAACAGGACATTTTTGTAAATTGATTTTGTACCTTCTTAAAATACAATTTTTTTTCCATTAAAATATTTAAAGTAGTGAAACCTAAGGGATTTTTCTTCAATTTACCCATAAATTTTAAATTCTCAACAAATTAGTATACAAGAGCAATTTAAATTTTAAAAAATCAGGCATTCTAAAAGTATCAGAAAGGAGTAGTTATACCTAGGCAAAGTCATAAAATTTTCATATAAGATATGAATTCTTAAACAAAAAAGAAATTCAAGCAACTTACTAATGTATTTATTCAGTAGGATAAATCCATTTTCCATATTGACATTGTTTGTAACCTTTACTTCCATACATTTTAGTTTTATCTGAAAACATGATGCATGTCAAAACTCCTTTGGAAAACCCAGTGCATAGAATCTGAACAACAATTTAACTATACCCAGTGACAATTCTGCACACATTTATCAACCTGCTTAAGTGGCATGGAGTCTCAGTTTTATTTTCATAATGTCAAAATTGGAGGATGAACTGACTCAGCAAAGGAAAACTTTCAGGCAAATTAATTAATTACATTTTTCACTTTTCTGTATGTTGTAGTACCATGGTAACATCATCATGATATTACTTACTGAGAAACAGGACATTTTTGGAAATTGATGTTGTACCTAGTATTAGAAGAGGCTTAATGAAATCTAAAACAAATAAAAAAACATGCTAGTAAGTGGAAATTCTTAGTAAATTATATAATGTTCATTTACACAAATGTTATGTTACTTTTTCTTCCTTACTAGACTACATTACTCTATAATCTTATAAATAAGATAAATAAAATTTACATAGTACATTCAAAATAAGCACCTCAACACCCATTCATTTTGACCCAAATACCACCATTCATCTTTCTTTACAGCTGTGGAATACTCCATGGAGTATGTATTCCACAATTTCTCTATCCATTTGCCTGTTGAAGGGCACTTCTCTTGGTTCCATGATCTGGCAATGATGAACAGTGCTACTATATATATAGACATAGACAAAAATTTTTATTATAATATAATATAAAATTATTTGGATAAGTGATTATGTTGAGTGAAACTAGTTAAAAAGTGAAAGACAGATATGATATGGTTTCCCTCATCCATGGAAAATAAATGCCCAAAGAGTGTTCATATTCAAAGAATAGAAGAACACATCTAGAATTCAGCAAAAAGAATATGATAGTTACTAGAGGGAATAGAAAGTGGGGACTGGCAGGGAGGAAGGCAAATAGTGTATGAACAGGTGGTTTGGTTGGTAGAGGGCTAAAAAAAGATTTTAAGAGGCCTCCCTCATGGCCTAAGGATTAAGTCTCAGTGCTATCACATCTATAGCCTTAGTCTGATCTCCAGACAGGGAGTTAAACCAATTAAGGCTCAGTAGACCTCTCCTATCTTGTCCACTGCTCCCCTTAGCTGTGTGTTTCAGTAAACCCACCTGTTCTCTTCCCCATTCTGTCTCTGGTGGATCCTCTCACACCCCACAAATATGGCCTATACTTCAGTTTTTCAACACAAAATTTAAAATATCTTTAAAAAAAATTAAAAATACAAGAACAAAAAATAAAGAAAAAGAATGATGAATTTCTTTAAAATTTGCTAGAAGGCTTCTATAAAGTATTTTGTTGAAGGGCGCTGGTTTATTCTTGTGGGAAGAATTTTCACTACTACATTTATGTAATAGTTTCAGAGCTATTTGGACTTTTTACTTCTTTGTGAGCCTCATGTGGCAAGTTTTTTTTTTAACATCTCTTCTCTAGCCAGGCCCTCTTTTTCATTTACAACATGAATTATTTGTCAATACTCTTCTTCTTTTTTAAATATGTTTATTTTTTTAAGTATTCATCTATTTATGCATACAAGAACTGGGGTGCAGGCCAGAAGTGCAGGGAGTGAGAGGATTCACCAGAGATAGAGTGGGGAACAGAACAGGCAGACTGACTGAGAGGAGCACAGCTGAGGGGAGCAGCAGGCCAGACAGGACAGGTCTGCTGTGCCATGTGCATTAGCTCCCTGGCCAGAGGTTGAAATCATGCTGCTGACAGCCTCATAGTGCTGAGACTCAACTTCTTGTGCCACCTGCTCTTCTTTTTCTTTAAACAACCTTCCAGAAGATTTAAAGGATCAACTTTTGATTTGATCAGACTTCTTAAAACTTTGCTTTATATCTGGGAATATACATACTCTTTTAAAATAAACTTTCTTTTGATATTTTCCCCTGACTTCTTAAGATAGAAACTTAGTACATTGATCTTTTCCTTCTTTTTAAAAGATGTATTTCAAGCTATAAATGTATAAATATTTATGCAAATATATAATAATCATATATGTATAAGTGACTAGTATAAAAGTTTAAAGACAAAAGTATTAGAAATAACTACAATAATTTGTTAGTGGGTACACAGTATAAAATATATAAATTACCATAACCACAACATAAAATGTGAGGCAGGAGAAATGTAAAACTGTAGCTTTGCATGTGATTAAATTTAACTTGTTATCAATCTAAAATTGACTTGTAATTATAATACATTTTGTAGAAACTTCATAGTAAAACAATGAAGGCTGAAGTAAATAAAATTTTAAGTGAAAAATAAGACAATACAATTGATTCCACAAACATATAGAAAATTATAAACAAAATTGAACAATTATGCATCACCAAATTAATTACCTAAAATAAACAAATAAATTCCTAGAAACTATATAACCTACCATGACCATGAAGGAACATAATCTGAAAAGACCAATAAGTAAGAAGAGTGAATCAGGAAACAAAAACATCCTAATGAAGAAATATCCTACAGTAGATAATTTCATGGGCAAATGTTACAAAACATTTAAAGACAGAAAACTTCCAAAGGCCAGAATTTTCTGACGCCAAAGTCAGACAAGTAAACTATAAGGGGAAGAAAGCTACAGAGCAGTATCACTTATGAACATCATTACAAAAATCCTCAAAAATATCTAGCAAAAGAAATTCAATAACATAGTAAAAGGATCATTCCCCATGATCAAATAGGTCTTATCCCTGGAATGTAAAAATGGCTGAACACATACAAATCAATTAGTGTGATGTGCCATATTAAAAAAAAAAAGGATAAATATCACCTGATCATCTCAATGGATGCAGAAAAATCACTTCATAAAATTTAACATCTGTTCATGATTAAAAACTCTCAACAACTTAGGTATAGGATGAATGTACATTAATGTAATAAAAAATCATAAATGACAAGTCCACAGCTAACATCACAGTCAAAGGTGAAAAGACTTGAAACAAGATAAGCATACAGACTCTCCATTTCTATTCAGTACTAGGTATCTTAGACAGAGAAATTAGGCAAAAAAAAAGAAAAGGCACCAATATCAGAAAGTTAGAAGTGCAATTATTTTTGTGTGCAGATGACATGATCTTCTATATAACAACACAAAAACACTCCACCCCCCTAAATTAAAAACAAATAAAAATTACACAGTATATTATAACTATAGTATTAATCGGACTTTTAAAATGACTTTCCAAAGTTAATGTTTAGAGATATTTAGATATCACAGATATTTAGAACCCTGGTTTCCAATATTAGTTATATAGTATGCAAAAATGTATCTAAAGGAGATAAATATACATTACATGTAATATATGTGAGCATATGTATATATGCACACACATATAGATGGAGAGTGGCAGGGTAGTGTATAACCTATCACTAAACTACAATACTTGGCAATAAAGGATGTTATTAATGATTGCAGCAAGATATGAATATACATTGGCATTGTCTTGGGATACCAGAGACACTTGTTTGTTCTGGTAAGGGTCATAACAACTTCTTGCACAGACAGTAAAAGAGGAAGTTATCAGTGTGCCTCATAATCAAAGCATATGTGCAATTTCATGAATATTCTCGGCCCTATCTCGTTAGGGCAGAGTGCAATCCCAGGCATCTAATGTATAGAAGAGATTCAGATGTGATGTGAATGCAAGGAGAGATATAGGGAACTAGAGCAGTTTAACTTTTAAAAAATTATAGTTGAAAGTCTAACTATAATAAGAATAAGGAAAAACCAAAGGAAGTAGGTTGATTCTTAACAGCTTTATAAATGTTTAAATCATAAGACAGAGTCCTTGGAACTAATTTTTAACAGAAGTTTCAACTAAAACAGAATGAAACCATAAATTAATTTTACAGATTCAATTCTGACTATCTAAGTCTACCATTTTTCAATAGATTTGGATTCATGGCTTAGAACAATGTATGTTTTCCATTTTCTAAATGATAAACTGGAACTTTTTAAATTAGATTTATTATGACTCATGACAGGAAAACAAATTCTATGAAGCACTTTTATTCATTTATTTACATGACATTTTTAACCCAAAAGTTGTGACTGTATATTGGTCAAAAGGGTTAAGGAATAGAAATTTTCTTATTTATTCTTATTCGATAAATATTGAATAAATTGATTCTCAAACATCTCTTTCACCAAGAGATCCAGATGCAAGACAACTATTATTGGGGCTGAAGAGTCGTCATTTCTCACACATTTGTAAGAATTTGCCTGAGGTTCTGTTCATCACATTTTCAGAAACACCAATATATTCAATATTGTAGTGGTAGGAAGGCACAGGGCAGGTTCTGTGATCGAGGCAGATGGATAAAGGAGATGTCCTAGAGCCCTTGATGTTTTTTTCAGGATTTGATTGGATCTTTCTGCATCAGAGGTACATGGCTGGCAGGAGGACCAGGGAGCCAGAGAATGGAGGGTACGGAGGGGAGGTTTGGAGGGAGGAAACCAGGTTGACGGGTTTCCTAGCTCCTGGCTAATCTTCACTCTGGGCTCTAGACTGCTGCTGCTACTTCTTACTGCTACTTCTAATACTGCTGTTGCTTATTCTATGACGCCGCCCTTATATGCCCAGTGTCTCAGTCCAGGTGCACCCACCTACACATGCCCACACCCTACTCCAGTGCCTACATCAGGCATGCATGTAGGATATCAAGGGTCTATGACTGATGCTACTGGCGGGAGGCCGGATAACTTTCATTGACTCTGTAAACATGCAATTTTTTCAAAGTGTTGTGTGCTGCGGATACAGTTGCAAACAACAGACAAAAATTCTTGCCATTGTGGACCTTATGTTCAAACAGAGGGAGACATATAATAAATGTATAATAAAAATATGTAGCATATTGGAAATAAATAACTTCTGTGAAGAAGAAAATAAATATGGGATGTATGGTGAAGTGATGAGAGAAGCTTAATGAAAAGGAAGCTTCAGGGAGGTCTTACCCAGAAGACAAGTTTTGCTAAGGACATTAAAGAACTGAAAAGTAAGTGAGAGAAACAATCAGTTCAGTTGCCCTCACCTAACTTAAAGATCCTGAGGAAGGCCTGTGTGGCTGGAGTTAAATGATTGTCAGTGAGAAGATCAGCTCAGGTAAGGGTTTATAGACTAGAGAGATCTTTTGCTTGTACTATGAGTTACAAGGGAAGCCATGGGTGAAATTTGAACAGAGAAATGTCATTAGTTGATTTCTATTTTTAAAAGATCACTGGGGGAAATGAGAAGCTAATAACATGCATGATGTTTACACAAAATTAACATGTAAAGTGAGATATGAACATAATGATGAATATAAAACAATGATTTGCATTTTAACAGGCTAAACAAAATAATTGAGAGTGGTGAATCATAATGAATTCTTATCTATTTCAACATAAAGCACAGTTGCATGCTAATTATCAATGTTATGAAATTAGAAAAAAAACAGTTTACACTGAATTTTTTTAGGTATTATTTTGGGAAGTACAATTTAAATAATTGTTAGTATTTTGGAAGTTTAGGATCTCCCCTTTCAGGTGTAGTTACAAGACTACACCCACCAACAAAGCACCCAGTATCCACTATCATAGTCCACTGTGCTCTCCCTATTTTATTCTTATATACATATACATACCATATCTTCTTGATCTTTGGACAAATAGAAGGTTCATATATTTGGCTATTTTAAATACTGCTGCAATAAAATAAAAGTGCATATATCCCTACAAATTATTGTTTTCTGTATTCTTCAGGTAGACACCGAGGAGTGGAAAAAAATTTTTAATGCAGTCAGTATTTGAACTTACAAACTGTACTGAATGTACCATTTATCAATCAAAGAAAAGTTATTTTTTCAAAATAAAAGAAAACTCTAGAGCTTCTAAATTAAAAAGAGTTTGGAATTAAAGAAATAAATTGAACATATATATTTGATGTATGTATATATATATGCACACACACATATATGCATGCATAGACACACACACAAGATATAAATTTGGAAGTCACTGGCATATTGATGGTATTTAAAACTATGGAACTCATGAGCTCACCAAAAGAATGAGTGAACCTAAAGAAGAGACATACTCTAACAACAAACCCCAGGGAAATTCTGCTTCAGAGATGATGGAAATAAAATGGAAAAGGATGCTAAAAAGGAACAACCATGAAGTAGGATGAAAACCAGTGGAGATGCTGGAAGCCAAGTAAAGGTGCTCATCAACTGTTACTAGATCAATTAAGATGGTTAATGCAAATCAACTCTCTACATAATCAGCATGAAGTTTAATAGTAGTATTGGCAAGAACTGTTTCAGTGGAGTAGTGGAGATTGAAAGCCTAATTGAAATATTTTCATTGAGGATGAGAAGATAGCTATGAGAGAAAGAAAGTGAGTGCAGACAAATTATTTGAAAAGTTTTCTACTAGAGAATAGGCTTGCATGGTTGTTAAAATAAATGTGAGATCAGATGGTAGGGTTTTTGCTTCTTAAGATGTGAGAAGGTATTGAAAATTTGTAAGCTGACGATCGTGATCCAATAGAGTTAGAATAATGATGTGCAGACTAACTGTGGATAATACTAGAGTGATATGAGGAAGAATAAGGACCTAGGTGGAAGAATTAGCCTTGGACAAGAAAACCTTGGACAATTCATCCATAACAATAGAAAGGAAAACAAAACATGAAAACAGCTGAATGGGTTGATGTAGTGATGGGTATTTCAGTGGAAGAAATGACAAAAGGTGAGAAAAAGCATACATAATGTAGTAGATTGTGAATAGTATTAATATGCATGTTTGAAATTATTTCAAATACTTTCAAAAGAGCTGTCTTTTGAAGTTTCCTAACTTCAAGCTTGATTATTCTGTCTCTCCTTTTCTTTGCCTTCATGATTTTGTAACAATCAAAATTTGTGATCTTTCTTTCTTTTCTCTAACTTCAATCTTCTCAACCCATCTTGCTGCTTATTTTGTGTTAGTATCTTCTTTGTAAGCATAGAACCTAGGGTTACCCATGGACCACAAACTATGTAGAATTATATTTCTAAAGATTGAGCCATTCAGATGCATAAAGGGAAAAAAGACATGATCCTAGTGTGAAAGAGCTTTAATAGATTTGGTGTGCATAGGTAGGGGAGAAGGGATTTCAATAACAGATTTGCAATAAAACTCCAAAAATTATCTCCCAGCCCCTCATGGGCAAATGCCAAGACAAGCAGACTCAGGCCAGAGAGGGGCAGCTGAGCCCTGAAAGTTGGTCATAAATCTAATCCACCTTCTGTAAAAAAACACAAGAAAAGAGTTAGGTAGTTTCCAGAAATCTGCTGCAGGAGAGAACTCAGATTCAAAATGTACTAGATAATCCACAAGGTCAAGATCACAGCTGCCATTGTTTCTGCCAAAATATTAATGTCCCAGGAGCAATCTCTTCCCAAGGATCTCCAAAACATATTTTTTAATGGATGAATATTTTGTCATAGCTATCTATAAGAATTTAATTTTCTCCCATTTAGATTATTTCTGGTTTTTGGTATGATGCTACAATGAACATCTTCATCTAAAAATCCTTTTTCAGACGTCTGTAATGTTCTGAAGATGAACACATTAGATTGACATAAACATCCAACAACTTTGTAGTATGTAAGGTTCATTCTAGGATTGTCATAATCATAGCAAGTTACCCAAGACTTCTATATTATTTTTCTCCACAGAACATGGTGAATCTTAGTAAGTCAAACCCTGGAAATGACTTTCCTATAGAGATAAAAAAGATGCTAATATGATCAAAAAAACCCAGAAACACAGTCACTAAATCTGCACAGAGTATACATAAGAAATGATTATTTAATGATAAAATTATCATTATAATTAATAAAACTATTATTCTATGTTATGGGCAGTTTAACTCATGTTATTTGTGACAGTCCAAGGTAAAAAGGAAAATAGAGGCCCTTGCCCTATGAAATACTTGCTTTGAGAAGGGTGGAGATCAAATGTGGACCAGTTTAGATTCAACACAATCTCTCCTATCAATGTATAAATACAATAACCTCTATAAGTGGAATTTACAAGAGGGAGATGTCATCATGGTTAACTGTGATATGAAAAGACTTCATAGAAAGAGCTGAACCAGACATTGAAAGAATTATAATTTACAAAGAAAGAGAAAAATGTTCAAGGATCTACAATAGGCAGAATAATGACCTCCACAGATGTTCATTTCCTAGTCCCCAGAATCTGTGAATGTCACCTTAAATGGAAAAGGGAAAATAATATAGAAGAGGAAACTAAGGCTTTGATTGAATGAGAAGAGATTGCAATCAGGAATCCAAGTTAGGAGTGATGTCATATGAAAAAGATTCAACTAGCCATAGCTGGTCTTAAAGATATAGGGTCCAATAACCAAAGAATGCAAGCAATCTCTGAAAACTGAAAAAAATAACAAAACAGATTTTCTTTTATAAAATCTAGAAGGAAAACATGCCTGCCAAAACCATGATTTTAGGCCAGTGAACTCACTGTCAACATCCAGCCTCTCGAACTGTAAAATAGTGAATTGGTATTGTGCTAAGCTGTCAATAATTAAAATCATGATAATTTTTTACAGCAGCAAAAGAAAAATAATACATAATTAAAAATGGAGCTATACTAAAAGCACAAAATTAGAATCACATGGGACAGGAGATAAGCATAAAAATTAGAGATTTATGCTGATGAATAGTAGGAGAGAAACCATGTAAGTTACATTGAGGCTGGAAGGGAAGAAATGATAAACATTTTTCAAAATAATTTGAATTTGCCTTGCAGATGGTAGAGAGTATTTGAACAGGCAAAAAACATAACAACTAATAGGTTTCAGTAAAATGTATCTGTTAAAACTGTCTAAGGCAGATTCAGTGGAGAAAGAACAGTTAACGTTTTATAATAATTTAAATGTGAAGTAATCTGAGGTTAGCAATGGTGGCAGCTTAATGGAAATGGAAACTCAGGAATGAGAAATGACAATCTACATTCACACTTTCACTTGTAGTTAGATAATTCTATAGATTTATAATTCCAAGTTATCAGGTGAAGTGCGATGATATGGTTAAATTATGAAAAATCAAATACTCCCTCATGGTGCCTTCTAGTGGGGCAGGGGTTAAAATCTCAGCACTATTAAGCTATCACAAGCCACTGCAGCATGTGTTCGATCTCCGTCCAGGGAAGTGATCCACATGGCTCAGCAAACCTCTCCTGTTTTGCCTGCTGCTCCCCCCACAAAAGTATATTTCAGTAAATCTGACTAGTCTGCTCCCCACTCTGTCTCTGGTGAATCCTCCCATCCCACACACCTCTGTCCTACGCCCCAGTTCTTATATGCATAAATAAAAACAAATCTTAAAAAAAAAACACAAATAGTCCCTTAGAGTTCTCAAAAGAGAAAATATACCTTCTTTTTAAATCTGTATAGCTCTATACTGAAGTATTTTACAAAGAGATTGATGCTTTCTCTTTTGTTTTACCCTATAAATCCAGATGACTAAAACTCATTATTCTCTAGTGAGAAGGAATGTGAAACAAATTGCCTACCATAAACATCATTCCATCTATTTAAGCATATAATTGATTCCAGACAATAGGAAACTTCTTCTCTCAGTAACTTCTTTAGACTCTGCCTTCACATACAAAATATTTCTCAAAGAAAAGAAAAACATTTAATTCTGTCTTCAAAAAAAACTGCACAAGATGCAATTGAACACTGATTTGTTTTCCTAGTATATTTTTACCCATAGATGCCCAAGTCAGTAGAAAGGCAAGAAGGCAGAAAATTTACTAATGCTGCCCGTGTGTGTGTGTGTGTGTGTTGTGTGTTTAGGTCTTATTGACAATAGCTTCAGGTAAAATACATGAAATCACTTGAGTGTCAACTTGTGAAAAATAATGTGTATTTTTGAAATATCCCTGCTCATATATAATCCTGTCTATTATTTCATGCCATCCTATAACACAAATTTTTTCCTTAGTGTTGGGACAGAGAGTAGCTGCCCAGTTAGATTTTGATGAATGGGTAAATAGTCAAATTGATAGACAAATGAAATACAATCACAGGAAGAAATAATGTTTATATTATTTTATAACTTTAATATATAAGAGCCAAAATATTCACTAGTACTCACCTAAGCTCACTTTAAATTGCACCAGTTAATAATTCCATTACTAAACATTTGTGAATCTGACATATTCAACTGAATAAAAGTGAGATTAAATATTTTTCAAGTTCTTTAGATTTTTGCATTTTGTCCATTTATTTCCTTGGTCCATTTTTATGTAGGATTGGGCACATATCTTAGGTAATTTATACACACTTTATTTTTATATGTATTTTAATTATTTCTTCAATTGTATTATTTTAATTAAGGTAATAATGGTTCACACTGAATATGATTCAGGAATTTAGGTCCATACTTCTTTAGATATGCAATATCTACCACTAAAGATGTATCTTCTAACATGTCTTATTAACCTTTTTGTATCATTTTCAATAGGTCTAAACTGGGTACTTCCTGTATACCTTTTACACATCTGTATCTACCAGGATGCAGACAAAAATTCCCCCACCCCATCTGAATTCTTCGCAGGTTGTAGGGACAAACAAATAATATCAGACAAATGAATAGGAGAACAAGCCTATATCTAATGGTGTATATATGGAGAATTAACATGATTGTAAAGTCTAAAGTAAAATGGATTAGATCAGGGATACAAACCCTTCTTTAAGGAACTGGAGAGTCAAGGAAAGAGAGAGGTGGACACTTCACAAGACAAAGTAGGGAAGGAGCTCACTATTTTCTCTAAAGTAAAAAACTCTAACCATAACTTTAAATAATACAGATTAGCTCAATTTAGGGACACCTCTAGAAATAACATTTTTTCAGAGAAAATTATGTTAAGGCAGAATTTACACCAAAAGACACAATTGTCATGTAAGTCATGCCCTCCTACTCATGTGGACCCATTCTCTTCATGATGTTGCAGATCCTTATCCCATTTCTTAGTCAAGAATATAAGCCCCTAGTTGTCCTATTTACTTTAGAACGTACAGTTATATAAAGTCTCCATATGTATGCAACTAAATTTATTCTTTTTTTCCTACTAAGCTATTTGATGTTAATTTTCTTGTTCATTCAAATCAAGAAGAATCCAGAGAGTTAGAAGAATGTTTCCTGTACCCAATAAAAGGGGAAAACATTGTCAGATTGACTTCTAGGTAAGTATTAATGATTTGGCTAATTTATATTGAGTAACTCAGTTAAAATCATTACTCCTTCAGCCCACACTTGCAAATTAAGTATAGAATATGCATACTTAAATAATCATAGTCTACTATTGCCCTTGCAAAAACAACCTATAAACTGATAGCTATTATTTGCTAGACATCAATTCTGAATCATTACTAATTTGCAAAAGATTTATAAAGTCCAAATTCAGATTTTTTTTCAAATTCAGATTAAGTACATCTATATTCAAAAAATATTTATGAAGCACATACTCTGGTCCATTAAAAAACAAGTAAAAATGAGTAAAATTGAGACAATGTAAACTAAGTCAGTATAAAGGCAGCTAAGTATATAAATATTTGTTAACAAGAAACTATATAGTTTCAGAAAGTTCTGTGAAAGTTCAGGATTAGTAGGGAAGAAAAGGGAAACATTCCATATATATATATATGTGATATTTCTAAATCTTAAATTATGTTATATATATAAATTGTTTATTTACATGTAAAATAGTTTAAAATGTAGAGATATAGAAAAAATATGTTTTTTGTATATTCTGCCTTTCTTCTATTAACTTTATCAAATGCCCACGTGTTGTCTGTGTCATGACAATCTAAACAACTAAGGAAGTTAATTGGTCCAAAGAAGGATTCCAATTTAAAGAATGAGTTATGATATAGGAAACCATTGCCACAATAGAAATATGCAATAAAATCTATTGGAGAAAAGAAATGGCGATGATATCTTAAATAAGATAAATTTGTAAGATAAATGAAATTTTCAAAATGGAAAAGGTGAGTAAACATTTTGATTAAGAAGTAGCAGCAGGGGCCTCCCTGGTGGCACAATGGGTTATGCAAACTGCAGCCACTGCAGCACAAGTTTGATCCCTGAAGCTGGCTGGGGAGGTGACCTATAAGGCTTGGAAGACCTCTCCTGCCTCACCTGCTGCTCCCCTCAGCAGTATATTTCAGTTAATCTGCCTGTTCTTTTCCCCACTTTGTCTTTGGTGGATATACTCAACCCCCACACGTCTGGCCTGTACCACAGTGCTTGTATGCATAAATAAATAAATCTTTAAAAAAAAAAAGAAGTAGTAGCAAATACAAAGGCAGAATGGCAGACAGAGATGCAATGTATTTAGTCATAAGAAGAATAACCATCATTATGGAGCATATAGTATACACCAAGCATTTCATGTTATGTAGGGGAGGAAAAATGACTTTCCCTTTATCCTTCTAGGTTCTTGACTGAGAAAAAAAAAATAATTGTATATGTATGAGGATCCCAAGTTACAAAACTCAAAGAACTAGCTTAAGCAGACAGTTTTTATAACTCTTTTTTACAAGACAATAACAACTTTGTGAAGAATGGACAAGTCTAAGACATTTATGTTTGGGTTGAAAATTAATGAAGAGATAGCAGAGTTTATTCACTCTATTTTTATTTCGGTTGATAAGAACATCTATCTCCTGGTTCAGGAGGGTGTCTTTCATATTGGTGATTTATCTCTGCTTTCAAGGACACAAGGCAGAGGGGAGTTCAGAGTGTCTTTTCTGCACTGGTTGTTTCTTCAGAACTTGAATTCAAAATAATCAGTATGCTAAAAGTGATATATTTGGAGGCATCTTACCCTGAACCAGTACAGTTATCTACTATAATCTTATAGTAACCTATGAGGATATTTTCTACTCGCATTTTAAATATAAGAAAACTGAAACTTTCAGGAGTTGAGTAATTTTCCCAAGGTCACAAGTAATAATCTGTGTAGCTGGATTCAAAGTCAATTCTGTCTGACCACAAACTTCTTGCTCTTAACCATTATATCTTTGTTAGTAGTTACTCTTGTGTGGTTAGCACACTGGGGACAGGACTTTAAAAAAATTCACTGAAGGGGAGTCTGGAAAAGAAATCTCTGGAAAAACAAGCTGAACCAGGTTAAAAATATACAAGCTTTTTTTTTTTTTTCTGAGCAATAACAACAGTAACTAATAACATTCAGATTATGAACATTTATATCACACTTATTAAATACCAGTAATTTTAGTGCAAGTATTTAAGGGGTGGACTAGGGTGAAACTGTAGAATCTCTTAGGGTACATAATTTAAGAAAGTTCCTTCTCTTTCTGTCATCTGGTTCTGGTACTGGGTCATTTACATACAGGAGGATGTTAAATTTGACTCATTATGTAGAAATTTAGCCAGAAGCACTAAAGATTGAGAACAACTTACTAGAAAGTAAGTATTCCCACACCCTAAAGCAAAATATTTCCAGGGCAAAGTATGAGAGGGTGAAAATTGTTCAGCTCTCAGTCATGATTACCCACCCCAACCCATTCAGAAGTACTAACGAGGCTATGGTGCATATTTCTGAATCCCCCAGGCCCCAGCACTCCTTTAGATGAGAAAGAAGTATTTTTCTCCACCCTAGGCCATTTGAGAACAGCCTGAAATATCTCTTAGCATATGTACATGTAGAAGTTATGGGATGGAGATTAGTTAGATGTTCTAAGGCAGCAGAGCAATGAGGGAAATTGCACTTCTACTGATAGCAAGATAAACACACATTTCAGAAAAATTGCACAAATTTGGGACTAATAAAGGTGGACTGGATGTCTTTTCAAGTTATTATGAGACATTGTACAATGGTTCAAATAAAGATTATTTAATTACTGTGAGTGTCCCTTTGTTCTTAGGATTCAAAGTCTATAAAATTATGTATTTACCTGTAGATTTTTGTCTAGTAGAGAAATATATCTTTTCTGTCTACTAGAATTGATAACCACAAAATTATAGTTTTATTAATCTTTAGAACATTAAGCAGGTCTTCATATAGTAAATACTTTCCAACTTTTTTTCTTCATTACCTATAATTACTCAATTTCTCAAATATCTGAACTGGTTTTATTATTCTGCTGGCTACTATTAATGAATTAAATACATCTTTCACATATGCTCACATTATTCTTTTGTGAATCACGTTCATAATGTTCTTCTGTTATATTTTTATGGTTTGATATTTCCAGGAACTAAATTGAGGATAAATGAGAAAAAGACAACTTGAACCATTTTGAAAGGGATGTCATTCAGGAATGTCAAGTGAAGGTTATTATCATCAGAACTATCAGAAGGATAATTAGGAAAACTTGAGGAATGAGAAGGAACTTGAAAATGACTAATCATAGAAAGCAATGAAATTGCAGTTGGAAGGTTTTTGCAAGAAAAAAAATGCAAAATAAATTATGAGAAAGTCAGTGTTGACATCTTGCAAGTATACAAGATTCTTTCTGTCCTCAGTGATATGAGCAGCCATATTACATTAGTGTGAGCCACTCTGCCCTTTGAGCTTGAATCTCTCATGTATTGGGTAAAATTCAGAAATTAGAAACCATGGATACTTACTGCAACAGGAAATTTGTTGCTTTGTGGCAGGAACACAATGAGGGACACAGCAGTTGTGGAGCAGGTTTGTAAGATTCTGCTACTTGAACAGAAGTTCTTGTGCCAATTATTGAAAGGACACAGGCTAGTAAAAGCTGATCCTATGACAATGGTATGAGAAATAAAGTCCGGAGAGTGAGATTGGAATGGGGAACAAAGTTTAATGAGGGAAGGGGACATCATGACTATATGTCAAGACACCTTTGCATCAGCAAAGTATATGATGTTATCATAGGCAGAGTTATCCCAAGATCATCATGGAGATAGTCACATAATCAAGTCAACAGCAGCCTCAGCATCCCAGGCCTGCCTCATGATACCGGCTATGCTCTGTAGGTAGTGAAGCCCATGAGCGGCCAGCTAGTAGTCAGCCCATAGGAACCCACAGGTAGTTTTATGGATTGAATATTTGTATCCCCTCAAAACTCAAATGTAGAAATATTAACCTCCAATATGATGTATTAGGGAATAAGCCCAAGGAGTGGGGTTAGTGCTTTTATGAGAAACCCCAGAAAGTTTTCTCATTCCTTATGCCTTGTGAAAGAAATCAGCCTTCTGTGAAATAAGAAGTGAATTATCACCAGGTACCAGATTTGGCGGTGTCTTGATCTTGCACTATCCTGTCTCTGGAACTATGAAAAACAAAATCTGTGCTTTCAGTCACCCAGTCTATAGTATTTTTGTTACCACAATCCCAGTTGATTAAGACAGATAGGTAAGATGAATACATTTAGACAGAGAAAATAATTATTCCAACATTTGGGTGAATGACGAACAGAAAGTTTAGATTTGATAAGTTTGGTGTCACATAGTATATTACATTAGAATGAGCATTTTAATTGAAATGCTTTTTCTTATGATTAAGGTATACCTGACAGATTGTTCAACCTACCTAAATATAATCTAGTATAGAGAAAAAAAAAACAGAAAAGTTAGAGCAAGAAAAAAAATTAAGATTTATTTATTATGCATATAAGAACTGGGGTACAGGCCAGAGGTGTGGGGTTAAGAGGAGTCACCAGACACCAGAAACCAAGTGGGGAGCACAACAGACAGATCTACTGAAACGCGCTGCTGAGAGAAGCAGTGGGCAAGGCAAGAGAGTCTGCTGTACCATGTGGGCTACCTCCCTGGCAGGGGATCAAACTAATGCTGCAGTGACTGCAGATACCTTCCCTTCAGAGTGCTACAACTTAACCCCTTGTGCCACCAGGGAGGCTTCAAGGCCAAGAAAATTTTAAGGCCAATGATACAATGAGAAAAGGAATAGAATTACTTTGTGATTGTTCTCTATAGTGTTCATTTTTTTAAAAATTGGCTGCATTTTTATAATCACACTTAATTCTGACAGAAATTACACAGGATGGGAAGTTAGCATTGTCCTGGTTTATCCAGTAAATCTCCACAACTGACAACCTCAACCTGGGTATTACTAATTGACCAACTGATTGAGATGGGAAGCCACATCAACATTTGCATTAATTCTAGGTGTTTCTCCTGACTGCATCTAATAAGTAAAAGAGCATTTTTTCTCTGCTGTCAGAACTGATAGATTGCAAGCCTAATGATATCCAAGTCCTATTTGCATTCATGCGGAGAGAGTGTGGCAGCAAAGGTTATGAATAAAGCACACAAGGAGTGGAAGACACAAAACAAAGTCCTGAGGATAATCCAGTTCTTGGATTGTTCCTTTCCTTCCTAACACTAGCTTTTAATTTCCTAGATTCAAGTTTGTGAGCCAGTAAATTCGCTTTTTTGTTTGCTTTTTTAAAATAAACCAGCTAGATCTGGATTTCTATCAATTCCATTAAAAAATGTTTGACTGTTACAATTAGATATACTTGGCTGATGATAATGCTGGAAAGGTGAAGTATTTCCCTCAAGGTGATGTATGCAGTAAGTGGCCAAGAGTGAACTAGAATCTGACTCTTTCTGACTTCATATCCTTTGATCTTAACAAATAACACTATGGCATGAAAGTTCAAGGGCAATATCGAAGTTTTATAAAGAGGAATGACACTTCAGTAATATGAGAGTTTAAAGGAAGTAATTTGGCTTCTTCCTTCCCTCCTTTTCCCCTTGCTTCTTTTCTCTTCCCTTTCCTTCTTAAACTGTTTCTTTTGGAAAAACATTCATTTTTCTGCTACTTCCCCATCTTATAAAACTTGAAAAATTGCAGAAATTGCAAAACCAGCATGAACTATTCTGACAGTTGCCAGGAGGGAATTAAAACGATGATCCCTAACAAGAAGTTTGAAAACCAGAACAATCTCCAGTGAATTCTAGTGAAGTTCTCACAGCAGTTAAAGATGAAGTTAACTTCTACCCAGGGCTAGACCACAAGCAAACACACAACTTTCCTCTTTTCACACTATAATATTCCAATTTTGCTTCAGTTAAGAGAGTTAACTTGAGGCTCCTCAGGTGCTCAGGTGCTTCTCAGGAGCACCAAGTGAATAAAACTTTCACCTCTTTGTGGCCACCAAATTCTATCCCTTGACAGGATCCATTTGGAAAGGAACTTAGAATGCAGTGTGGAATGTCAGAGTCTGAGTGGGTGAAGAGGTGGTTTACAAGAAGGGGCAGGAAGGAGCAATGCATGTGAGTTAGGTATAGAGTTAAGGATCTGATCTGCGATTAAGGAATCCTGGAAGCAGCAAAGGAAAGGAATGTTCTATGTGTTATTTTGACATCCACTAGCATCTGAACCCAAGGTGCTTATAGATGAGAAATAAAAGTTTTATAATAAGTGAATTAATGAATAGTCTGGGAGATGATTAAGAATGTAAATGTGAAGACCATTATTTATACTAGCATAGCTGATATTCTCCATTTTTAAGCTTGGGGAAAACATTTTTGTTTTATTAAGCCATGAAGTGGTTGTGGATTTGGTTTGCTTGATGAGAGGACTCTGCTGTTTTATGAATGTTAATCCTTGGTATCCAAAATCCCACTCTAAAGAAATACTTAGCACCACAACAATAAGACAAAAGCTCAAGTAAAGTAAACATTCCAGAGACCTACAGAGGTTAAATAGAAGTCTGGAAATAATTATCCTATTGCTAAAAAATAAATAACATATGGAAAATATAAGCAGTGGGGGAGGACTTCCTCCTTTAAAGCAGGACTTGGCTTCTTAAACTTTTTTGTATTGACAAAATAATATTTTATTGGAAAAGGCTAAAAGGTAAAAAATTATTGTTTGCCATGTTATGATTCACTTTTATATAAATGATGGCGCTTAATATTATTTCATGTCTACTTTTTACTTTGCAAAATTAGTTAAGTGCTGATTTAATCTATATAAAAGTAGATTAACAGATATATATGTAAGCATATATAATATATCACCCAGTCCAGAAAATTTAAGAGGTGGATTTATTCTATACTCTCATTTCCCTCTTTCTCTCTCTAAGCTTCTTGAAGAAGGTGTCTAGACTATTACCACTTCCTCCCCTTGTCCTCCCTCCCACAGCAGTCTGGTTTCTGTCTGTACCACCCCACTGAAACCGCTTTCACCCAGAAATTGTTCTTCTGGTCTTTAAATTGGAGAGAAATTTTTTAGTTCTTAATTTACTTGACCCCTAAAAGCACTTAGCACTACCGATCATTTCTTGAAACCCTCTAGAGTCTTCTTGTTCCCTGCAATGCTTTCTAAATTTCTCCCTAATTATGTAGTTGCTTTCTTTTCCTTCCATCATTAACTTTCACAGTTGTTAATATTATAACTTATTTATCCAGTCACCCAAAGAAGAACACAGGGTATCCTCCTCCATTCATCATTTTCCTTCTGCTCTTTCCTACCCAACTAACTCTAAATATATCTCCATGCTTTGTCCTCACATCCTTTTCCAGTGCTCCTATCTTAGTAAACACTCTCATTATCTCCCACCAACTGATTGCAGGAGCTTTCTAATTAGTCTCCCTCTTTCTAGCCAGACTCCCGAAATTCCATCCTTCATAAATGCCACCAGCATGATGGCATCTTATCACTCCCCATTAAAAACCTTTCAATGGTTTCCCATTAAATGCAAGATAAAACCCAACTCTGTGATAAATGACCTACCAGATTTCCCTTTTTAAATCCTAGGCACAGCCTGTCTACTTAGTCTCACATACAAAACTGTGGTATAAAACTATTTCTAGTTTTCACATTTCCCTTACTAATCTCTGCACCTGTGTATTCATACAGGCCATTCCCTCTGCCAAACAATCCTTTTCTCTGTAAGCTGTTTCCTCTTATTTATGTTCCATGGTTCCATCAAAATTAGTTCTGTGTTCCTCCAATTTACTTTACATAATCTTTTGTTCTCATAGATTTTATACTTACAGATCAAAACTTTATTCTGAGTTTCAAAAGATTGTATTCAACTTCTTTTGCATATCAGTGGATACTTTATATACCTAAAATGTATTAGTCTTTCTCCCAAACTTATTCTTGTTTTCATTATTCAGGTTAGTGGCACCATCTAACTGTCCTCTGAAGAAAGCTAAATGCTTCCTTGTTTTCCCTTCATCTTTACTTCTACATATTCAATTTCTGTTCCATATAGTTCTGTCTGCCTGTCTATCTATCTATCTATCTATCTATCTATCTATCTATCTATCTATCTATCTATCTACCTACCTATCCCATATCAAAATACAGCTTCAACTTATTCACTCACTTAATCTGTGTAGATTAAGTCAGAAATGCACCATCCTTGACCAGTTCAATAACCTTCTTTGGAGCCTCTCTTCTACTGCTACATGGCTCTTAATCCATCATCCTGTGTTTCATGAAGAATTGCGATTTCTTCCTGAAAATTGTGAATACACTATACCTCTACTGAAAATGTTCTAGCAATTCCCCAGAGTCAACAAACAGTCTCTAAATTCACAAGTGTGACACTTTGCAGTCTCCAAATTCAACTTATTTTGTGGTCTGTACCACAAAAATAAGGATACTTAAATCTTTGCTCTTCTGCCTCAGAAAGCCATTACTGGGGCTTTAAAAAACTTAATTCTTTCAAAACTGGTCAGTGACAATTTTGTTTTTGTAAGATGAAATTGTAATGGCTTGAAACTTTCAAAAAGGTGACTAGAAAAGAATAGAGTTTGAAATTTAGAGTTGTGTAATGAAAAGCTAGCAAATGATCAGCAACCCTGCCAAAGTAGGTATTTAGAATAATGAAAAATAAAAACTGCTTAATAACTAAAGAGCTGTTGATAAATCTCTTAAGAAAAAAAGTACATCTTTGGAATATATATCAGGTTATAAAGAATAATGGTCAGTGTTTTTTTTTTTTCCCTTACCTTCCATGCACAACTGATCATAAATTATTACCCAAAACTGAAAATAAAATCTAAAATTGCACAAAACTGAAAATAAAATCTAAAGGATTTTGTATTACTTTTTAAAGCAGTTCAGATCCCTTGAATTTGAGCAGATACATTATTTCTTCTTTTACATCACCTTTCCATTACCTGCACTCCCTTCACAAAACACCATTTGAAGCAAAATGATATTTTTGGATCTTGGCAATACGCCAGGAACTAAGTTACCAGCAATGAGTTCTATTCCAAAAACCTGGAGAATGCAATGAGGAGTTAATCTGGGCTCAGTTAATTATATGTTTGTAAAGTCCTCTGTTGGTGTTTTTTCCCTTGTGTATTTATTTTTAACACAAACATATACACTCTACCGACTGCTGCAACCACAGTCATACCCTCTAAACTCCATGAATATTTACTTCCTCCATTTATGTGTTCAATAGTCAATACGTATTTATTGAGTGCATGCATATCTCAGACTTGATTGTTCTCTTGATGAAGTTTATATTCTAAGAAATAGCATTTATTGAGCTTACTACATACTATGAGTTGTATGCTAAGTATTCTACTTGTACCATCTAATTTAACCTTTATTCTCAGCATAATGTAGTGACTATTTCTTATTGTCTTACAAGCAAGAAAATGGATATTTAGAGAGATGACTACCTAATTGCAATGGAGGCAGCCAAGTATCTAGCTCAAAACTCAAAAACAGTAATGGACTATGGATTCTTAGGTGATAGGTGCACTATGTTAACAATGCCTGAAGGAGGAATTGTAGACTTCTATCATGAAGACAAATGTAAATCACTATTAACTCAATAAAAATATTCTTAAAAAGGGACAATTTAGAAAAAGAAATTAATATCCTTTAGTGGAGATTGTTCTATATTAAAAAATAAAAGAACCAATTCAAAATAGTTCCTTGTAAATAGTGTTGACCATAAATTGTAAGTAAGAGATCTAAGGTGAAATTTCTGAAAAAAATTGCTTAACCAGGCACAATTAGGTGACCAAAGTCCTTTCTGTCCTTTGGACTTCATTGTATTTTATGTTTAGATTGAAAAAAAAATCCTGATATCTAGAGCTAATATTGGCCATGAAGAAAAAGACCAAAGGATTTACAAAGAAACTAACATCCAGTCAGACTGCCTAGTGTCAGTATATTATGTCATGCGAGAAATGGAAAAAGAAATTTTATTTAAACTGTTGTTATTGGATTTCTATGATATGCTGTCAAACCCAGGCACAGAGCAACCCAAGTGATCTTTTAAAATGTACATCATATCATATTATTCCCCTACTGCTGTGTGGCTCCTCATCACACTGAAAAAGAAATCCAAATTCTCCTAAAGCTTAAAGTATACTGCCTTCTGCATTTTTCTCTGAACTCACTTGTTTCTCTCTCCCTGCAATCAAGTCAGTTCACCTCCTTGCTCTTCCTAGCACAAGCCAATCAGGATCTTCAGTACCTTCATATTACCTTCTCAGAACACTCTGGGACTTTTGCTTCTTTGATTGGTTGGAGGCTTCTTATGACTCACATTCTTAGCTTCTTGTCAACACTTCAGAGTTGTCTCCCCTAACCACCTATTACAACAAAATTACAAGTAGTTTACTATCACTATATCCCAGCTTACTTCTTTTTGTAGCAAATCTTACTATCTCATATTTTTATTTATTTATTTTCCCATTGACAGGTGTATAGTGTATATTACCTACTGCACCTCCATCAAAACAGAAACTGTTAATATAGCATTTGTTTGTTTTATTTCCACTAAACACCTCTGGCACCTAAATATTTCCTGACATATAGTGAAAGCAATAAATTATTTGTCAGATGAATGAATAGTGTAATAAACTTTCTTCTAAAAGATATCAAACTTTGCAATCTGTACTACCGAATTTTATCTCATGCAGGCTATAATTTAAACTATTTCAGATATTTAAGCATATGTTAGTATATAAAATAGTATTTCCATGTTTTTCTTTCTTTAATTATCTTTTAATCTGGTCATATTGCTGCCAATAATAATAAGATCGGGATATAAAAAACAAATAGATCTCAGACACATTAAAAAATCATTTTTTAAAGGACATTTTACAATCTACTCTGTATGTTGTTTCTAATTATATTGTAACATTGAGGGTATGCAAAAAGCTATATGTTTATTTTGGGAAATTTTCTGAGAAGAGGAACACACATCCAGAGTCTAAAGTATTGAGCATGAGTGATGGAGGGTGGTGGAGGACTGTGGGTTTTCTAGTGGTGGCAGAACCATTGTGCCCACGCCTTAGGTACTCAGTAACAGACCCTCACAGACACAGTATAAAGCTAAGGCAGTTGTAAGACAAGTTAAGATAGAAACAGGAGGAGAAGTGACTGAACAAACTGAGTTTAGCTCTGCAAAAAACTATAATCAAAATATTGTGAGATAAAATGACACTAGGCTTTGAATGAATGGTGAGTCTCACTACATAATAAGATTTTTGCCAGTCTAGTCATGTTTTGGATACTGTGCAACTTAAAATGAAATGTAGTAGAACTAGATAGTTTTGAAAGAGAAAACTGTAAAGATTATTATTTAACTGGTTTTATTTATACTGAGTACTAAAGTATTTATTCCAATTGGCTGGACTTGAACTACTTTGGTAAAAATTCTTTATTATATTTATTTATTTTTCTTACAATGTTGTTAATTTTATATTGTATTTGATTTCTCTCCTCTGGTATAGTCCCCATAGTACTCTTTAATTCAGATATGTAAATCCATGTATCTGTTGACAATGACAGAGGTAGAATTCTGGAATGAGATATCTATATGCGTTTGATTAGCTCTCCTACCCTTAAGCCCAAAGCTATACCCAAACTTCCTCTAAATTTCTTTTTCCTTCATTATATTTCCTATTTCTACATCAGATGTCTTATTTCCATGGTTCTGATTTCCATAAAATACATCTACTGGAGAGAGAGAAGGAGCTTGCAAAATCAGAATCTTGTGATTTTTTTTTCTACTTAAGATTTGGTTGGGTCTCTTAAAAGGAGTTACATCACAAAAATTGAATTATCTCTATAACTTTCATGACTTCATTGCCATGCTCCATTGTGTTACCCAAACCTTCCCAACATAAGACCCTGGGGTCCAAGGAAAATACCCTTGGAAGTATAGCCTATTTATGTCCTGAATGTCAGGACATTGTGGAGTGTCAGGAGTGAGTAAGGAGTGAGTTGAAAAAAAAAAAAAGTCAGAGAAGAGAGAGAGAGAGATTATTCCTAGGTTCTAAAGTCAAATTTTCATTTCTCATTAAAGAATTTTGACTGAGAAAATTATTCTAATTGTATTAAGGATCTACATTCCTCTTCACACAACTACAAATTTCCTATAACCCATGATATTCTATTCTAGAGGAATCTATACTGAACTAACTAGTAGCATCCTTGTTTCAAAGTCTCTTGACCATGAAAAGACTATTTAGACTTTTAGAATAAAATTTTTCAAGTCACTTAATCTTCCAGTTTAACTAATGATTGTATAGGGCTTGACTTTCCTTAGTTACATTGTGCAAAATATAAGCAGTTTCTGAACTTGTCACCAAAGAAAAGGTTTATGTTTGTCTTCTCTGCCCTGTGACTCTCTTTAAATTCCTGTTATTTTATGTGACTCTCTACTCTCTGCCATGATCTAAGACCCTATCCAACCCCCCCACCCACCAATGCTGTAGCAAAGTGTTATATTTGCTCTTTCTTATGCATAAGAATCAGAGCAAAAAATAAATTCCTCCTATTGTGGCACTAATAACTTTCTTCATATTTCTAAACAACTCTGAACAGCAAGTTTTCAGATATATTATAATGTAACCACTTCAAGCCCCAAGTCCTGATTATGTGTTCCTCTAATTTATAATAGTTTATGTTTAATTACAATATAATGCAAGTTTCAAAATTTAATATAGATAAAAATATTTCTTCTTCCTGTACATTTATTACAACTTACATTGGAATTAGCTTTATCTTTTGTGGAGATAAAATATAAATTTGAAGGTCTATTACTTTTTTGGAGTCTGTGGCTAAATGCAATGACCTGGATTTGAGATTTTGGGTAATCCCAACATGATGAGCCAAATTTTAAATTAATCTTAATATAATAAGTCTTTGAAAGAATAAGTCAAATGATTATTTTTAAAACTTATTTAGGAAAATTTTTTAAAGTCTAATGAGCAAACTCAAAGAACAAAATTACCACTTAACAATATTTGTAAGTACACTGATGTAAGTATATAGCCCTCTTTGACTTTGCTATAAACTCCTTATGTCACAATTTCTAAAGATTTTCGAATCTCTATACCAGCATCAAGCCTTTCATATACTGAATGACCAGTAATAAAGTACTGAATGAATGAACCTGATAGAAGAGTTCCACTATCTGAGAGTAAAGTGTTCCTATGAAATACTTTGCAAATCCCATATGCATAAAGTGAAGAGGCAATTACATTAATTTATACAAAAATAATTGGTGGGCTTCCCAGAACTAAAACCAAGCTACCAAATCAAATCAAATAGTATATAAAACCTAAAGTAATGCTGTTACAAGTGTAAAAATGATGTAATAATTATGCAGTCTATATAAAGTAGAAATAATGTGTGTACAGTACAGTTCCACTTACTAGAATTGGAAGACAGTGACAATATTGGAAGGCTAAGTGGAGCTGATGGTTTGTTAGACTGAATTCATATTCTCAAAAGTTGGAGTGGGTGGTAGTGGGTATGGGAGATAGTGGTACAGCAGAGAAAGGAAGAGAGTCAGCAAAACATTTCATCATAGTGCGACTCCATCAGGGCAGGCAGGTCATGAATGTCTAAATCTTCCTGTATATCTACCTGCCTTGATGTTCATGGTTAGATGTGGATGTCTTGAGACACTATATTATGCTTGACTGTTTACCCCTTGTATTTTTCTATCATGCAATTCATATACATTCAAAACATCCTACAAACCTGCCTAAGTCTACTATATATATATATCCTTTCAAAATTAGTCATATTTTTCTTCAGTCATTCATTGTAGCACTATCAATTGTCACAAAAATCTCACAGAAGTGCTTCATGCTCTGTTCACCACAACCTAAACATTTATTTACATCCAATTGTTTGCTTGCATAGCAACCTTAGGGGTTATCTTAGATTTTTCTGATATCTTAGGGCACATCTTGCTAAAGGATGCACAAGATAAACTCAGTAACACAGGTGCTCACAGACACAGTTTAAATGTAAGGCAGCTTGATTATGAGATGCCTCATATGGCTTCTGGGAAGCAACTTGATGGTACCCCGTCACTGCTGGGGTGTACATGGCCTCAATGACAACTGCCAAATGCCACTTTTGCCTTTCAAATTTTAAAAGCAAAAATTATCTTTGGATTTCTTTCAATTAGTGAAAACAGGTACTAACACGGGGCTTTAGGAAAAGTCAAGAGGCATAATGCAAACTTTCAAAACTGTAAGAGATACCTGTACCTTTTTTTCTTTATCATGGGCCTATGAAAAAAAGGGAAAGATTCCTTTTTGTTTAAGGACTTGATATTGTAAAAAAGGCTAATTATGATAGCCCATACTATAATAAGGCGAGTATTTACTCTCTTAGTGAAAGCAGTGTGGGGAAAATATTGAATCTATAGTATGAATGAAATTCAGAGAGGTCTTAACTTTATCTTTGAATTCTAATGTTGTGGATTTATTGAAAGAAATAACAAAAATAATAGGCTGTCCATAGAAGAGTTTTCTGTTGCTATAGTAATAGTTAATGGGACTGTAATTAGTGAAACGTGTGATTTGCCACAGACTGTTTGTGTTAACTGTTGAGATTGTTTAACCTTCACCAATGAGTCCTTTAAACAATAACCTAATACAATAATATTAGTATTAGTTTTCATAATAAGCTTTTTTTCAAAATACATTTTTCAATTATGCTATTCCTTTGTTAGTGTAGAAACACAATGTACATTTTGGTAATACTACGTTATTGACAAAAGTTTGCCAAACATTTTAAGTTTTACTTTGTTTCTTATTTTATTGAATGAAGATTTTAGGTTTCTTTTTGTTGTTGTTGTTGTTTTGTTTTTTCTTACATTGATTCCACAGCTCACTAGATTTAGAATTACCATAATGATAGGATGTGGTTGGTAGAAATATATGACTTCATCCTTTATAATCACCAGCATTGCATTTCCCAAAACAAGACACGCCAGGATATCAGTGAAGTGAGTCCCTCTTCTCGGATCTAATGTTTTTGTGCATGATGTGCAAAAGTGCTGACAGCATCATAATCCTGGCTGCCAACATAAAGATTTACAAGAAAATCAAGCAGACAAGAAACAATAAAACACAACTATGCTATTTGTGTTTCATGAAACTGTGTAAAACGAATAAAATAGAAGTGTCCAGGGGCTGGTTTCTAAATACTACCAATGTTCAAACTTTTGTTCCCAACTCATTATGGAAACATCTCCAAAGTTTCATTTTTTTAACTCTTCTATATTTCCAAAGATAAGTATATTGAAATACTGATAGAAATCTATGCACATCTAGCATTTTAATCATTTGTCTAAATGGATAGAAATATTTTCATAATTCTCATATTGTACTATTAGAAGTTTATACTATATTGGGATATAAAGTAATACAAGATGTTTTAGAAACACTGAAGAGTTAATTTAACTATGCAAATGTTCTCAATTTAAAATTACCAAAAGACACAAATACACTGATTTAAAAGAATACTTGCATCCTATGTTTATAGCAGCACTCTTTACAATAGGTAAGACCTGGAAACAACCTAAATGCCCAAAAACAGATGAGTGGATAGGGAAGCTATGGTACATATACATGATGGAATACTATTCAGCAATCAAAAAAGAAAAACTATACACATTCATAGGAACATGGATGGAACTGGAAGGGATTATACTCAGAGAAATAAGTCAGAAGGCAAAAGAAAAATACCAAATGGTTCCTCCCCTAGGAGGAATATAAGGGAACCAAATAAGGATCAAGGAAAGCAATAAGAGAACAATAATAATAATAACAATAAAGATATAAAAACCAAAAATGAAAAGACAAGGACAAATTGGGGACACTTGGTGGGGAAGGGGAGGGGGAGAGTTGAGGGAAGATGGGAGCATGGGGTACTGAGGTGATGGTGCACTGGTGATATGGTGATGGGGACTACATGGGGATTACAACTGATGTCAAATATATATAAATTAAAAGGAAAAATAGAATAAAAAAATTACCAAAGTGTTGAGTCATGAGTAATGTTTTTTGATACAGGTCTATCTCTACTTACACTTATTGTTAGTGAGCAATACTATGAAGCAGGTGTTTGACTAGTCCTAAAATGTTCACTTATTGGGCATTGATATATAATGTTAGAAACTATCAGAAAATGCAGAGGACTTTTAGTAACTCCATTCCTTAATATAATAATATCTTCTATGGTATATTAAGCATGACACAGTTTTTAATAACACCAGCCCCCTACCCTGTGGAAAGTTAGAGTCTAATTCTCTCTCCCCTGAATCCCCTATGGCATTAGTAACTTGCTTGACCAATAGAATGCTACACTCTGGGCTCCTGAACTAAATAACAAAAACTCTCTCTCTCTCTCTCTCTCTCTCTCTCTCTCTCTCTCTCTCTCTCTCTCTCTCTCTCTCTCTCTCTCTCTCTCTCTCTATNCAAACTCTCTCTCTCTCTCTCTCTCTCTCTCTCTCTCTCTCTCTCTCTCTCTCTCTCTCTCTCTCTCTCTCTCTCTCTCTCTCTCTTTCTCTAAAACATAACCATATCTTCATAAAATGAGGAAATTTGGAAGCATGGAAACAGGTGAAGATAATAGAAAGAATGTCATGTGAAGACAGAGTATTGGAGGGGTGTGTGTACAAGTCAAGAAATGCAAGAGGGTACTAGAAACTAAAAGATAAGCATTAAGCCATTCTTTCTCTGAGGCCTTTAGAAAAAGCAGAGTCTGGCTGGACATTTTAATTTCAGCCTCCAGCACCATGAGACTACAAATCTCTGTTGTCTTTAACCACTCAATCTTTTGGTAACTTTGTTATGGCAGTCCTAGGAAACTAGTAATATTTACTTTTGATCCCCAAGAATCTCATCATTGTCATAATAAGAGAGAGTTATGTAATACAATGAAGGCCTATGTTAAACATCCTAAGATTTTGGAAGCAGGATGTGGAAACATTAGGGGAAGTTTTGTGAAATAGGCACTTGAGCTGGACATAGGCATTCTGATGGGCTTCAGAAGGTAAAGATGGGAGATGACATTTCTGACATGGTGAATACTTGAAGCAAAGATGTAAAAGAAGGAAAATGTAGAACATTTTTAAAACAAAAACAGATTGTACTATGCTTTTTTATTGAGTGTGTTAAGAGAATTCTAAAACTATTGTCAATGACTCAGTTTAATTTGACTTCTAGAGTAAGCACACTGAAAAAAAAAATTCTGAATCGGTGATGGAAATTCTATGGGGACTACACATAGAAAAGAAAGCAAAAATTGTAAGAAAAAACAAATTTAAAAAAAGAATTCTGGTGTTTTTGGAGTCCTTTATTAAGTCTTCCTCCAGTAAGTCTCATAATAGATTAAAATTGTTTGATTATTCTCTGAATAGGAGCTACCAAACTCAGAATTTACTAAATAATAAAATTTTTAAACAGGATGCATCAGAAGAATGTCAGCATCTTGTCTGGTGACATAAGAACACTTAAAATTACTGTCATCTTTTATCATCATAAGTCCATTAAGGAAATGAGATTTCAACAATGACAAAGAAAACATGGTTTCAAAGTAATATATTATTTCTTAGTTTATTATATGTATAGAGGAAGCAATGGTTTTTAACATTGTAACTAATTTGAAGTTATATGTTCATTTCTCTTCAGATATATGTTATAGCACCATGTCTACCAACAATGCACTAAGATGTCAATACAAAACACTGTGAACTCTCCTCTCCCCCACACCCACTCTCTGTTACATGTAGTTCTACAGTCAGAATTCTATGGTTTCTTTTGGTTTAGTTTTTCTGTGTCTTTGTTTGTTCTCTACATTCCATATGAGTGACATCATACGGTATTTGTCTTTCTCCTGACTTATTTTGCTTACAATCATCATCCCCATTTCTATCCATGTTGTGGCAAATGGTAAAATTTCATCTTTTTTAATAGCCAAATTGTATCCCATCCCATTGTGTGTGTGTATATGTGGATGTGTATGCACCACAACTTTTTTTTTAATACATTTTGAAACTTAATCTTTTTTTTTTTTTTAAAGATTTATTTATTTATGCATACAAGCACTGGGGTACAGGCCAGAGGTGTGGGGGGGGTGAGAGGATTCACCACAGAGAG
>JAGFMF010011418.1:8286658-8330321 GCA_019455555.1 Galemys pyrenaicus
CCCCTCCCTGGCCGGCAGCAGGGATCGAACTCATGCTGCAGTGGCTGCGGTTTGCTTCATAGTGCGTTGCTTAACCCACTGCGCCACCACGGAGGCCCCTGAAACTTAATCTTTTTAAAAAAGATTTATTTATTTATTTTACATAGAAGAACTGGGATGTAGGCCAGAGGTGCAGGGGAGAAAGGGTGGGTAAAAGGATTCACCAGAGGACCTCCCTGGTGGTGCAGTGGGTTAAGCAATGCTCTATAAGCAAACCGCAGCCACTGCAGCACAAGTTCGATCTCTGCTGCAGTCCAGGGCGGGGACCCACATGGCATAGCAGACCTCTCCTGCCTCACCCACTGCTCCCCTCAGCAGTGTGGTTCAGTTAGTCTGCCTGTTCTGCTCCCCACTCTGTGTCTGGTGAATCCTCTCACTGCCCTGGACCGTAGCCTGCACCCCAGCTCTTGTATGCATAAATAAATAAATCTTAAAAAAAAAAAAAAAAGAGGACTCACCAGAGACAACATGAGGAGAATAACAGATGGATCTACAGAAATACACTGCTGAGCGGAGCAGCATGGGAGACAGGAGAGGTCTGCTGTGCCATGTGGGCTAGTTCCCTGGCTAGAGATGGAACGCAAGCTCTGTGCCACCAGACAGGCCCCTACCACAACTTCTAATCCATTCATCAGTCACTGAGCATTTAGTTTGTTTCCATAATTTGACTATTGTTAGTAGTGTTGCAATGACCTCAGAAAATCAAAAAGAGATAGCTTTGTGAAAAATTCCTCACATTGCTATTCTTTCTCATTCCCTCAACCAAATCTGCTATTTGAGAGTGCCCATATGGGGGAAAAGTCACTTTAAAATTAGACATGTGAGGGCCCTCCATATGGGGCGCAATGGGTTAAAGAACACACTATGAAGCAAACAGCAGCCACTGCAGCACGAGTTTGATCCCTGCTGCCACCCAGGAAGGGGACCCACATGGTGCAGGCAGACCTCCCCTGCCTTGCTCACTGCTCCCCTCAGCAGTGTATTTCTGTTGATCTGCCTGTTCTGCTCCCTGCTCTGTCTCTGGTGAATCCTTTCACCTCCCTGGACTCGGGCCTGTACCCCAGCTCTTGTGTGCATAAATAAACAAATAAAAAATAATAAAATTAGACATATGGAAGGGTTTCCACACAGCATAATCACAGTTGTTGACATAAACTAAGGCTGATGGTGGTGACAATCTTGGGTTTTATTTAACAGATTTTCTTATAGGTAGACGTAAGAAACATGAAGTCACAATCATTTTCATGATTTTCCTGAGATTACATTTAACAATAGGTGATTTTTTTTCTTTTTAAGAGAAGTGGTAATTTCCCTGCTCTTTTTCAGAAACATGGCTTTTGGTTGAAGTGACCATAAGCATCAGAAAGGATTTGAAAGCTAGTCTTCTCCAACATGCTCAGGAAAGACCTTGCAATAGTCTGTAAAACTTCCTATATAATTTATATAAATCTATCAGAGAGTATATATAAAATTAATTAAGATAATTTTGAGTTCAGAATATTAATAAAAATCTTTTATTCATGACTATGAAATACCATACTATTTCTCTGCTTCCATATATTAAAACAAAACCTGTCAATAATTCCATATTTCTCAGTTTCCTCTTGGAAAATTTGACAAAGAACTATTCTTCCCCAAGTGAGCACTTTAACTTCTTCCTAAAGAAAGTGCATCTATATATAATATATTTTTATGATGTCCTACTATCTATGGAAATGAAGAAGCATTGCTTCTATTAATTATATTCATTCTTTTGTTCATTCATTTATTAAGAAAATATTTCTTGAATATCTATATTTGCTACATATTGCATTGGATAAAAGTTTAAAAAAAAACTCTTTAAGAACTCACACTGGTAAACATACTTGGGAATCCAGTAGTTTTTTGACCATATTAATAGCTAATTTGCAAAAAATATATACACTATCGTGGAAGAAAATGGCACAGAGTGTTGTGAGAAATCTACAAATGCTTCATGGGCAACAGGTAATTTTGCATCATTTATTCTGGAAAGATTTAGACATTGATCACTTGCCAGGGAGCTGTTGGTATGTTATCCCAATGCAGAAAGAGTGATAAATGTTTACCTTTTGTGCTCCCTGACTTCTCCCTCTATACATACAAGAGATGGTTCATCTGAATAAACATTAAGGAAGAATATCTGATAGAGAAAGAGTATGAGCAGGTCACAGAGTCAGTTCCAACGCTCTGCTTCCTGAAATGTGTTGTTCCCATAAACAACATGTATCTGGCCTAATAGACATCTGAAATGAGTCAAGGTAAGCCTTGGTGAATCCAAGTTTTAGTGGGGCCCTATAATTACCAAGATTGAGCCATCAGGTTTTTCTCATTTCTAAAACTTGTGCTCAGTGCTTCCTCCCCACTCTGTGGCCTCAGTGTTTGCAAATGAGTACTTTTGGGAGACTGCAGCATAAGTGACTGGGAAAGTTATCCTGTATTTGTATATACTGAGGAGACCACACATGAAATGGAGATACCAAATAATTAGTAAGACAGATCTTTTTATTCAATCTTTTTTTTAATATAACATTGATTCCATGTTCTGACTCTCTAGAGTATTGAATTGGGGAAAAATTCCAGAAGGCACTCATTTTGGATATCATGGAAACTTTTAATGGGGGGGGGGGGGTAGTTTTTGCAATGCTATTTGATTCTCTTATAACCTAGATTCATGAACTTATTCTGCAAACACAGCAGTTGAATAAATCATCTGTGAATGAAAAGTCAACAAAACAATGAATGAAAACCCCCAGTGAACGCAATACTCTTTTCATACGACACAAGAAAAAGAGATGTACATGGAATGAAAGAAGTTAGACTTAGAGATGTTTGGGGGTTTCCAATCACTTTGCATTTTTGTAAAAGTGGATCTCACTGATGGTTAGTTCCTGCCTCATGCTGACAGTTTACAAATAAGAATAGCAAGGTCCCATTTCAGAGCAGACAGTGTGGAGCCCTCCTCAAAAGCACTTTAAAATTAGAGTGACAGAGCTTCACAAGCATTCCCGGTAGTAAAGGATGAATATTAATGCTTCAAAAAAACCAATAAACTAGATCTGCAGTGTTTCACCTCCCCCTTATTGCAATGCAAAGATAGGCCTCCTGCAGTTGGACTATTTTGTTGTCTTGATTTTACACTTATAGGTAGAAAAAGCACAAAAAAGTAACTCTTGTTAGCAAAACTTATCATTCTGTTGCTATATCACTTCACTGGAGATTGTTCTCTAAACTTTTCCCAATACAGACATATATACATACATGCACACATTAACATATATTCAACAGAAAGTTTTTACTTTATTAAAAATCTTATGGAATTGAGCAATCCCATATGAGGCAATGTAGCATGGCTTGAAGATGTCTAAAACAAATTTTGACCTTGCATTTACTGCTATGCAATTTGGGGATAAAACTTAACCTTGTGACTTCCTCTAATATATAAAGGAGACAAATATATCAGCTAGTAAAAAAACTTACAAGCCTGTTAAATGATAGAATGGAACACATTAAAAATTTCAAGAATTTATTGTAGCATTTATCCATTGGAACAAAGGGGGTAAAACAAGAAATAGGAGCATTCTGCAAACAGGAGCTGGGTAGAGACGTGCCCAGGAAATGTGAGGAAACAGAGAGGAAATTATTAGGTTTACTAGAGCTTACAGTTCAATTGCTTGTTTGTGATTGTCTGTCCTTAGTTTTGCTTTCCAGACAAGGCATTTAATATAACCTACCAAATAATATATAAAACTTAAAATAACACCAGCATAACAGTAAAAGCATAAATGTGATTAAAAAAAAACAGTCTGTATAAGATAGAAATAATGTGTGTACTGCATAATTTCACTACAAGATTTGGAAAGGCAGTGGGTGGCTGAGAGTACTGATGATGGTGTGTTAGGATGAGTCTTCATCCTCAAAAGTTAGGACGGTGGGACAAACAGGAGGGGGCGGGACAGGGTGGACAGTTCACTAATCTCTATAATATCTTCATGTCAACATCAAGTCATCATAGTTTTGAATTGTGCCTGAGCATCTCCATTTCATCTCAATTAATTTTGTGCACCCATTAGCAAGATGCTTGGAGGTGTCACTCACACAGCTGGGTTGCATGTTGCCTTTGTGTCAACTGCTGCAAAAGTGAACATTACCCACTTTCCAACTTTTACCATAAAAGCTGAAATCCCTTTTGGATTTATTTCCATTAGCATTAACAAATCAGGCACTAATGTAGGTTTTCACAAAAGTAAAGTGGCATAATGAGAGCTTCTGAAATGTGTAGAACATCTGTATTATCGAATGGGGATTTTTTGGAGCAGGCCTGGAGTCTGAGGACACCAGACAGGTTTTTTCTTGATTCTTGTCTTTGGTAAGGAAAAAATTCAATGTGGAGACCAAAGTAATAGAAAAGCAAGAGATTTATTGATAGATAGGAATAAGGACAGGAAAGCTCGTTGAGCAGAGAGGGGTCCTGAATGGGTAGTCAACTGATAGACAATAGAAGGACAGAAAAGCTCTCCCAGCAGAGGAGTCTCTAATGTGTAGCTGCTGAGGGGGTGAGAAGCACCCCAGTTCCTTATATGAGAGGGCCTATATAGTGAGCAAGAAGTGGGGGCTTTGGCTATTGGGTAGTTCTGTGCTGTGTCTCTTGTTGATTGGCTGGGCCTTTGGGGCCTCCTAGGCTACCGAGGGTCATTGCATATTCCCACTTTACCTGGCCTACCAGCTTTGGTTCATTGCTATTGTGCTATAAAGTTGGTGTTCTGAACATTCCATTTTTAACTGAATTGGGGTAAGGTGCCCTTCTGGTCTGCAGTTGTTTCCCAATCAGGCTAATAAATGGACTTGGGGCTTGGGCACCCTGTAACTGTCTGTGCCCATTTCTCAAATTCTTTCTTTCATTATCATCATCAATGGCAGTAGCCATATGTGTGAAAGTTGATTAATCAAAGAATAACTGATTTTTTAAACTGTGTTTGTGCTGATCAGAGTGAAAAGGGGTGGAAAAAGAGGTGGAGAGTGATAATAAAAGGCATCAGGGTCCTCCCTGGTGGCACAAGGGATTGAGAGCCACACTGTGGGCTTCTGCAGCCACTGTAGCATGAGTTTGATCCCAGGCCAGGCTAGGGACTCACATGGTCAGGCAGACCTCTCCTGCTTTGCCCGCTGTTCCCATCAGCGGTGCATTTCAGTTGATCTACCTGTTCTGCTACCCACACTGTCTCTGGTGAATCCTCTCACCCCAGGTGCCTCTGGCCTGTGCCCCAGCTCTTGTATGCATAAATAAATAGATCTTTAAAAACATAAAATTAAAATTAAAAAGCATCAGATAAATCCAGTTCCTAGTTTGACTCTGTCACTGCTTGTAGAACCTTGGAAAAGTGGTTTAATCTCTCAGGCCTCTTATTTAATATAAGAATAATAGCTGTACTTACTTTATAAGAGCTTTGAGAGAATTAAAATAGATTTTAAGTAAAATTCTCAATGTCTTTTCTGGTATGTAATTAAGTGCTCAAATAGTGTTAGCAATGATTAACACTGACATTTTATTATTCAATCTCAATGAAGGTCAATCCTGGCAAGCTAATCCTGAATATCTAATCCAAAAAAATTGCAGATTAAAGAAGAGCATTTCAAATCTACTAGAAACAAAAGCAATAAAATCTGAATGGACAGGAAAAGACACAAACTCCAAAAACACTGGAAACGGAAAGGGAAAGCTTAAAAAGATATGTATTTTATGTATTTAATAATTTATAATACACCAAGTTCCAGAATCTAGTATAAGCACTTCATAATATTAATTTATATGATCCTAATAATTCCACAAAGCAGGTACTATATTTATCTTGATTTTACAAGCAAGGAAGGAGAGGCCAGGGAAGTTAGTTAATAGAACCAAAGTCATACAACTACCCAGTAGCAGAGCCAATATTTGAAGTCAGATAAATGCAGCAGAATCTACATGTTTACCCATTCTATTACTATATATAAACACACGATAAAAATGTATTGGATCACTGGCTCATGATAATGGAGACTGAGCAGGACTATGATCTGTCATCAGCAGACTGGGAAGTTGGTGGATTAGAGAGTTGATGGGTTAATACCAGTCAAGTCCAAAGACCTGAGAACAAAGAAAGCTGAACTCAGAATATGTATTTTGAGCTCCAGGAGTCAGGCAAATTCAACTTTATGTTCTCTGCCTTTATGCTCTGTTTTGGTCCCAACTAACTAGATGATGGCCCTGCACAATGAGTAGAGCTGTACTCATATCTATGGATTCAAAAGCTAATTTGTTCTAGAAACACTCCACAGACATACTAAAGGTAATGCTTAATCAAACATCTGAGCACCCCACAGTCTACTCAAGTTGATATATAAAATTAAAGATAACAGCTAAAATATGAAGCTAATAATATTTCACCAGATGTAAGCATTCTTTCTTCTACAATGACATATTATAATTATTTTAAAAATGAGACTTGAGGTAAATTTTAGATTAATAATAATTGTGTGAATTATATAATCGAGAAAAATAAGATGGTCCCTGCTTTACAATGTTTAAAAAAATGGTAGTTTTCTTTGTTTGAAGCTACGTATGTTACATCGATATGTACTTGTGTAGTTTCTAGTCCCTTTCACAGAACTCATGTCTCTCCCATATTTTACATAATAGCTACTACTGCCAATATTCACTTCCTGAACCTCTTTCCTCTTTTTTTTTCTTAATTAATAGAAATTTATGTGACTTTGGGGGAAAAAACACATTCTAGTACACAAAGAGCATAGTAGGATCATAACATCGGGTTCAAATTTTGCAATTCCCACTTAGCAGATTTATGGGTATGGGCAAATTTTTGAGCCTCTCTAAACTTCATTTTCCTCATTTGTAAAATGGAGATGAAATCTGCTTCAAGTGGCGGATATGAACATTAAAGTTAATATATGAATAAGGACCTAGAATTGTACTAGCCTATAGTCAACAAATTCTATAATTTTAAGGGGACATGATTGAAGAAATATTTATTGCTAATGTTAACCAACTAGACCAAAGCTTTGCATTATAGCATCAGAAAGTAAGTCTTCTCCAATACAAGACAATAATCAGTGCCCACATGGTGTGAAGAGCTAAATACTCTGGAATAGGCTTTCTCAGTGCTTGTTTGTTATGATAGAAAGGGCATCAAGAAGTGAATCTGTTACTGGATAGAAGACAGTCTGCAGTAAAATTTTAAATAACCTCTTTATTGGGGTCCTGTTGGGACTTTTAAAATATTTTTAGTGATATATCACAAACTATTTATCTTACACATGGAGAAAAGAAACTCCAGTCAATTAATGTTGGCCTGCAGGCCTTGGTGTGAAATGCCTGAAAGGCATCACCATCTCCATTTTACAGATAAATGTAGTTAAGAACTGAGAGATAACTAAGAAAGTGCAGGGAGTTCAAGGAGCCTGCCACAGAGGCAAAAGTGAAAGGGGGGGTACTTAGAGATAAGCTGAGAGGTTGCTAAGGACCCCAATGTCCTGCCATTACTGCTCAGAAGTGAGACAGAATGAAGCAGAAATCTGCACACTACTTCCTGCTAGGGTGTGCTACAGGAATGTTCTCTGCAACCTTGAATACCATTTGCCCCCGTTGTTAGCAGCTATTAGTGAAGACACTCATCTTAACCACATTTCCTTTGTCATCATATCTGTTCATTTACCAAGAAATTATGTGATGTTACTATTTCAGGATCTTCACATCAACTGCTTTGGCACTGGATGTCACTGCTGATCCATGCAAAGAGACAAGCATGCCTGCTCCTCTGTGAGTTCAGAGATGGACCAGTGCCTCAGGGAAGACTTCTTCATGACCTTGGGAGATGAACACTGTACCCCCAGCTGGCTTTTTTTCAAATTCTAAATCTAATCTCTTGCAAGATTAGAAAAGAGTCCAGGTCAAAGGTCAAGAAAATTCTAAGGCATGCATTTATTTAGATCCATTCGAAACTCAAAGTACTAGAAAGGACTAGATGTGAGCATGAAATTCAGGATTTACTGTACACTTTATAAACAGAGCATCCAAACAACATTTTTAACACCCTAAATATGCATCTGAATAAGAATGAATTACATCATCATACCATCAAAAAAATCCAGAAGTAGTTCTTTGGTAAATGAGACACAAATATGAATTATTGCTTCTTATCCCGGTCACTTCACAACCAAGTAAATGCCAGTAATCAAGGCTGTTAAAACTTTCAATCTGACCTTCTACACTGCTCTTCGACACAGCAAGCACAGCAGGCACTGCATTTTAGGACAATTACAGACATAACTCAAGTATTTACAAGTTGTAATAGAACAATCTTTTTGGTATTTCCGAGTAAATCTTGCAACAGTGGTGGCCCATCAGTGTTGGGGAAAGACCAATTGGTCCTGAGGGTGGAAAATAATTTTCAAGTTCAAGTTAGGGATGGCATTTCTTCATCTACTATATTCAGAGTTGAATGATTGTACTGCAACATTTATTTTTTCTTCATGATTTCCTCATAACAAAGTTGTGGTTACTTTAGCAGGGGGTGGAAAACTGATAAGTGTAATTGCTATAATTACAGGATGTATGGGATGTAAATATTTGCAAGGCAATTAAAAACTATTTGCCTCTTTAGCTTCTTAAAATAAAGGGCACATCTGAACAGCAAGCAAGTAGAGATTTAACAAAAAAGAAAAAACTAGAAAAGATTTTAAGTGACAAGAATATAAAATGATTTATTGAACATTCATTTTGTGGTTTGGTCAGAAGTGAATGGAGGGGTAAAAGATCAAAATATTGTGGATCAGGAGAAATCTGTCATCAAATACCTAAAAATACATTTCAAGAGAACACCCCTGGGATATAAATGATCATAGTGTGTGGCATTGTCAATTTTTCTTGTCAAATAACCACATTATGTGGGGAATATCTAACTTCAAGTTGTTATTTTAACAGGTCAAGGGGTTTGTCTTATTCACTGGATACCTGTAGGATGGTGGTCAAAGGGTGTCATCCAATAATGGCAGTTTTTATTCTGTAAAAATAGCTTTGATTTTGCATTTTTATCTGACTCATAATGTAAAGATTTTCTAATTTTCTTTCTCCATGCCAAGTAATATTTTGATTGTATTTTGCTCATATCTACTGAATTTCTAATGCATTCCAAACTTCACTAGCAACAAAAAAAAAATAGTAAAAAGAATATATCCTGAACTTTACTGATGAATGGTTTGCATAAGGTAGGGATGAAGAACTTGGAACACTGGCATACTTCCATAGCAAGACTAAAATTTATGCACCACAGTTTAGATGCACAAAAATAAGTTGCTATGTTCTATGATTCTATGTTGCTATGTCCTTGAACTTCTGTTTCTCTAATTAAAATAAAAATACTCCAAGTGAAAAATCCTTAAACAGACGATGAAGAATACCTTCGTTCCTTGTGGTTAAAAAAGACTTTTGGGTTAATTCTGTCTCAAGAATAAAATTCAATCAGTTTGGATTCCTTATCATCTTTGTGTTTGTAAGAGGACACCTAAAGACATAACCTCACAAGAAACCAGAAAAGGGGACTTGAATTGATAAATCATCTTTCACTAGTCTTGCTGACTCTAACTGAGGAATAACCAACAGATCTCAGCCTTGGTCCCTGTCCTCACTGCACACGT
Source organism: Galemys pyrenaicus (assembly GCA_019455555.1). Lineage (NCBI taxonomy): Eukaryota > Metazoa > Chordata > Mammalia > Eulipotyphla > Talpidae > Galemys > Galemys pyrenaicus. Next base: position 8,296,409 of record JAGFMF010011418.1, read on the forward strand.
TTGTTGATGCACCTGTAGATTATGGTGCTCAAGGTCCACACTCTTGGGATAGGTAGAGAGTGACTGTTCCCGTGGAGCTCAACAGAATCCTCATGTTCATTGGACTCGATATGTCTCTTCTTTCTGCAGCTTTGATTCTCTGAGATATGATGGTGTTAATTGGTGTCTGTCAACTTTATAGGGGTTTCCTCACCTAATCATGGAGAACTTTGGGTAGTTTTGTCTAATTTAACTTAGTTACACTTACTTTTAAGTCTCAATCACCTACTTCTTCCTTTATACAGCTGTGTTGGAACATCTGAACCTTTTCCATGGAAGTCACAGACAGCTAATCAGGTGCTTGCTGTCCTAAGGCTGTAGGCCTTTCCACTTCCTGCACTGACCCAGTTCACAGAATCACGTTGTAAGAACACATTGCAAGAAAGCACAGCAGAAACTTGTATGGTCCATTTTTCCCTTCCTCAGTCTGACTTCAGATTAGCATTTCCATCATAGTGTCTTTGCTTCTGTCCAACCTCCACCCTAGGGATCTTGAGTAGTATGCTCGCCCTCATCTAAATCACTTGTTTCTTGTTTTATTCTTGAAGTTCTGCCATTCCTAATCTTCAGAAGTGTAAGAAGTCTCTACTTCCATTTTCTATCTGAAAGAAATTATTTACTTCTAGGATCACAGAATCTGGGAGAAAAGCTCTTTGCCTTGAATTGCAATTTACACCTTTTGCAGTACAAGGGAAAATCTCCCCTGACTTACTGAGGTTCTTCTTAGACTGATGAAGCAAACAATTCAGACACATTAGTAGGAAAAAAAGATCAAATTTAATCATACATTTTGGAAGATTTGCATAGCTATAAATCCTAGAAAAAATGAAGCAGAATAAAGGTTTATATATTAGGCCAACCAGTGGGATAAGGAGCTAGAACACCAAAGAAAGAGAAGGGAGACACATAGGAAGAGAAAAGGGTGACTCATATCACAAAACCAGATCCTCAAGGGCCCTCCCTGGTGGCACAAGACATTAAGCACTGCACTATGAAGCATCTGCAGCCACTGAAGCACAAGTTTGATCCCGGGGCCCACATGGCACAGCAGACCTCTCCTGTCTCACCTGCTACTCGCCTCAGCAGTGTATTCCAGTAAATCTGTCTGTTCTGCTCCCCACTCTGTCTCTGGTGAATCCTCTCACCCACGCACCTCTAGGTTATACCCCAGTTCTTGTATGCATAAATAAATCTTAAAAAAAACTAACAAACAAGCAAACAAAAACCAGATGATCCAGATGTTTGTCCCACTATAACAGAGGTTTCTCCAACTAAAAGCCTATTTCTAAAGATGACCCTGAATCTGGGTATCTTTCTTTTAGGCAATTTGACAGTTTCTCTTCCAGCTTTCCATGTTTCTATCAACATGCCGAGGTGACATGAACTGAGAAAAGCCCACTCAGGACATTTTGGAGAGAGGCCTATCCTCCACACCCTCCGTACATAAAGGAAGATTTGGGATTAGAGATTGGTTTTCATTTTCCATAAAATCCTGATGTGGCATATATTATCCTACATGAGCCAAAATCAAAAACAAAAAACAGACCATATATGACTTGAATTCTAAATTGAACACTGACTTAATTTTCTATTATGTCCACTGAAGCAATAAATTCTCTGAATTACAAATTATGAGACAAGAAAATTAAAACAAAATTTAAAAAATCAGTTTGTCTTAAAGTAATTAACCATCTTACATGACATTAAGAGGTGCTCATTAAAAGATCCTGTGTAGTTACCTAGTGATTTTCAATTCCATACAAAATTACACAGCTCTAAAGTGAATCACCAGCTCTGTCAAGCTTCTCTCTCAGGTCTTTATAAGAGAAAAAAAGATTTAATGACTCTAAGGAAAGATACACCCAATGGAGAGAAATTGCCAAAAGGCATATTTTTGACCATAGTAGAGTGCCATCTGATGTCATATTTTTGACCCACAGAAATTAGAGTCTGAAATTAGTACGTAAGGTAAAAACTATAGAAATCATCTCTTTTTTTCTTTATTTATATCTATTTGACATCAATTGTGGTCCCCAGGGATTTCCCACCACCATTTCACCAGTGCTAGAAGTTATCTTTGAAAATATTTTTATACTAGTTATCTATAAATATATTCCACTCAGCTGAATCTTTCTAAAATGTGATAGAATAGTATGTTTCAGTCTAATGGCCAGTTTTTACTTCTTATATGGTATATATTGTATAAAAAAGGTGTCTTCAAACTCTGTAATCATATTGAGTGAAACATTGTAAGAGGCTCATAAACATGAGACAATGGATTGAAAAATAATTATTTCTCTCTCTTTCTCCCTTATAATGTAGAGTTCATTTGCCTAGATAAACTTAATAATTGTGTGACTCCACCATATGCAGGAAAATGTTCTAATAAATATTATTTTCAATTAAATGGGGTGTAAGTGTGCCAGAAGTAATCAGATAATAATAATGAAAATTATGATCATTATAATAGCATTGGATGTCTGTGATAGGCAAATTATCTCATTTAATTCTCAAAACAAGTTGATGAAATAAACTGTATGACTATCTTTACTTGGAGAAAAATAAGTGAGGTGCCTCTACAGTTTTCTATAGACAGTTTCTATTGAGTATGCCAATTTACATTTCCACCAAATGTATAAGGATTCCTTTTACTACACATTTGTACTAATATTTGCTGTTTTTTGTTTTTTTGGTAATAGCCATTCTAACTTGTATGAAGTGTTATCTTGTGGTTTTGATTTGCATTTCCCCAATAAAAAGGGATCGTGAATATATTTTAATTTACTGTTGAGAATTTCACTCATTTGTGGTAGATGAGAAGTAAACAAAATAAAATAAAAAACAAATCCTTAGACTACAAAACAAAATAGTGGTTACCGAAAGGAAAGAGGAAAGTGAAGTGGGTAAATTGGGTAAAAGCACTAAATTAGACTTTTGGTGAGAAGCATATATTGTTGATCTATAAGTCTGTATACCTGAAACTGATATAATATAAACCATGTTATTTCAACTTAAAAGAAATAAAGCTGGGCGGTACTATTCAGAGAACGAGATAGCTTACAGCATTAAGTTATCAGCATAGAGAAAAGGCAAAGCATTTTTTTAGTGCCAGTAATCTTAGACTTATGCATTTTCTCATTTAAAAAATTCTGAAAGTGGAGTTATTGCATTAAATATGATATGAACATAAATATGTACATGAAAAATCACTGGAAAAAAATCTGTATTTCTATAAGGCCTATGAGAAAGAAAAAGAAGAAACTAACTATAAAGTAAGTTTGATATTACTAAAGAGCTATAACATTGTCTTTCTGGAATTCCAATATAAAATAATTCATAAAATGTCTGGGTGCATTCAGAATTGAATAGATATATTTTCTGGTTGGTGAGTTTCTATTGTTTCCATATGTACATACCAATTAAAACAATTTTAACCTTAATTTGTTATATAACATTTCAGTTTTGTAGAGTTTGCTTTTTAACATTAAACTCTGTCCCTTTCTGCATGCTAATCCTCAAAAACACTTTCTAAATCAGTTCTTGCCTGATAAATATGTCCATTTGATATAGCTTTTGACTCATGTTACGTAAGAATTCTGATTTTTTTTTTGAGCCACAAATTAGAGGCAAGAAAGCACGAACCCACAACATTTTCTTTCCTCTTTGTAAGTTTATCCAAAGGTGAGGAGACATGTCTTTCATTAAGTAGATAGCAATTTCTGAAAGTTTTCAGAACCAGATGGATGAAATGATAACCTCTTTGTTGATTAGAATGTCTGATTCTCTCTGAGAGACCTTAAAGGAAGCCAATTAGTATCAGCAGATGTGCTTGCAATGGAGAAGGGGAAGGGGACACAGGCAGGAGTAGTTTTTCAGGGACTTGGATTGGAAAAAAAAGAAAAACAAGATTTCTGGAGGGGGAGAATGCTGGGATTATGGTTTGATGTAGAAAGTCATAAAGAAACAGTGTAGGAAAAGGGGTTAGGAGATATAGGGAAGGGCAGTCACAAATCTGGAGGAGATCTGTGTTATGGAACTAATGTGGATACTGTATACTCAAGTGTTCATCAGGGAAATTATGCTTAAGAAGTATAAGAAACCAGAATGTATTCCACTAAGAGGGGAAGATATATATCACATTGTCTTTCATTCCCAGATTGTACTGGAATCAAACATAGTATGGTGTTAGATCCAAATAAGGTTCCAAAATTCCTCAGAGCTCAGTCTACCTCCCCAAATAATTCTGAATATAGCCTAGTTCACTAATGTTCAATCAAGGTGTAGTGAAAGCCACATCATCGGTCATTAAAATTTCTATTCTCAATGTCTACTTACAGACTACAGTACATGATGTACAGTGCTAAATTTTTATTGTAAATATATGATCTACATTTATATTTCATAAAAGTAGCTGTTAAAAAAGTAGATTGACAAATATGTTTTTCCAAACATATCTGGAAATTTTCCAATGATGAAGCAAACAGCAAAAACCATTTTCTATTAATAGTCACTTCTACATTGACTACACTGGTTTATCATTCTTTAGAATAATTGATTTTCCTTTGAAGCAAAAATATATCAGTTTCAAACTATGTCTACACAAATTAAGTAATATCATTAGCATCTGTGTCAACTCATTATTATTAATATCAAGTTCAAAGGAAATATTTCATAAATTAAAAAGCAGTTCTAAAAATTTCTTAATATTAGTGTTACTCAAATTTTTCTTCTACTTTTTGTAACCAGTTTACATAATATTAGTAATCATAATTTAAATGTTTGTATTCATAGAGAAAAGTGTGAGAAACATTGTTGTTTTGTAATACAAAAAAATTCAATGTTAGCATAAATTCTTATATCTTACTAACTGGGTCAGAAATAGTTTTTTTGGGGTTTCAAATTTATATAATTTTGACCAGAATAATATAACTGAGAAAACATACATGAAACTGTCATTTTCAACTCTGCCTTTTATTAAAAAAAATCTTGATTAGGAATTAACAATATAATACATTTTTGCAAATTGCTTCCACAACTCGCTCACTGATTATTGGCAAGAAATACAAGATTACTCAATCCATTGTCTTTATTTCAACATTTTTATAAACTCTCAATGATTTATGGCCTGCATTCTATGCATATCTTACCTTTAAAGCTAAATTTGAAAAATTTAACTTTTTCATCTCTAAGAAAGCATAGTACAAATATATTCAATGTATTCATTATAGTGGAAAAAAGCAATAAAGGCAACATCAGTCTCTTGTTTCCAAATTTCAGTATGTCTGAATTTTTGACACACTGTAACTGTTGTTTATTAAAATAGAAACTGATTTTTTCATATCCACCTGAGATTCTTTTTGATAAAAGTGAGAGTCTAAAGTATGTACATTATAACTTGATGTTCAAGCTCAAGAGTTGACATTTCTTTATAAATTTGAAAGTCCACTGAAATGACAGTATTAACTGAGCAGAATCTCATATCACATGATCCATCTAAAGTTAAAGATTAGATTTCAATTGGTTGAATTTTCAATTGGTCTTTAATATTGTTAGAAAGACCTTGAGTTCTACTGCTAATTGTTTGATTACTTAATTGAAGGTCTTTCAGACAATTATCTAACTATATTAACATAATTTTAATAATGATTTCTTTTATTCTATATCTAAAATATATCTCTTGCATAAGATAAACATGTTATTGTTTATCAAGGATACAAGCTCAGAGTTTGTTAAAAAGTCATTTAAAATTTGTTAGACATTTAATCATCAAATTTACTATACATTTGTCAAAAAAGTCTTAATACTGTAAACTTTATTATTATCTGAAATATTTTTAAACTTCAAACGTTTTTTTACCCAACATGAAAGCAATTGTTACTTGCAGTGACAGCGTTTCAGTTTTACAGAAGGAATTTATGAGCATTTAATAGATGATACTCCACACTTGCCTTAAACAGAGGTCCTTTTGATAGTCACATTTTACTTTCCATACATTTGAATGAAGTAGTACAGTTCCCCCATACCATAACCACATTGAAGTCTAATTGTTTAACCCCGTTACTACAGACAATAATTAAGCTGGTCTGAGTCATCACTGCCACCTAGTGGTAGTTTAAGGAGCCATCAGATTCAAAAAGTATTCGTTGTACCATTTCTTATATACATTCCACTTTTTCTTTGTCTTTCCATATGGGGCCTCAGTTAATTATATCTATGCCAAATTTTATCACTTACACTTAAGGAAGTATGGTATGCCTAGGAGTACAATTCTAAGGTAAAAATTTCTAGGTTAATCTCTCTTCATTCCCCGCCCCCCCTTACCAGTTCTGGAGAAATCGCTAAAGTATGTTTGTCTCTCAATTACATTTGTAAAAATGGAGTAATAAACACCTATATCATAAATCTAGTTTTAAGACCTAATTTTATAATTCATATAAAGTGCTAAAATGTGTCACCAACATGCACAAAGAAAAGTTCAATAAATACCAAAAATTAAATAATTAATCGATTAATTAATTAATTAATTAAAGGCTGCTGTTACATATATGTCTGTGTTGGTCATCTTCATGTTTACCTTTTCTCTTCCAGTTCTGACCATTTCTCCATCTACAATCAACTCAACTGATGTCTAGTAAATATATTATTACTATAAGTTATAGAGTCCCAGGATTGTCAAAATAATAAATATATTTTGATGTGAAATTACATGTGACTAAAACAATTTACCAAACTCTTGCAAATGCTCAGAAGAGTGACTTAGAATCTCGGTGAACATCTTCATTTGCTTATTGTCTGTTTGGGCTGCCACAACAAACGAACATAAGACTAAGTGATATATAAACAACAGAAATTTATTTCTGACAGTTTTGGTAACTAGAAAGCCCAAGACCAAGGCACCAGCATATTTGGTATTTGGTGAATATTGGCTTCCTGTTTCATAAAGGGTTGTCTTCTTGATGTCTCCTCACATGGCAGAAGAAAAGAGAGACCTCCCAGGTTATCTTTTCTAAGGGCACTAATCCCATTCATGAGGACCCATCCTCATGACCTAATCATATGCCTCAGACCCACCTCCTGTATCATCATATTGGGGGTCAGGATTTCAACAGTCGAATTTAGGGAGAACTTAAACACTCAGTCCAAGACACTTTCAAACTTTCATTTTTTTAAAAATCATCAGCTTCCAAGAAAACATTTTTAAATATTTGATTCTAATTTATCATTCGACCTTTAGAGTCAAATCGATTGAAAATTATTTGAATTACACAGTATTCTAAAGGAATACATCCTTATCAGAAAACTTTTGAACCAGAGAGTGCATAAAAATTCTCCTTAACTCCCTCCTACTTTTACTAATTACCCAAAAGTTGACGGTTATCCCTTTGGTGTATTTACTTTTAGGACTTTTTCTATTGCCTCAAATCTTTAGAAAGTTCCTAATTGACCCTAGATACTTATTTCCTGGTCATTTCCACACTTGGTTTCTAATTTCTGATCCTGTGCTCAGAGCTTAACAAATATTCCCAGAAGCTGGAAAGCAGGGATCTGTTGTTGCATTAGCAGAGATGCAGCCTGACACCTTCCTTTCCACTCCCGGATCCTGTGGTTGACAGTTCCTCCTTCCCAGTTCCAGACTTCTTGCTCCTTTCTCTCTGAATTGATTTCAATTAGACTTGTGGGAGCAGAAGTCTCTTTGACCATGAGTTCAAATCTTCCTGTCTTAGACATATGTCAGCAGTTTGTTTTTTTAAATTTCTACTTTGTCTTTATATGGACTGAGAATGCCTTTGAGGTGTAAGAGACAGAGAAATATAAAGAAAACAAGAGATTAATACATATTTTGAATGTTATTGTGTCACATGTATAATTATGCATATAAATAGATATATGGTTTGTTTTGATTTACCTTTTTTCATATCAATATCATCATCATGTAAAAATTTTCAGATTATATTTGTATTTAACAATCCTTTTAACATAAATTTTAAAATATTAAGCTATTACTACATGAATAATGAAGCTCATAGATTAAAAAATAGTTGCTAAAATGACTTAGGATTGTCCTTTTTCACTATTTTTAGTTATAACCTGCCAGATTTATCAATTTTTCCAACTCTGAGGTGGAATGTAGGCACCATATCAATTTTTAAACTACTAATTTATAAGTGAAGTTTATCAAAATAACCTGCTGTGTCCTACTGTGTTTATATCAGAAATGTCTTTTTTAAAACATCTTTTATGATGCATTTTTATTTATGGTTATTCCCTCAAGAAATTAATTGCCTTTAAAACCTCTCCTGTGGTATGGTTGCAAAATTACATATAAACAAAAATACATGTACTTAGAATACACAATCATATTTTCAACCTTTCATAAATGACTTAAAGTCTAAGGTGATCTTTCTACATTATTTTCTCTTATAGGATATTTTATCCAAATAATTTTGAAAGCAGAATTATTTGCAAATCAGTTCCCCAAAGAAGACATACAAATGACCAACAGATACATGAAAAAATGTTCATCTCTTTTTGTCAGAGAACTGAAAATCAAAACCACAATGAGATACCACTGAGAATGGTATCAGACCAGTGAGAATGGCTCACATAAAAAAGATAAGAAACAGTGAATTCTGGTGAAGATGTGGAGGGAACAGAATGCTACTACTCTGCAGGTGGGAATGTAGATGAGTTCTAATGCAAACAGTATGGAGGCCTCTCAGAAGACCACAAATGGATCTGTCATATGCTCCAACAATTCCTCTCCTAGGTATCTACCTAAAGAACACAAAAACACTAATTTAATTCTAAAAGAAATATGCACTCCTATTTTTATTGTGGCAATGTTTACAATAGTCAATATATGGAAACAGTCTAAATACCCAAACTAGATGAGCATAGAAAATTTAATTCCTTGTGTAGATAATATTTTGGCAATATCTGATATGGTCATAAAGTAAACACTTTCATGATCTCATTTTTTTCAGTTACTATAGTTTGTTCCTTGGTATGTGGCTAAAATATACACACTGCCCATTGGTGGATTCTATCTCTTTCATATGCAGTTTTATATGCAGTTTTCTGTGGTTAACTCTAAAGTTTTATATGCAGTTTTATATGCAGTTTTCTGTGGTTAACTCTAAAGCTATCTCTGACCTCATGATTTATGGCATCCTTCATACTATATCAGGTAGTAGAGTATATGTCTTTACCAGTGTAGCATTCACATATATAATATAACCTAGAAACTCTTTAGAAAGGGTAAACCAATTCCTCTTCTTTCTAAGGAGATTCCAAATTATTTAAACCAGAGCCTGAAGACATCCAAATCAAGATCACTCCTACTAACTTCAGTCACAATATCTGGACAATAGTGAACTAATCTCAACAGTCTGAAAAGATGAGAAAAAAAATTAAGAGCACATATAGCTATTGTAGATCACTGCCCCTTAAAAATAAATGGAGAAGACGTTCTGAGATAGGAGGAGAATTTAAGATAAAATGCTGACTATTCACAAGTGTATTTGGGTCATCACAATGGTAGAACCTGTAACAGAATGTGTGACCTCTCACTTACTAAGTCTCTGCACCTTTGCAGGGCTTTATTTGTCTCTAGTGCTCCACTTTATTTTAAAGTTCAGTATGGTATACTGGAAGAAAAACATACATCCAGATCAATGGAATTGAGCTGAGAGTCCAGAAATAAACCCACACTAATATGGACAGTTTACCTGTGACAAAGGAAACAATATATACACTGAAACAAGGGAAACCTTTTTAATAAGTGGTGTTGGTAACACTTGACAGCCACATGAACAGAGTAAAACTAGACCACTATCTCACACCATTCATACAAATGAACTCAAAATGGGTAAAAGACTTGAATATAAGATCAGAAGCTGTAATATACATAGGAAAAAACCAGGCAGAACAATACACGACACAGGCTTCAGCGATGTCTCTGTGGATTGGTCTTCGGGAGCAAGGATAACAAAACAGAATATGAATAGCTGGGATTCTATGCATTTTATATATATATATATGATAGATTTATATATATGCATATTATATATAAAGATAAAATTTTACATATATAAAAAGAAACCCTTGTATAGGCATAACCAAATCAAAAGCCCATGTGACATTTGTCTCCCATTATTCAAATATCCATTTGTGGGTACAGTATCCAAGGAGCCCTGGAAAACCTTACTACCTTCTGCACTGTATTTATGTGGTTGCTGCCTAGAGTATATCCATGCATCATAAATGCCATGACAGATTTTAGAATCACATAGATTCTAAAACTAATGAACAGCTTACTTGCTCAAAATTCTATTTCCCACTTATATGAAAAAAATCTGAAACTTATGTGCACTTTCTAAGTGGGGGCATTAACTTCCTAAGTCTATAAAAACATGCATGCTATTTAGTTATGAGCATCACAAGTCTGCATCTTAACAACTTTAGAAAATAGATCTCTAAGAGAAAGGGACCCAGACAGGTCCATTTTGTTCAGAAAGGTAGAATCCAAAGGATCTAAAGCATGATAAACTGTGCAGGGACTCCAGAGTAGACTCCCTGTACATTGAAATGTCACAGATGCCTATAGGCCTCATAGAGACATTTGAATGGGATAATGAACTATAAAAATGGATAGGCTTATTGGGGCGATCTGAATTTATTTTGCAAGTTACATGTAGAATATGTTTGTAAAATATGTTTGTCACTCCCAATCTAGAAGTATCATTGTATAAATTATTCGCTAAGATAGATAGACACTTTGTACCATAAGATCTCAATGGAATGTACTTGGATAACATGTTATGTGTACTATTTACAATACATAAAAAATGTTTTTAAATTTCAATTAAAATATTTTAGAAGAACAGATCTGGAAATGTTAGTCTTAAAATGTCTATCGACAGAAAAATTTTTAGCTATTAAAATGATACATGCTTAGCAGGATAAATTGAGGAAGTTATATGATTCTACACAAAAAGCTGTAGTAAACTAATGGGTCAAAACATATATAGACTTTCTTCACTTCTATAAGTATTCAGTTGTTCTGAAGAAAATGAGTAGCACAAGAAACAGGCTTAACTAAAATGAAATACCCATATTTCCTTTTTAATATGTCTAAATTTGAATGGTTGTAATTTGATTTTATTGATACATTCAAAGGAAAACAGTTTCATACTTTCATCTGGGGCCCAACAGAGTTTATGAGAGTTTTTATTCTTTATTAATGAACTAATTAGCCATAAATACTCATGAGTGCACAACTCTTGACAATCTCAAAAGATACTTTCTAAGTCATCACAGTAGACAAAGACATAGATTAGGTATTAAAAAAATAACCAAAAAAATAAGACTGACTTATTAAGAAGCATTAAATACAACAAAAATAACAGTTTTGCCAAAATACAGTCACTTAGAGTTTTATGCTCTTATAGTCAGAGTCTGCCTGCTTTAGGGTGTAAAATATTTTTATGAATGCCAACCCATACTCACGACTAATCACATCACTTCATATTTTCAAATCTTGGATCAAAACTAATAGAGGCAGAGGAACTTTAGCTTCACTTATCATAAATCCCTACAGTTTTTGCTGGGCATTTGGTTTGGAGACTGAAGATAAGCATGAAAGTATAGCTCCAACCCATCAAGAGTGGTTTGGTAGAAGTTGTCAAATAAAGGAATTGTTTGACTTCCAAAAGTGATGTCCCCAAACCAGACAAAACTGGACAGACTTTAAAAATCTAAAGAAAGCACATGCAAATTAGAGGTTACCAAGTGTTACAAATTTAGCCAAAGAACTTGTTGAAGATTATATAACTGTGTCTTCTATTTTTCCTCTACAAGGTGTTGAGAGATGCTCCAGACTATCTCTTTATATATATTAAAACTATAAAATAGAATGAATACATACATATATATAAAGGAAATTAGAAGGTTTTCTGGAAAGACCATGGGAAAGCTGATAATCTGCATTAAATCTTATATTTTAAGCCAGATGGTGACATTTTACATGTTGAACACATCCACCAACATGCAAGAATATGTACACATCTGTAGATTGCAAGGATGCTCGGAACCCTGTGAAGTCTATGAAATCTGTTAAACGATTTTGATTGGCATAAAATAATGGAATGACTCTTACTTTCTTACAATGCACCTGTACTAGAGAATTATAAGCTACATGTTTGTGCAATAGCATGTGCATGCTTGTGTTTGTGTGTTTCTATTTCTAATGACTTGGTGATCACATATTAATTATGCTGAGTTGAGAGAAAAATATAATAATCTTCATCTAAAAATTGAGTAATAATGCTATTTTTACATTTTATATATGTTTATAACTTTTTCTATATCAACACTACAACTATTAAGAAATGATTATATTTTCTATTCATATGTTTCATGTAAGGTAAACCTGTTTTTTGGTAAAATCTTGATTTAACTTTTTCCCACAATATATTAGCTTATCAAAAAAAAGAAAATCAACATATTTTGAGAATTCAATTTGAGAAAACATTACTTTTAATCCTAAATACTGTTTCTTGACATATTGAATTGTATGTATCCTAATTCAGAATGCCTTTCCCTATATGACCTATATGTAATATTTAAATCAGTTTTATTGCTGAAGAGATACTCACTTTATTTCAGAGTAATATTTACTGCCTTTTGGCTTGGTTTAATTTTACAGGAGATTCCAGTCAACTTTAATTTGTGCTATTTTAACATTTTACTACAGTTCTCACCCCTTTTGAGAAGAATTTATTCCTCTTTCAAAATTTATGGGATTTCTTTACAACTTCTTTCTAAAAGAAAAATAAGTCAAGTTGCAATTAAATTCCCTTACAGATAGTTTATGAAATTAGTGCTGACTCTGTCCCTTCCTTTACTGTGTTTGTGAAGGCCTTAAAATGTAATTTAAGAGGTGAGATTATAAGCACTTCCTCATTCAGGAAAAAGCAAAAGGAAGAAAACTCGTCTCAGGAAATATAAAAGCCTTAGAAGAATGATTGTTTCGTAGGCATTGCGAGTGGAAAGGGTAGATCCTATGTGAGTTGTGTTCTTTCAAAATACATGGTGGCTATTTGCTAGGTTATAAACTCAAACATAGCCTTACAAATGCAAGTCAATTCAAATCATGAGGAATCTTCACAAAGCACCCTTACTCACTACTACCAGGAGGTCATTAAGCAACAAACCATCTTCTCAGTGGCAGATCTAATTCCAGTATTAGTAGGATTGCAAGTCTTCATTAGTTAAAAGAAATAAGACAGAAAAAGTACTATAGTGGCCATTTGATATCATCTCAGCCAAGCTTTAATTTTTTTCTGTGAAAAACACCGCCAGAACTGACATGGTAAGCAGTGTTCACTTTTCTTTTCCATCTTACATCTTTCCTGGTCTTTTTTTTTTTTTCTCTCATTAGATTTATTTCATTGTATTTGACAACATTTGTAGTCCCCAGGGAGTTCCCACCACCATTTCACCCATGCACCATCACCTCAGACCCTTATGCTCTTTATGCCCTCCTCCCCATCTTTGTCCTCCCCTCCCTCTGCACCCCCTCTCCAATGCTCCTTCTTCCAAGAGGTTCCATGATAGACAGACTATTGGCATATGTAAGTCCAAATTTTACCTCATTCACTTTTTTAAAAAAATGATTTATTTTATTTATTTATAAATATAAGAGCTGGAGTACAGGCCATGGGTGCTTGGGGGGGGGGTGTGGGGGGTGGGTAGCAGGTGAGAAGTTTCACCAGAGACAGAGTGGGGAGCAGAACAGAGAGATCTACTGAAATACACTGCTGAGGGGAGCATCAGGAGAAACAGAAGAGGTCTACTGCATGATGTGGGTCAGATCCTTGGCCTGATAGAACTTGTGCTACAGTGACTGCAGCTTCAAAGTGCTGAGACTTAACCCCTTGTGTCACCAGGGTGGCCCCACCTCATTCATTTGTATCAATAAAGGATAGAGATAAAATATAAAGATCCCTTCCAACTTGAGTAATTCTATAAGAAATGTTTTGAAAGTACAGGGTAAACAAGGAAAATAAAACTATAAAATAGAATGAATACATACACACAACATATAAAAGATAATAAAGAATCACTCTTCATTTTTTACTTGCTTTTCAGCTTTGAAACCAAGATAAGCTACATAAGTTGAAATAATTTTCCTTCATGGTTTCAAAGATGATCTCTCTTTAATGGTAGGAAAAAGAAAAAATAATGCTATAATCTGAGGGTCATAAAGATACTATTTGATTCAGGACATCATCTAGTGTTTATAATCTTTCACCTCACCCTTTCCAGAATAGACCTAGTTAATCAATTGCAGAAGATATGAATTTGAATTACAGTATATCGATTAATCCTTCTAGCATTTTACCCATGTAATCTTGCTTCCATGCCTTAAAAAGATCATTTCAATTTAATTTAGTAATCCTAGACTTAGATGATAAGTTTCTTGTCATCAAGTGGACATCAGTGGCCAGTGGTATAGTTACAACAACTTATGTAAAAGAAATTGCCAGCCAGTAGATGAATTGTCCCAAGTCCTGTCTGAACAGGTAAATTAAATCATGGCTTGGTGATTCCTGTATAATTTGACCACCACGTTGATGATGAGGCACCACTATAGACAAGACACTTTCAATCCTGACTAATAATTTTCTCACAATTTCCTTGAAAGAAAATAGAGAGCCCAGACATGCAGCTAGGATGTAACTGGTCTGCAATGCCTGGGCATAGGTTAACACAGAACAGGCTATCATTCTGTTCTCTGCTCTGCTTTGTAGACCTACCCCTTAAACAACTCCTCCTAATCCCTTTCAATGAGGCAGTTAAATCAACCTTTTCCTCACTGGGTTCCTTATGCATGAGTTTCTCTGATAAAGCCTTGCTTGGTTCAAATACACTAGTATTCTCTGTGAATTCCTTCCCTAAAAGGCAAAGGACCCCCCTCTTTTGGGTTAGTCCTGTAACATAGTCAGACCCATATATTATTTATGTTTGGAAGGCCTATGGTCCTGACCACTGCATTGTACTCTCCCTGATAATGAGGACAAGATAACTTGAGAGATGATAAATCCAAACTGAGCCAAAACATGCTTTAATTTATTTAATTCATAGTGTTTATTGATTATTTATAATTTGTCGGACAGTCTTCTAAATTATATACTATAGTTGTTAATAAAGCAGAAAAAAATTCAGTGTGTGCTTATGAGGAGACAGAGTAAACAAGATCATTAAGTAAGATAATCAGATATATTAATGGTAAATGCAGAGGAAAACAGTAAAGTGAGGAAATTCAGGGTGAGATGAATTCGACAGTTCACAATGGATCTTGTAATGAGAAGGTAATATCTGAATGAAGAAAAATTGGAAGGAAGGGAGGAAATAGGAGAACGAGTTTTGCACACAGAGAGAGGGTAAGTAGGAGTATTTTAGTAAGAACTCAATAGATAAAATAATGGGAGACAACCACAGAAATAAGAGGTTGAGAGCAGACTGAGTAGAGCCCTGAAAGGCATAATAAAGACTTGTAATTAGAGCAAGAAGAGAAGCATCTGGAGGAATTGACAAAGGAGTACATGATTTGGATATGTGTGTTGACTGACATTTTTTAATTATTAATTACATTCCTGGTGGAAAAATAATCAGAAAACTATATTACAACTCAAATGTCCTTGGACATAGAGAAGGATGATATTATGGACTTAATTTTGATCCCCAATCCCAAATCCTATCCCGGCATATTCCTGTGTTGAAATCCCAAGCAGCAGTACCTCACCATGTGACTATAATTGGATATAAGATCTTTAAATAATTGATTATGCTAAAATGAGACCTTTGTAGTGGAACTTAACCCAATATGACAGGTGGCTTTATAAGAACAAATTAGTTACTATGAAAATTGTATGGAAAATATGAAAATTTAAAAATAGAGTTACCATATCACCCCACAATTCTATTACTGGCTATTTATCTAGAAAAAAAAATACTAATTCCAAATAAAATCACTAATTTGAAAAGATTTATGTTCATTGCAGGATTATTCACAATAGCCAAAATATGGAAAGAACCTAAGAGTCCATCAATGGATGAAAGGATAAAGAAGATGGAAATACACACACACACATACACACACACACAACAAAGACAGAAAAACTGTCCAATTGTGAAAAATAGCAGACTCTTCCCATTGTGATATGGATGGAACTTGAGGATGTTGTGCTTACGTGAAATAAGTCAGACAGAGACAAATATTGTATGATTTCACTTACATGTGGAATACGGTGACAACAATAACCTTATCAGCAACAACAACAACAACAACAAAAGCATAACTAAGAGACAGAAAATAGATTGGTGGTTACCAGAGAGGTAGAGGGATGAAGGATGGGTGAAATGGGTGAAGAGAAACAAGAGTTAAATTCAGTGACAAAGCAAGTAAGTCTAAGACAATGTACAGCAGGGGGATTATAGTCAATAAATGGTATTACTAAAATGAAAGCTACTAAGAAAATGAGAAGGGTATAGAAAGAGGGAATCACATAGTGAAAAGACCATCTGTCAGGCAAAGAGGAAAGCCTCAGAAGAAGTCCGACTTATTGACACCTTGACCTTAGATGCGCTGCCACCGGACTGTGAGAAGGTAAATTGCTATTGTTTGAGTCACCCAGGTCCATGCTATTTTGGGTTAACATAGTCACAGTTAACTGCGAGAATCATGCACCACAAAGCGTTTTGGTCAATGACACATCACCTCTACAATAGCGATCCCCAAATTCCTATTAACTAGTGACATAGTAGCCATCCTAAAGTCCTATGATTTTTATACCACATACCTCTCCACCAGGTTAACACAAGATGAATGGTCTAAGGACACATTTCTAAGAACTCACATGCCTTGCTGTTAAGGGATTCATGTCCATACATATGCCTTAGTAAACCATAGTCAAATCTATGTTTTCTTCTTATGGGGAATACATACACTCAGACTATAGCAATGACAACAAAAGTGTTTTTTTTCCTATTCTTCCCATTATAAAGATAAATATCTTTAATATATAATATTTAATAGCAGTATCTGGGCAAAGTATATCCTACCTAGTCTGACAATCAGATATATATTCGGTCATCTAGTTTATTTTGTACATATATAATTTTAAAAGGAACTGTTTCACCCAAATATTGCCAATAAAGCCTATCTTTACAGTTAGTTATTATAAACTACAAAGTACCACTAGTCACTTTTGTTATACATCCCCCAAATAGAATTTTTATTTCTACTCTTTAAATAAATGATTAACTTTTATTTACCTATATTATGGTTGAAAAGTGTTGAATTTGAGTTTGGACAAGATCTAAAGGCTCTTCAAATAACTTATACTTTAAAAAATTATTCATTTTATTTGGATACTCTTGAAAATTCTCCAATTCTCCTTCTCAAAATCATCTTTCTGTCCCAAAGACTTAGTAGTGAGACAAATTGTAAATTCTGGTGAAGCATTTTATTTATTTATGCATACAAGAGCTGGAGCACAGGCCAGAGTCATGGGAGGTAAGAGGATTCACAGAGACAGACTGGGGAGCAGAACAGGCAGATCAACTGAAATACACTGCTGATGGGAGCAGTGGGCAAAACAGGAGAGGTATGCTGCACCATGTGTGTCCCCTCCCTGGCCAGGGATGGAACTTGCGCTGCTGTGCCATGGATGCTTCACAGTGTGGCATTCAACCCACTGTGCCACCAGAGAAGCCCCTGATGAAAGCATCTTATTAATAAAATGAATGGAAATAAAGAAGGAAAGAAAAATTATAAATAAACCAAATAAATTCTGAGCATCTAAGATTGAAGTTGTTGGGGAAGAGGGTAAATGTGGAAATCTGCCTGTTTAAGCCCCTTTATACAGCCTAACACACACACACACACACTATATATATAGCGTTACCAGGTAAAATACAGGGCACCGAGTTAAACTGGAATTCAAATACAAGTAATTGTTTAGTATAACTGAGTCTCAAACACTGGATATATATTTATTTGCTAAATCTAGCAACTTTGTTTCTGTCATTACCTTCTCTGTGGTATGCTGAGATTAGCTTGTTCAAGCTCAGAAGAGCCTATTGTTAAGTTTTCTGGAATTTTTAAGTCTTGTTGACATCAAGTTGGTAGCTTGAAATTGGGCAGACTGGGAGTAATAACACCGCAGAACCTGGCAAAGTTTTTAAAAGTAGGACTTTTCTGTTTGAAAAGCTGGTTGTTGAGAACGACACTGCTTCCCCTGAATGACTGAGATCCTCAGGGCATCATCTTAAACCACTTCTTTATGGATTAAAATAGTTGGCAATTTACAAAACTGTTTCACACAATTTACTACACTGAATCCTTCCAACAATCTCATATTTGTTCTTAGTTAATGGATGGGGAGATGGGGAAACTTCCGGGAGAGGAAATAACTTCTTTGACATAAATAACTGGTTAAGAACTAAATCAGTGAAAGAAAGAAGGAAGGAGTTAGAAAGATTTTATGTAACTTCAAAAATGCTTTATTTATTGCCAAATGGAAAATATGTATATAGAAGTAGAGAGATATATTTGTAACAAAACTAACCAAGGTTTCAAGTGGTGGTAAAACCTGATATTATGTCAGTCCTGTTGTGAGACAATATAAAACACACAACATTCCCAAAGATATATAATCGCCCAAAATATTTACCATGAATCTAATCAAGTTTGTAGACCTTTGAATTTATAGGAAATACTGTTCTAGGAGAACATGTCAAACTACATAAGAAAATAACAAAACAATCTGACCTTGGGTCCTCCCTCTGCCATCCATTTTCAGTTCTGTGTCCACACTAGTTGCTACTTTGATATTGTTTCCTTTGTCCACAGGTGACAGCTTTCTCTTGTTCAACTTGCTTTCACTTATTTTCATGTTCTTGATAGAATTGGAAACTGAGATACCTTCTCATCACTTTTTGAGACCTCTGATAATAGGTGGTAAAAAAATAAGGCCATGTGGTAAAAAAAAAAAAAAAAAATAAGCTCAAACAAACCAGCTTATCATTCCTACTCTACAACCTTGTTGCAATAACCTGGGCTAAAGTCAGAACTCTGGGATCTTGCTAACTTGTTTATAGAAGAGTTGGTTCCCCCAGAGTGTATGTTTCTATTTACTCCTCTTTATGTCCAGTTCAGTGGTCCATAAGAAATTCAGGGGAGGGACACCCTGATGGCACAAGGGGTTAAGTCTCAGCACCATGAAGCCATCCGCAGTCACTGCAGCATGAGTTTGATACCCGACAGGGAACTGACCCACGTATAGCACAGCAGACCTCTCCTGTCTCACTTGCTGATCCCCTCAGCAGTGTATTTCAGTAGATCTGCCTGTTCTGTTCCCCACTCTGTCTCTGGTGACTCCTTTCACCCTCTGCATCACTAGCCTTTACCCCAGCTCTCATATACATAAATAAATAAATCTTAAAAAGAAAGAAATTCAGGGTATACACCCTTTCAAGGGCACTATAATAAACTCCAGTATCATCTTCCTCTTGCTCATTCTTACAGTATATTTTTATTTGCACTAGCAATATTCTAAGTGCTAAATACAGTAGCTATTCTCTTGGACAGTGCAGCTTCAGAATCTTTTTTTTTTTTTCAACTCACAGCAAAATATCAGAACTTTAAAAAGTAAATGTAGTTTACTTTTTCAAATTGAATTAAAGGCTTCATGGTTTTGTAATATCCATTTGACTCATGAGCGAGGAGAGGGTAACAAATGATAATAAAAATATCTATATATCACACATTCACAAAGACACATAAAAATGTCTATCCCAGAAAATTAATTTTTAGGTTTTCCATATTTATTCAGAGTGTGAGTTTTCAGTGGTTGTAATATTTTTCATTACATTATAAATACACATATAAGTTCATTGCTGACGAGGAGAGAAAGCTAGGGAGGGAAAGAGATAGATAATGTCAAGATAAAGAAAGTCTTCCCTGGTGGTACAAGGGGTTAAGTCTCAGCAATACATAAGGCAATTTGAAGCCATTGCAGTACTAGTTGGATCCCAGGCCAGGGAACTAACCCACATGGCACAACAGACCTTTCCTGTCTCATCTACTTCTCCCCTCAGCTGTGTATTTCAATATATGTTATTGTTTTGCTCCCCTCTCAATCTCTGGTGAATCCTCTCACCCCCAGTATCTCTGGCCTACATGCCAGCTCTTGCATGCATGACTAAATAAGTATTTTAAAAAGAGAGAAAGAAAAAAGCAGGAGAGATTTTTTGAAAAACTAGGTATCTATTTCAACTGGTGTTTCCTGATGACACTTGGCTGCTTTGTTTTTAAGGTTAGGCCCAATATTTAATTTGTGAAAACTGGCAAAGTACCAAGCAACTAGATAAGTTCAAGTAAAAGTTTTAGCATTCAAAAACAAACCTAAGGAAACATGGCCTAGAAATTTTTAATATAGTTGAGAGCCTATCTGAGTATCTGTGAGGATACATGAAAAAGACTATATATACATGCTTACCTTTGGATTAAATAGTATGTTTGCTACATGTTTTAGGAACATAACAAATCTTTTCTATATCAAAGGACACAGCAGAAGTGTAACTTCTGGTTGAAAATGGCCCTACAATTGGCCCTAAGTAATCTAGACATCTTTATAGGCTTTGATCAAAAGTCAAAAGCATGGAACTCTACAACTTTGAATAATTCACCCAAATTTGATTTCACTTTCATAATATAAAATTTCCCATAGAGTTCTAGGATTTTTGCTTTACATAGATCCCTTCTCCTAGAGTAGAGAAAATTCCTGCATAGCTATGGTGCTCTCTTTCTTTTGCATTGATACATGATTATCAAGTAATTTTCATAATTATAACTTAGGGCAACATAGTATCACAGACTCAGTCATGGTATAGCTACTTAGAGCATTAGCTTGGCAGTCAAATAGGTACGATTATACTGGTGATGATCAACTCAATTTTGTGCTCTAAAACCGGTAGATCATTCAGTAACATGTATAATAGGCTGATATCATCAATTGCATAAGATAGATTGTAGAGCCCTTTACATTTCTATAAACCCAACAAACACTACATAAATTTAATATGTCCAATGCAAGCAAATATCTAAAATTATAAATTTAAACCAAAAGCTTTTTGTATTAAAGTGTACAGAAAATAATTTTTTTTTTATCAGTGAAAGGGCTATTTTAAGAAGGTAAGAAATAGTTTCCTACAAATTGAGATAAACACAAAACTAGGGAATGTTTGATTTCATTTAATTTGGGCAGTCTTTTTATAACATCCTGGTAAAATTGCCCAGGGAGTTTTAAGGAAATAATAAAAAAATGTAAATCCAACAAGAATGCAGCATTCTTTTCCCCAAGAGTTGGTATAATTTAGTTCATTCAATAAAAGAAAAAAATGTTCATGACACTTTCCCAGTAAGGAATCTCATAAAATTTGGAAAAATATCATTGATGCTATTTCTAACTTAACAAAAACTTTTGAGAAAACTTAGTGAAGGTTTTAGATTTCAGAACATAAATATATTCTGAAGTAGTTAAGCACATATTTACTAGATTTACTATTTCCTTTAAATAGCTCATGTAGTTGTCTAAGACTAATCAAAGTGATAGATACCAACAAAATAATCTGTGGTCTGAATTGCTAAGTTCCCAAACTATAATGAATGATACTAGGGTCAGAGGGTAGAATCATTCCTCTGATCACGGAGTACAAAAAATACATAAAGAATCTCTGTTATCACACAACACATCTGTCTGAGAAATAATTGCACAGTACACAAAATAATTTGTGTTGACTAGCATTTCTTCAGAGAATTTAAATACTGTGTTAATATCTAACTTCAAAAGGATGGGTAAGTACCCTTTATTTAAAGAGAAAAAAATCCTCAGAAGGATCAAATAAATATCATCTGAGGTATGCCCCTCATGGAGTGCTATACTTCTTTGAATATTTTCAAACTTGGTAGAGAAATAAAATTTTTGTTTTAGCTTAGTAAATTCTGATATTTCTAAAATTGATAGCTATAGCATCAACTCCCAACCAGTTACTCTCAAATTTATATTTAGAGCCCAATTTTTTTCTTTGGGGCTAAAGATACATGGTCACTGTACATCTCTATCAGGTTGTCCCAAAGTAAATATATCAACTTTTTGCATCACTTATCTTGAAGTATGAGGACACCACTCCTTAACTTTCCCAGGGTAAAATTTTTGGAGATATTTTAAATGACTGTTTATCATCCATATTCAATCTCTCCAAAATTTATGTAACAAAATGACATGTGATAGTGATGGAAATCTTCACCTATATCTTGAAATAATCGATAGAGCAAGACAAGGACCTCACCAGTTTTCCTTATGTGAAATATAGAGACTTCCACTAAAATTGAGAGAAATCATTCTGAGGGTCTTTATCAGTCATAGAGCTACAAGAAGGAACTGGGATATGAAGCAAATTTTCCATTTTTTGGAGGCATAGAGTTTCTAGAATGTCAGTCTTCCCATTAGCTTTTCATTTCCCATATAAAAGGGAACATTCACCCTTTCTGTCCCTATCCTTTTATATCAGTTGAGTTGGGAATTAATAAAGGTCTCTTGCCTGACAGTTTTTGAACCATCAAACAGAATGCCTAATGTTCGAATGGGAAGAAAGGGCTAGGAAGAAGCAGGGCATCTGAAATAAGAAGCACCAGAATGAAGACAGTATTCCCACACTAGGATGTGTGAATCTAACTTTCCCTTTTTTAGACTGGAGACAGAGGTTTACATCATAATTTCTGGCTCTCCCACTACCATCACACAAGGGTCATGGACATTCAGTGGTTATCGGGTCCTTAATGGGAAAAATCTGTGGGGTAAACAGGTATGCTAGAAATCGGGGAGAGAAGGGAGCCCTAAAAGGGTGGGCCTGCTAATGCTCAGCAGAGATCTGCTGTGTCTAAGGACTGTAAAGTATGACCTCATGACATCCTCCATAGAAAAATAAGTACACCCACCAAAGAGAACCACTACGTGGAAGCTTGTCTCACAAACTTTTGCCCTGAGAAGAAGCGGCCAAGAGAAAGAGGATGGTATGCCTGCCTGTTTTTCTGGTGACCCAAATTCACCCCTTACTCATTTTCAACCACTGATACAGTTCTGAGGCTTAAGACAGGAATAAAAGTGGGGAGAGGGAAATGAAATCCAGTCAAGAGCCCCATTCCTTAAGTCTTGTCTGTGCTGTAGGATAACTACTTTAAATCAGAGAAAAGGTTATTGAAAGAAATCAAAGTGACTAAGATATTATGAAATTATACTGAGATATGAAAAGAATCATTTCCAGAAGAAAACTAGTCTATAATTAAAAGCAGTTTTGGAAAGTAAAAACTTCCATATTTATATTATTGTGAGTTAAGATTTCTCAAACAAATCAATACACAAATATTTGATCCCCTAAATATTAGCTAGTTGTATTCTCATGTATTTTTTTGTCCTGCTGTAATTGCCACAGGTAAAGTTCAATCTCTTCACTTTTCCCCCTGGCTATTACATTAGCTTTATTTTCTTTTCAACCTATAATTTCCCTCCAAATTTTCTAGTACCTTATTTTAAATGTTTTCAAACTTTTTAAATATAATCACTTCAGCAATTCTTCATTTGTAGCAAATCAAGTTTTATTCATTTTGCATGGCATCCAAGATAGTTTATGATTGAATTACCCACTTGTCTCTATCTGTTATCAAAATTTACACAAATGCAAACTTGAACCACTGAAAATTCCTGAATAAACTTTTTCTTTTTTGCTTATATACATTTATGTTTACTTTTTCTCTCTAGTCAGTATACTAGTTCTGCTTAATAATTCATCAGTTTTGAAGAATGACCTAAATACTAACTAGTCATAAAAGCTTCTCTGGTTCCTTCAGGAAGAATCTAGTGTCCTCCCAGACTTATCTGTATTTTGTACACAACTGTGAGTTCTTGCTCGTGCTAACTCTTGCACTCTCACTCTCTCTGTCTCTCTCTGTGTCTCTCTGTCTCTCTCTTTTTTTCTCTCTCCCTCTCTCCTCTCTCTCTTTATTTATTGTAATTGTCACCACACAATACTAAAAATTACTTCCCATAATGTTTTTATAAGAAATCATAGGAAGACTCTCTAAGAGCTAACTATTAGAAAGTGTCTTTCTCTTGAATAACTCACATAAGGATGTCTAATGTCTTACCTGTATTTTTTAAAAAGATTTAGGTTATAATACCCTCAAAGGCACTAGCAAATGAATAAATATGAACAAACTGAATAACAAATGATAATATATTTTGTTTCTGTGGTCACCAGAAAACCCAGAACTAAATTTGTGACCCATTTTTACAACCACATAGGATTTCTTGGCATGCCACTGGTATATTAACCTTAGTGCTATTTACTGCTACTGTTGTTTAAAAATAATGTTTATTTTTACATATTTTTTCATTATAATATTACCTCATCAGTTTATTTTATTTAATATTTCTTTCTGAAAGCAATAATGAAAGTCATAAGTAGTGATTATATATTCATTATTTAATGAAAGAAAAATGAATGTAAATGTAAAGCCAACATAGGTTGGCAGAATTTCATAAGAGGTCATTGAATTCAATTTACTTGTAGACATTGTGATGTCAGAAAAAAATTTAATTTTACTAATTCACTTTTTTATTCACTTTCACTGTTACATAAGTTTAAATTGAGAAAACTGTGGCTGACAATCAGAATTTCAATAAAGTATGCTCAAAGATAGATATGAAATTATCAGAAATATTATATCATCCTTGTTTTATTATATTAGGTAGGTTTTTTTATAACTACAGCCATGATGAATATCTAAAATTACAATAAACTTTGTTTGAATGTTTTCAGTCACAAAGGAAATGATTCTAGCACTGGAACTGTTTAAAACTCCTTGAGTATGGTTCTTATTATCTGTACTATCCATTCTTAAGCTCTTAGATAGGAAAAAGTTTGCTAATGTCGCAGTTACAAAAAATTTGTGCTTGAAATAACTGAACAGGTTCAAGGCCATGTTGTACTATTTTGATACTTAGCCATTTGATTTAAAAATTGGAATTCTTTAGTAGAGATTAAATTTCCCATGTATTTTCTCATGGAAACATAACTTCTCATTAAGAACATCTTCTAATTTAGTCTTTCATTTCAACTTTTCCTTTTTTGAAAGTTACATGACTGGTAGGTAACAGAGTGAAGAAAAAGACTAAGAGTTAGTTCTTAAGTACTAAGCTATAGAAATTTTAAAGTGTAATTCATTATATTTTTCTACATGTACCTGCCAGATTTTGAGCTACTTGAAAAATATAGGCACTAGGGAAACAGGAAATATTGGTTTAAAAATATTTGTAGCTGCAATATATATTATTTAAAAACTTCTGATGGTGCAAGGGGTTAAGCCACTGCAGCACAAGTTGGATCCCTGGCCATGAAGGTGACCCACATGGTATGGCAGACCTCTCCTGTCTCACCAGCTGCTCCCCTCAGCAGTGTATTTCAGTCAATCTGCCTGTTCTGTTCTCCACTCTGTCTCTGGTGAACCCTCTCACCCCCCCATATCTCTGACCTGTACCCCAATTCTTGTATCATAAATCAATATTTTTTAAAATTACTGTATTTTGAGGTCCTTATATAAAAATTAAACAGAATTTGTCTGGATTCAACAAAAATGTACTTATATGACATTCAGTATTGTAAGAAATATATCTCATTAATGTCACAACAACCCCATGTGGTACGCATGCATGTTTGTGGTTTTATGTGTGTGTTGTATGAGTATATAATTGAGGAGAATAAGCCTGAGACTATAGGAACTTTCCTAAGGTCTCACTATTATAAAGTGTCTGAAGCAGTGGGATAGTTGTCATAGTGAAGAGGTAGTCTGAAATTTATTATTATGAAACATTGCACAAAAATGAACAATGATGTAAATATATATAAAAATATTTTTAAATAAATTATTATGAACCAGATATGGATTTGAAATTATGCATACTTAATTACTTAACTTCCTTGAGGATCTCTAAGGTGATAACACCGTCTACCTCTTAGTGTTGTGAGAAAGAAATGTAATTGTGTCTGCAGTAGAAGACTGTTATATGTTTGTCCTATGTATTAATGAATAATTAATTAATGAAAAGTTCTAGCATGGCTTTTAGTAAGGATTAAATAGATTAACATATATGATTGCATTACTACTAACTACAGTAACTAACACTAACTGTTAAGTTAATAACAAGCCTCTAAAGCCTCTAAATAACAAGAACACTTATTAAAGTCTCTAAATAAGCATAACCATTATTACTATCATTATTAACTTATCAAGTTTGAAGTTCAGTACTTAGCTCCTGCTTACTTGGCATTCTTGATAGAAATTTAAAATATCCAGTTAGTCCGAGTAAAATAAATCTCTCTTTAAAGTGAAAGTTGAGAAGTCAAAACTTTCTTTTGGGCTCTCACCTCTGAACTGCATCTATTATTTGAAATCCACATCTTGCTTGTTTTCACCTAGTTTATTTTTCTAACATTATATCCAGTACTTCATTAAAGAAAAAAAAAATCTGCAATGAAAATGGCTACATTGCAAAACTTGTTTCTCTAATTGGGGCCAGTAATACACCATGTTCTCTTTCTGCTGGCCAAGAGCTATTTCCCTGCTTTAGGAGAGATTTGACACTGTCATTCCCAATTCACAAATCCACATGTCACTGTCACAGACCTGGTTTTGATCTTTGAAGCACCTCTTCCTAAACTAGTATCCTTGCTTTTAAGGAACAGAGACCTGGTGCCTCCATCAGATATTATTAATCTGAGGAGAAACACAAATCCTGCCATGACAGATGTGACTTGTGACATAAGCATGCTGTTGTCTCCAAGAGACTGGTAGGGACAGTCTGGTGGGGACAGCCCAGCATGCTGACTGGTATTCCATGTACAGGAAGCCATCTGGACAAAGGGTTGAATCTGTTTCAAATTAAGTAAGGAGAAATACTGTAAGATGATTGTGCTGTGATTAAATAACTGAAAACAATTTATCAGCTCAATAAGTTGTCACACCATCTGTCAAATAAATGAGACAGTAAAACATATTTGACCAATAACATTGTCTGATGAAATGCAAACCTGATCTGATTATTCATTTTTTAAATTCCCTGTTTTTATTACCTTGGTCGAATGAACTTCCTACTTTTAGTAGTCATCAAGAATTCAATTCTGGCCTTGAGGTCCTTGTGGCTATGTTTTTTACTCTTTCATTTTCTGAAATTTTAATTTAAGGAAGCACAGCTTGGGCACTCTGTCTACCACGTTTTCATTCATTTTAAGAATCAATGAAACTTCAAATGCCTTCTATTAATATTTGCTGCCATTTTTTGAAAACTTATGTGCCAGACTAAACTTTTTATAGGCAGGCTTACTTCTCACTACAACCATGCTACCTAAGTTTTATAAAGCTTATTTCATGGATTGGAAGGCTAAGCCTAAGAAAAATTAAATAACATATCAGGGTCAAACAAAACCTAAGTGAAAGATTTGGAATTTAGACTCAGTCAGTCTGACTCCAAAAACAGTAGTTTTTATCACTTCATTTGGATCCAATTAAATGAGAAAAATAAAATCCCAAATACCATGAGGACTTGGGTAGGTATCCAGTAGATTTGGCTTGGTAAGTGAAATTTATAAGGTACAGTCTTTGCAAACAGCGTAATTATTAAATTGGAAGTAAGTTCATTTTCCACTGCATCAAGGTAGTAAAATGTAGCTGTCTGAGCCCTATGGAGAAATCCTAAAAGTGTGCTACTGAGTTGATAAAAGTTTTCGATATGACTAGCCTGTGCCTCAATGAGATAAGTGGAAGAAAAGATTTTTAGCTCACAACAGGTAACTTACTCTGATAT
The DNA here is from genome assembly GCA_019455555.1 of Galemys pyrenaicus. Lineage (NCBI taxonomy): Eukaryota > Metazoa > Chordata > Mammalia > Eulipotyphla > Talpidae > Galemys > Galemys pyrenaicus. The sequence goes on from JAGFMF010011418.1 coordinate 8,324,437, forward strand.
TCTAGAGCCTCAAGCTCAGTGGAATATAGCAATTCTCCAGTTATTTTTATCCACATAGTCATTGTGCCAATTATTGTCTCTCAGCCTCAAATCCACCCTTCTGGGCTCTATAACATGTTTCTCCTTTGCCAGCTGGCACAATGCTCCATCATCAGAAGTTGCTGGGGTAAGGATGGAGTACAGTGAGAGAAGCAGAGGTGTCTCTTCTTTATTCCAGTGTTTTATATCTTACTCCTATAGCTCAGCTGCCAGGGAATGTCTCCCTTGCCAGTAGGCAGATTCCTTACTAGTAGGCAGGGCAGCTCTGGGGCATTGTCATGCAGGGCTTAGGAGCCCACAACATTCAAAGAGTTTTGCCCATTCAGTGATGGTGACTTTCCAGAGAGTTTCACCAAAATTCCAGGGGTCAGCTTCTCAGCAAATCTGTCTGGTGCCTTTAGTGAGTGGTTTCCTGCTTCACAGCTCCTGTCCAGAGCACTCTGTAAATTTCACCATCCAGCAGGCATAGACACAGTCTCTTCTCAGAAGTCTGTATTTTAGTCTTTGTTGAGGGGTGGGTGGTGTGGGTTTTCCATGTTCTTTCTTTGGGTATGCTCTCTCAGTCTTGGAGTTAAAAGCTGCTCTCTGTATCTGTCATCTGTAGCCATTGACCTTAAGACAAACTACTTGAAAAATTACTTTGGGTTACTAATATAATTGCTCCTGTTTTCTGAATAAATTTATTTAAGCTTCTTATATGCACCTCGGCATTTTCTCCTTTGTGTTTTAATTATAATATATGTGAATTGTTAAACACTACTCAAGGTATATGAATAAGATTATACTGTTTATTTTTCAAAAGAAATTAGAATTTTGTTTAGGAAAGATAAAGTTAAGGTTAGCAGGAAGTCAAGAATCAGGACCTTGATTCCATTATTTGCCAACAAAGATAACTTAAGAAAAGGAGTCCAGAAAATAATTTGTCAGTCTTCACTTCTCAAGAGAGTAAGACATGATAACTCTTTACATAGAGTAATTAAAGGTGAAATAAATCCATCAACAAGATGAGAAAGTTTTATTTTTTAAATAATGTTAATCTAAAATAAAAAATATTTTAATTTTAGTACATATGCAAGTTTTACAAGTTATAGTTTAGGATTTTGTTGACTGAATTATATATAAGGTGAGTAGGTGAAGATTTCTTAAATCTTCAGGATTCTGAGTCTCTGAAGGTCCCTACTGTGAAGAATCCTGTCTCCTCTCAGCATCCCCCACCATCACTTCCTGGAGAAGAGTACCACTGCTGAGCTGCTGAAGTTGTCCTTTATCCTCCAGATTTTGTTGCACACCAGCCTGGTGCTTTGAAAAAGTGTTACTCTAAAAGTGATTTTGTTCCCTCATTACTAGTTTGATTGTGATTCAACATTGCTCAGTTCCAAGACCTGAGGTTTAATAGCCAGTCCATCTGGGAAGCCAAAAAGATATCCTTTCTGTTTCATTGGACCAAATGAGGCTCAAATACCCACCCAAATGGAACTTGCGAACTTCATGTCTCTTATATTCTGAGAGATTCATCCAATGCAAAACATTCCCTCACATTTTGATGATTCATTTTCAAAACTTAATGCACTGAAAGGCAGACCAGTCACTCTTTGTGGAGTTGAGTCATTCTTCTATTTCTTCCAATAGAGTCACTCTTTCCAAGAATAGATGTAGAACGCCAAACAACAGCAACACAACATACACACACACACAGACACACATGCACAGTAAGTGCCTGAATGATGATCTTGATTTTTTGTTAAGACATTGATTACCTTTTCTACCAGACTCAAAATCCTGAACGTGAGCTCAATGCCTAATTTATTTCTGTCCTTCCTGGAGAACACAAGTAATATTTTTGTATTTGATAAATAAACCAAATACTTATTAAATGAGAGGGTAAGTGAATGCCATAATTTTTAATGCCAAGAAATTAGGTTGATTAGCATAAATCACATAATTAGCATTGTCACTTCAAAATAATATGTCATTGAAAGTTATTGGAGAGGAACTCAAAAATTGCTTACCTAATTAGAGACTAGTTATAATCAGTCAACCATTCAAAAACATTTATTAGTTACTTTCTATGTGTTTGATACTATGTTAAGTTCTATAGTCACAATAATGGAAAAGATGCAAATTATCAAGGAGGATAAAGAGGAAAAACCAGTACACAACAAATATTTTCATTTGAAATGAATCCAGTAAAAGTGAGTATAAAATACTGGGGGTGCAGAAAACATAGTTACGTAGCACCCCAGTCATTCCCCCAATATAGTACTCATTACTTTGTTATGATTGCAAGTTAAAAGATTGCCTTTGTTAAAAGATTGTTAAGGTCCTTGAGGTAAGTGACTCTTCTGTTATGTTCAATACAGTCCCAAGTAATAGTAGTCTGCCATGTAGTACACATTAAATAGTTTTCTGAATGAATGAATGTTGTTGGTACTTTTGATAATAATAATTGCTGGGGAGAAGAGCAAGGTGGCATTGAATTTAACCTGAGATTAAATTCTGGTTTTGTATCAACTTTATTTTGTGTCTTAATTCTACTACTTACAAACTGAGTGGACTAAGTTATTGCCTGTAGTTTCTGTATATCTGTGAAATGAAAATAATAACACTAAATCAAAGCTGAATTGTGAGGATTAAGTTAGTAAACACAGATATTTGACCCACTGACACAGTGTAAATTATTAAATAATTTGCTATTGTTATTAATATTACTACTTCCCATATTTTTATCTTTTCTTACTTATAAAGGAATCACAGGAAAAACTAGCAATATGTCTTCTCCATGAAATTTTCATAGTGTTTGCATTTGTTGACAATGGGGTAAGGGGGTTTCCTGAACCCTTTGTTGAAATTCTAATAATTATTAGTCCTGCTATACTAATAATCCTTACAATTTAAAATTCAAAGGTTTTTATATCTTTATTCAAAATTTCTATATGGGATGTTGATGATGGCAAAACATATATTCTCTTAAATTAAGATTTAGTTACATTGACTGAAGCACTGATTCAAAGACCAAACTAGACGTCATTTCTCATTGAAAACCTTTAGAAAAATAAATATCCTTTGTTCAAATTATTTTTTAGGGATTTTTTCTCAAGAATCAGTCAGTGAATATGTGTGTTACTTTCAATACAAGCTTCTACCAGTGATATTTAGAGTAAAATTAGAAATCCAAATATCCAGTAATGAAAATTGTCTAAATAAATGTAACTGAAAGAGCTATTATGAAAATTATTAAATGCAATAGAGAATTTAGTAATATACAACAATATTTACATTATATTTAATAAACAAGCTTCAGACTGTATATATACTAAATGTGCATTAGCACGTAGGCATCTGTGTATATAAATATCCACATGTATGTATAGGTATGCAAATGACAATACATATAATGAAACTATTAGCAGTTGTTATTTTATTTAATAAGAGTAAAATTGGTCTCCAGCATCTTTTTCATAATTTACATATCCTTAATCATAAATAGCCAAGTAAATAAAGCAGTGTTTCTAATTTAATGATTCCAAAGAATTAAAGTCTTCTTTTATTATATTTTAATTAACTTTTCCTTAAAAGTACCATTTTCAAATGCTTAACTGATGAACAGCAATTAACAGAAAACTGACAGCTAGTTTTTTGTACCCATTTAAACTACCATAACTATAAAACCTTGTAGGAATACAGTAATTATTAAGTCAATTGTTTGACTTTTAAATTTTGTAAAATTAAAATTTATATTGTGAGAGTTGGCTTGATAATTGTGCATTTTTATACAGTAGCAAAAGTATTGCTATTTAAACCTCCTTCCTTTTTCTCTATATATTTGTTTAAGAAAAAAAAAAAGAAGATATATATCTTTTTATTGTCTCCCCATTTCCAATAGGCATCTGTGGTTCACAGAATAATGTCTACATCCTAGTTCCCAGAGCAAGTAAATATTTTATTTCATATAGGAAAGGGGAATTGAGCTTGTATATGGATCTAAATTGCTAAAAGTCTGACCTTAAAACAAAGGATTATCCAAAGGAAGAGTCCAGTGTATCATAAGGGTCCTTAAAAGTGGAAGAGTGATGCAAAGGAGAAAAAAAAAGGAGAGTCAGAGTGATGCAATATGAAAAAGACTTGACATTCCTGACTTTGAAGATGTAGGAAGGGACAGGAAGCGAAGAATACAAACAATTTCTACAACCTAGAAAGTCAAATGAGCACATTTTCCCTATAAAGTCTCCAGAAGGAAAGCCATCCTGTTCACCTTGATTTTAGACAATGAGTCCCATGCCAACTTCTACACCACCAAACTCTTACATGACAAATTTGTGTTGTTACAAGATACTAGGTGTGTGGTAATATTTTACAGCAGCTACAGGAAGCTATTACAGATCCTCAAAGCTAGCAAGTCCAAAATAAAATTTTTCTTTAATTTTGAAACCTGCTCCTTCTCTGATCTTTCTCACTCAGAAAATTGTACCTTCATGCTTCTAAATGGTTAAGGCAATATTGAGCTCTTTTGTTTCACTCAGTCTTCAAGGATCTTGTAATATCTACTTCCAAAAATACCCACAATTGAAACTGTTCATTTCTCTTTCCACCTCTCCTAAGTTAGGAGCCTTTATTCCCTCAGTAAGAATAGGAATATTAAACTATTGCGGTATTAAAGCTGGTCTCTTTGTACACTGGACTAATCATAGATTATTCCTTACACAGCAGTCATATCACTTTCTTTTTATATATGTCATATCATACCTCCCTGCTCAAAATTATTCCCTGGTTTTCCATTTTATGGAAATAAATAATTCTTGTTGTTTCCTATGTGGCTCCATATGACTTGGTCCTCAGAAATATCCCAGTCTCTTAATCATTGAAATTTAACTGAATCTTGTTCTGATGATTAAAAATCATGCATTATTTTTATTATTTTAATACAATTTTCAAAACTATAAATGTAGCATAGACTCTTTTGGGAAATTTTGATGAAAGAGGAAATGATGAACCACCCAAATTTGACTTTTCCATTTCCACCTGCAATGGTCATTGGTGACTGCCTATCTAGCATCCATTCCCTTTCAAATACTTTTGTTGGAATAGTGATTCCATTCATTGATATATTACTCCTTGAAATAGCCTACCTGCACAAGAAGCTAACCTCCCTCCCCATTAACCCTTAAATCTACATAATTAATCCAATGCATGTTTCCAAGTTTTTAGGATCCAAATTCTCCTTTCTTCAGGAAATGTTGAGGATTCCAAAGAGATGTTATTTATCTGGGTTGTTATCTAATTATATTTACTTTAGTATATTTTCAACTAAAGCAGAAAAATTTAAAACATTTATTTATTTAAATAACAACAATACAAATTAGAGAGATTCTGCAGGGAAGAGGGAGGAATTGGCATCAAAGCAGGAATGGGAAGAACACAAGAGAATATGGTGATGATGCACAGGTTAATTGGTGATGGAAATTCTATGGAGACTACACCTAAGAAAAGAAAGCAAACATTGTAAGAAAAATGAATAAAAATAAATAAAATGTCAAAAAATAAAATAGTAACAACATATTAACAAAAATAATTTTTTTCTATTGAGCTCCAAGTTTCCCCTTTCTATATTTTGAAAATCTTGGGGTAAGATTTGAACTTTATCCTTCTATTCAGTGACTAAAACACTAAACACTAAATTCTGTCACAAACACAGTCAACAAGGCATTGTCCCAGCCATAGAATTTGGATAAACCAATTCAGGTCTGCAAATCTTTTTTTTTTTAAAGATTTATTTATTTATGCATACAAGCACTGGGGTACAGGCCAGAGGTGTGGGAGGTGAGAGGATTCACCACAGACAGAGCAGG
>JAGFMF010011418.1:8330371-8351196 GCA_019455555.1 Galemys pyrenaicus
CTGCTGCACCATGTGGGTCCCCTCCCTGGCCGGCAGCAGGGATCGAACTAGTGCTGCAGTGGCTGCGGTTTGCTTCATAGTGCGTTGCTTAACCCACTGTGCCACCAGGGAGGCCCCAGGTCTGCAAATCTTGAGAAAAACTTCACTTAGGGCATCTGCCAGTAGAAGATACTATCTTCCTTCCTTGGATGCCCTGACTTGTTATGGGTGGCCAGAGATCCCAGTTTGCCTGGAACTGTTTTCAGTCCATGCTTGCTATCCTAGAGTATTAATGTATTTTGCTCTCCCAAGTTTACGGTTCAAGTGATAAATTATACAGTTACCATGGGGTGTGGGTCTAAAGCAAGGAATTGTAGCAGCTATTTTGTCAGTATAAAAAAAGCAGAAAGACGACAAAGATAGTGCTTACAGTCTTCATAAAGGGAACATCCAAGGAAATCACAGAGGATGTAGTCAGAGTACTGACCCTGAAGTCAACCAGGGCTAACCTTCTGGAATATATTTCTGTTCTAATCTTTTTCCTCACTTTCAAAGATAATTTGGATTGAGATTTCTAGCACTCGCAGGTGAAGACAATCTAACTAATGTGTTTCCATAACCTCAACTGACAGGCAATAGTTGTTTAGTTTGTATTCTTCCACCCACCTTTCCTCTTGGTCATATAAATATGTATTTCACATAGCAGGTTTTTGGTTAAAAACTGTTCTTTTTAAGGATGGAATTATTATACACTTTTTTTATGATTTAACACATTAAGGACAATACAAAGGCATTTTTAATAGTTCCATAATACTTCATCTATAAATGTACCATCATGTTCTTGTATATAAAGGTTGTTTTCATATTTGCCACTATTAATAATATGCATATGGATATTATAATAAATGAATTATTTGAAGTGTTGATTTTATTATGATAGGACAGATTCCTATATCTGGGAACTTTTGGATCAAAGGGTATATGAAGATTGCAAAACTTTAATAAAAGGAAACACTTTATATAGGGAGGTATAAATGAAATAAAGACATCAAAGCATACTAAAAGAAGCAATGATCTGAATTCAGTGTATGTCTTACTACTAATGGTAGAGTTGGAGGGAGGAGAAAGTTTTGAAATCTATTGAATTGACATCTTTTGCCATTGCCTAACTACCTAATTGACCAAATGTTTTATGAAGAGAATGTGCACAGAGGAAAAAAAAAAATGGAATAGAGCCCTATTATTTGGGGAATGTTTCCCCTCCTTTCCTTGTTATGATGGAGAAATCACATAGGATTCAGTAACTGTATAAAATATGAATTAACTCAATTGATTAGATATTTATATTTTATTTAAAATGACATTTTTATCACTAACTAGAAAAGTAATTTTAAAAATCTAAATAAGATGTAGAAGATTAAACTCTTGAAAACTTTTTCTCTACTAATTTATGAGGCATATCAGGAAACATAAGTTTTAATAGTGTCTCATTCAGTGTACAAAACTAGTAATTTAAGTCTCTGATGTTTACAATTTATATAACTACTTATAAATGAGTAAAAAAAGTAATGAACTGTATGTTTGATTATTTTTCTATTATTAACCATGTAATATATCATTTTCTGTGTTTTATAGAAATATACACTTTATAAAAAAATGTTTTAAGTCTCTCCAGGTCACTTTTTCTGCATCTTTATATATGAGATAAAGATTGGAAATGGCAGGTAGAAAATAATTGCCAAGTTCTTTGAATAGGTATCGTCTAATTAAAACAGGTAGACAGTTCATCCAATCAATAATTAAAGATCATTTAGTTTCTTATCTATAGATTTTGGGAATAAAAAATTACAATGTATTTACAATGCTGGTCCAGTAGTCTGGAAAGGAGCCTTTACTGCTGACACTATTTGTGCTAATTGATATAAAATGTTCTTTGTAAATATAATTAATGTACTTATATAAATATTATACTTATAAATTCAATGCAATATATTAAAAGTATAAGTTGTGGAAGGTTTTTCTTGCACCTTCTCCTCTTTCCCAAGATGGCCTCTTTTACTACTCTTACATAGCTAGACAAAAATATGTATTTGTGTGTATTATAGCTTTTTACATAAATGGTAGCCCACTAAAAGTCACCTGCATTTTTTACTGAACATAGTAGAGAAAATTTTGTTTGTTTTCCTGTACATAGCAATGTCTTTAAAGAAAAGAGAAGAAAAGGAAGAGACTCTTGCATGGACAGACATGGGTAGTTTTAAAGAAGATGTGACTTGTGAAGGGGCATGTTTAAGAAAGAGAAACTGGCATAGATACAGAGAATACAGTTCTTTTTAACCAGTTGCATATATCTATTTAATAATTCTCCTACTATTAGAAGTCTACATTATTTTCCATTATTATTATAAATATTACTGCAAAGAAGATCTTAGATCCTTGTACATGTTCTATTTATATCTAAGAAAATTACTAGAAGTCAAAATGGTTTATAAATTTTGTTTTGACAATATTTAAAAATTTCCTTCTAAAGGGATTAAACTACTTCTACTTGTTTGAGTTGTCTGCATCCCTACACTTTCCCCCACAAAATGTTTAAACATTTTGATATTTGCAAATCTGATTTAAAAAATGGCATCTAACCTTTGTTTTGTTTGGCAGAATATAAATAAGGTTGAGAATCATATATTTAAGATTATTTTCACCTGCTGAATAATTTTTTTTCTTATTGAGACTTTGGTCATTTTTTTATTAACTTCTTGTTGCTCTTTACATACTAAAGAAATTAGTATTCTGTAACACTTGTAGCAAATATGTTTCTTATTTGTCATGTATCTTTAAATTTTGCTATCCTCATTAAAGATAATTTTAAATTTTAAGACAGGTAAAGTTTTAATATTACATAGATAAAATTCATCTATTTTAATTGTCTGTATTTGGTATTAATAAAAATGTCTTATTTTTAGATTTTTAAAGAAACCCATATTTTCTTCAAGTTGCCAGTTTTATTTTTCTTGTTTAAAACTCTGATTCACCTGAAATGTATTTAGACAAAATAAGTAAAATATAGTTCTAATCATTTTCTTTATCTACTTATTGACTTGCCAACTTTATTCCACAGAGTTCATGTCACATTTGACATGTAATAAATTACAAATTAGAAAAAAATACAACATAATGTTTTAGTAATTAGTTGGGCTAGTTTTCCTTATAACTCTTCATTTTTCTAGCTATGTTTGTGTCCAAGATTGTTCTTCAGAAAGACAAATTCATTAATGCAGTCTTCAAAAGGTGAGAGGGGTAGTGTGATTTAGGATTTATTACATAATTTATGTAAGCAATTCTATAGCTCCAAATAATGTTATTATTTATCCCATATAGTGTCATTATATTAAAATTTGCTTTTTAAACTTCCAACAAGAAAAGTATCTTTTGTTTAAAGAAGATAAATCACTAGGGATATAGATATGACATCAGATTAAGTAATGAAATCCTCCCCTATTTCCTATAATGATAACATCATCCTAGTGCATTTATTTTTCTGAAGGACTTTTCTGCATTTTGGTCTTCAATTATTGTTATTGTGGAAATGGAACATAGCATCTGAATTCCTACAACAAAAGAAAATTGTATGCTTTTTTTCCTTCTTTTGCCATGTTTTCTGATCTAGTTTCCACTAATTAAGCAGCAATTTAGTTACGTACACTTTGAAGTTTCACTCATTACCTGGCTTCTGTAAGTCAACAAAAGGCAACATCTAAAGCCCTCAGTATTGGGCCATCACTTTGGGAATAGCTAATTGAATGTAATTACTTTATTTTGTGCCAGGGTTCATACTTGTAACATTGCCTTGTAATAATTTAAATTGTCTGCATACTGCAGGGGGACTCTTTGACGCCAGAGTGGAGACAGCCAGGCAGCCACTTGGGTCTTGGAAGCCAAGTCAAAAGTAAGGAGACATTGTCATTTGGCTACCTACTCATTAGCTGACCTCCATGCTGTCTGTTGTTTTGTGTGGACAGGATGTGTAGTGGCTGAATCTTATCCCTAAAAATAGCTGTGAAAACATGCGTTTGGGATGTACAGTAATTGGTTGCTTAGTTGATCACAGATATTTTTAAGTACCCTAGGAAAAGGCAATATATTTTTAAACAATGACTCTGCAATGCCACATTACATTCCTCTTCCTCTCCTCCCCCACTCTCTGTGTAAAAAGAGAGGACAGAGAATTGTAAAGGGGCATAGATCACAAAAATAAAATACAGCACTATTCTTCATTATCTCATTTGAATAATTTGAAGAATGATATACTCTTGAAAATAAAACCAAGTCTTTTGCAATTTTCTTGGACTGATAGTTTGGCAACCACTTTGCTTCTAACAGGAAACATCATAGGAACTTCATCTTTTTACTGTACATTAGAAGAAAGTTTATTGTGGAAGGGGAAAATTACAAGCCTGGAGCCCTTAACAAGCTCTGGAAATGCTCTGTAACCCACACACTATGGGCTAACCAGGCTGAGTTTTTACTTCTCCTTGAGTAATTAATCACATGGTGTATCTGCTCTTACTAGCTCTAATAATAGGGTTTGCTTTTTGTTTTGTTTTGTTTTGTTTGACCATGGAAATAAGGGCATCTTCCCTGAGTGTCAGAATCCTCCTCTTTTGTTAATGGTGCCAGAAGGTCTACACCAGTGGCAATTAAACCTAACGTGAGCCATTTATTCTCAAATTACATTCATTTAGAAAAAAAAAAGTCTTTTCTTAAAAAAGGTAAAGTGTATGGTGGTAGGAAATATCATGGGAAAAATACAATGAGGAGAAGTTGGGTAAAATTAAGTGTAAATCTTTGATTTTTTTTTTTTACCTGCCCTCCCTGTAATTATTTCTTCATGACTTCATGACAGTTGGAAGAATGAAATAACCAACAAAGTAACAGATACGAATTCTTTCCTAATATGTGTGTGTTTGACCAGATAATTTCACTCATATGTGGACTATAGACAAATCTATGGAACTGACAAAACTAAATCAGGACAAACCCTAGAATATGAATGGAGAATTGAGGCTTCTAGTTGGTGAGGGAGGATGGAGATGAGAACAAAGGGTGTAGGGGGTGCAAGGGTCTATGGTAAAGGACTATGAGTGCTATAGTGGTGGGTGGGTGTGATGACATACATCTGAGGAGGCGGCGTGCACCTATACCCCTAAATCATGTACTGTATTCTATAATATTACAACACTGTTGTACATTGTTATCTCAAAATAATGATTGATATATTTTGAGGGAAAATATTCAAAATGCTAAAAAATGTGCATATTTGGTGCATGTGCTTTTTCAGATGAAAAATTTCACCTTTTTAAATCATATGACTCAGTGGGTTTTAGTATGTAAACCAAGTTGTATAGTTATTACTACTTCTAACTTTCCCTCATCCCAACATGAAATTCTATATCATTTTACATTATGAATTTGTCTATTCTCCATATTTTGTATAAATGGAATCCTATCATACAATAAGTTGCCTTTTATGATAGGTTTCCTTTACTTAAATTGATGTTTTCAAAGTTCATCCATGATGAAGGCCTCCCCGGTGGAGTAAGATTTTAAGATGATAAGTCTCAGCATATGAAGCTATCGCCAGCCACTGCAGCACAATTTTAATGTCCTGTCAGGGAGCTGATTCACATGGCACAACAGACCTCTCCTGTCTCACCCACCGCACCCTGTAGAAATTTATTTCAGCAGATCTGCCTGTTCTGCTCTCCACTCTGTCTCTGCTGAATCTTCTTGCCCCCAAACCACCCCCCCCCCACAGACCTCTGGCTTACCCCAAGCTCTTGTATGTATAAAATAAATCTTTTTTAAAAAAAGACAAAACAGGGTTCTCCCTGGTGGTGCAAAGGCTTAAGTTGTAGCACTATGAAACTATCCACAGCCATTGCAGCATGAGTTCAATCCCCCACCAGGGGCTAACCCACATGGTGAGCAGACCTCTCCTCTCTTGCCTGCTGCTCCCCTCAGCAGTGTACTTCAATCATTTGCCTGTTCTGTTCCCCATTCTTTCTCTGGTGAATCTTCTTACCCCCCACACCTCTGACCCATACTCCAGTTCTTGTATGCAAAAATAAATAAGTCTTTATTTAAAAAAAAACCCACAAAGTTCATCCAATGTTGTAATATGTATCAGTACTTCATTGTTGTTGTTGTTTTTTTAAGATTTAATTATTTATGCACACAGGAGGTGGGGTACAGGCCAGAGTCGCGGGGTGGTAAGCGGATTCACCAGACAGAGCGGGAAACAGAACAGGCAGACTGACCGAAACACACTGCCGAGGGCAGCAGCGGGCAAGGCAGGAGCGGTCTGCCACGCCATGTGGGGCCCCTCCCTGGCCGGCGGCAGGAATCGAACTTGTGCTGCAGTGGCTGCGGTTTGCTTCATAGTGCGATGCTTAACCCACTGCGCCACCAGGGAGGCCCACTTCATTGTTTTTTAATGACTAATTCTAGTGTATGGATAGACTGCATTTTTTGTACCCACTCATCACTTGACAGACATTTAGACATTGTATTTCTTCTCCTTTTTTACTATTTTGAATAATTCTACAATGAGCATATACATACAAATCTTTATGATACTCTGTTTTCTATTCTCCTGGGTATATACCTAGAAGTGGGATTACTGAGTTATATGGTAATTCTATGTTTTACTTTATTTCTGAACTACCGAATATTTTTCTAAACATTGTTTACATTTCCATCAGCAATCTATGAGAATTTCAATTTTCCAACACTTTTGATTGCCTAATTTTATTAGAGTCAGTTGACAGGATTTGAGGTGTTATTTAATGGTTTTGTTCTCCAATGACTAGTGACATCAAACCTCTTTTCAAGAACTTGTTGACCATTTGCCTATCTTTTTGAAAATATGTCTATGTAAGTCCTTTGCCCATTTTTATTTTGTATTATTGTTGAGTTGTAAAAGTTCTTTACATATTCTAGATAGTAAACCATGAGAAAATATATGATTTTAAAATTATTTTATTCTATGTTTTTCACTTTCTTAAGAGTGTTAGCCAGTGTATTTATCTTTCTTTTTGCTTATAATTTTGATGTCTCATCGAAGAAACCATTGCCTAATCATAGTTCCAAAGATTTAAGAATTTTTATAGCTTTCATTCCTACATTTCGCTCTTTATTCTATTTTCATTTATTTTTTGAATGTGGTGTAGGTAAGACTCACATGATGGCATTCAGTTATCAATTATCATAGCACCATTAAAAAAACCTATTATTTTCTCACTCTCTAATGTCAGTACCCTTGTAAAGAACCAGTTGACCACTTATAGGTTTCTTTCTCTTAAATCTGTTCCACTGACCTATATGTCAATCATTTTGCCAGTACCGTCTATTCTCTATTACTGCAGTTTTGTTATAAGTTTTTAAACGAAGAGGTGTGACTCCTCCGACTTCCATCTTAATTCAGTATTGTACTGGGTGTATGTATTAGTTTAACTTAATTATAATTAAGTTGATAATAGAAATTTTTGATGTGAAAAAAACTTGGAAACAGGATTTGCTTTCAAAAGCATTTTCTAAAGAGCTCATCGTAACAGTTTCAAATAATCCAATGCCTCAAGTTATAAACTGATCTCCAGTAAATAAAGGAATCATTTGACCTAATTCAGCTAAGAGCCAACTAACATTTAGCAAATTAATGTTCTGGAATATTAAATTATCGGTGGCATAAAAAATGCTATAGAATATTGAGACTTGTATACTTAGTGGAAATTTTCTACCAAAATAGCTTTTCTTTTCTTTCAACTCTGCTATATATTGCTGATGACCTAGAACAAGGCATTTAGCTTATCCAAACTTATTTTCCCTCTACATAATATGATTATTGTAACTCCATGTTCCGGACAGCTGAAAAGGAAGAAAGTGATGGTTAATAGCACTTTTTTATGATGACAACAGTCTTCTCAGAACTTTTCTCAGGTACTCTAAAAATACTTGCTTTCTTTACTTAGATTTCAGTTTTAGAAAAATATTAATACTATGGATATTTGACAACAAATCAAATATTACAAGAGTTTATAGTGAGTTTGTCATTCCTGTCCACAGCCTATAACCTGTTTTTAATATTTTGTGTTTGTTATCATTTCCACAGGTATGTGTGCTATATTCTATATTGTTATACCATATATTATATTATATATATGGACTTCCATTTCCTGTTTTTTTTCCTAATTTAAACACTACCTATTAATTCTCTGACATGGAAGATGAAGATTTTACTCATCTTCTGTGTTCCATTCACTCATAGTAGTGTTTAATATTTATTAGTTTTTTTAATATATAGCCTCTAATATACTTATACCCTTTACTCTTATTCTATTAATTTGTTAGGATTTATTTTAATACCTACTTAGTAAAATAAAGATATCTGTACCTCCATCATTTTTTCTCCACCTACATTTTCTTTATTTTTTCATTTTTCTGCAAATTACCTTTTTATTTGTACATTATCCAAATTGTGAACAATGTTATTCTTCCTGACAGCTATTAGTTTTCAGCTTCCTGAATTGATACATGTTTTTCCTATAAGTTTATTCTAAAATTCAAAAATATTTTGAAAAATTTACATTATCATGACTATCTAAATAATATGTTGGATCAAATACAGTGGTAGATTGTATTTTATAGTTACAGGTCCATTGCCACAATTGTTGGGTAAACTAAGGGAGAAAGTTTCTAACATTGGGGTCAAATAAATTTTATTTTCTTATGCATCATCAATAACTTAAAAGTTGTGCTTCATTTGATTTTTTTTTATTGTTGCTTGAAACAATAATGTCTTGTTCTTAAGTTTTCAATTGTATTTTACTTCATCTTGAAGTATTTTCCTTAATGGAGAACTACTATTTTCTTTCCTATTCTCTATTCTATGATTTACTACATTTTCCTTTCTCATGCCTATTTATCCCCCCATGGACTTTTTTCTCCAAAACATTCCCCCTAAAAATTCTTACAGTTAGGTTGTCCTCCTCCTGTTGCTTAGCAGATATACTAAATGTTCCATCATCTCTTTCTTGGATTGAATCATTGCCTCTTAGATCAAATGAAGTCTATTTTTTAATTTTCATTTTGCAGAAACACTTTATATAACTTCATAAGAAGGTGTTCATGAGTTGTAAAATTGCTGAGTCCCTCCTTATATGTAAAATTCTCTTTATTCTGATCTCATACTTGAATAATATTTTGGCTAGGTAATGAATCTAGATGGAAATTATTTTTCTCAGAATTTAGGACACTTTGCTGTCTTCTAATATAACATATTAATTGAAGAATGCAAACTTTATTTTCATTCACTTATACACAGTTTGATATTCTCTGAATCCCTTTATTATTTTATTTTTTCTAAGTGTTCTCAATGTCATTTGTTCAATTAACTAATATAAGAGTCAGAAAAGCAGTTTCAAAATCACTTTAGTTAGTTTGTGTTACTTTGTGCTCTCCTTTTTTTTTTTTTCAAAGATTTATTTATTTATGCATACAAGAGCTGGGGTACAGGCCAGGGTCCAGGGAGGTGAAAGGATTCACCAGAGACAGAGAAGGGAGCAGAACAGGAAGACTGACTGAAACACACTGCTGAGGGGAGCAGAAGATGAGGCAGGAGAGGTCTGCTACACCACGTGGGCCCCCTCCCTGGCCTGCGGCAGGGATCGAACTCATGCTGCAGTGGTTGTGGTTTGCTTCATAATGCATTGCTTAATCCACTGCACGACCAGGGAGGCCCTTGTGCTCTCTTATATGTATTAAATTATCAACTTTTGAAGAGCCAAGATAGGAAAATCATAGATGATATTATCAAATAATAACTATAATTTTATTTTACTGATGAGTTTTCTTCCAAAATTGTTAATGGTTTTATATTTTAAAATACAACAATATGGACTGGAATAAAATATAGATATCTACGTAACTAATTCTGGAGATGATTTTTAAACAAAGGTTCAAGAGAGATACAATAAAATTCATAGGTCTAATTGCAAAAATTTGGGGAGTTTCTATGACAAAATATATAATTAAAATACTATAAGGAAATGAAAAACTTCAAAAATTATTTGTAAAATAGTTTTATTTTGATAAATATCCATTCTGTGATATCCTTTCTATGATGCCCCTTCTATGATAAGTTCTTACAAATGAAAAAGAAGATGAAAATACTCCAAGAGAAAAAATAATACAGATATGAATATATGATTCCCAAAGAAAAAATGGATGTGGAAATTAATTATGAAATAACATTTATTTTCCAATAAATCAAAAAAATTAACTTTTTACATAACAAATGAAAACCAAAAATAATTTTAATAAACAGGTTTAGGAATAATATACTGTGTGGAACCAGGCACATTATACCCAGCTTGTGCCACTGAAAAGTGACAAAAATATAGGATATTCAGTTAATTTATATATATATTAAAGACCATAAAAATGTCCTTAACCTTTGACCCAGCAATTCCATTTTTAGTAATTTAATCTATGTAAAGATTCATGTATAATATGCATGGATATCTTTATGATATCCAACACTGAGTTAGTTGGTTATAACAAATTCATAAACACTACAGGTGTCCAAAAAGAGAAATTGGAATTACAATGTAGAGAATCTGAAATGATGCTGTATCTACAGATTTATTGATCTGAAAGGTATCCAAAATATTAATTATTCAATGAAAAAATGGATGCCTTGATGTAGTGTGCGTGTGTATGTATATATATATGTATATATATTCCTAATTGCATTGATCTGCATACTTAAATATCATGCCTTTGATCTGAGGCTCAAATTGCATCATATTTTACAGAGTATGAAAACCCCAACACAATAACAGTAAGAGTAGTATTCTCCGGATTGTGATTTTGGTTTCCTTCATTATAATTCTCTGTATTTATGAACATTTCTAAAGTAAGTAAGTATTACTTTTATAAACAAGAACAAGAAAAATATCATTAACTTGTTCTCTTCATTATTTTTAAAGGCTTCTTTTTTGGTGTCTCTTAACAATAAAAGATCATCAAAATACAGATTTCTAATGGGCATAGTATGGGATAACATCCCCTTTACTATAATAGTATCAACTTTCCTTATTTAATTTTTCATGCGGTCCTTCATATTGTACTCATCCACAGTATATCTATTTTTTCCCATGTTATTTTCTTTCTGTGGTCTTAATTTTTTTAATGATTTAAAGTCAAACACTCGTTATTTGGACAAAGCACTATTTGTTATCATTATTTGGGATGATATTTTAATATGATTTTTTTCTGAAATTGACTAAACTTAAATGTTTCATACTATATTTAGATGTATGAATAACCCATTTAATCAAACCAGATGATATGATTAAAGCTCCTGTTTTTGTAGACAGACTGTAGGTTGAGTACTTATCCAGATAATTTGATTGTCATAAACAATCAACTTTGCCTGAATTATCTGGATAATTGCCTCACCTCTCCATTTTACATAGCCTAAGGTTCTAGGTTTATTTTTGCATCCTACAGTCCACTTTCTGCAATGATCAGCAATCAGAAAATAAGATTATCACTCTGTTTAACCTTCCTGTGCCTTGGCTAATTAAGTCAACAAATTAGCTGGGGACTCCAAGGCGGAAGGGGATTGGTAGACTGTGGTCAAGACACGTATTTATGAATTTTCCCTTAAGCTGCTTTTTTTGAGGAAGCTTTGATAAGAAACATGTGATCTCAATTATCATTAACTCTCTGTGGTTTCCGTGTTTGGGGGCTTGACCTAGACTTTAGAAGGCCTAGGACCCCCTTCGAAGTGTGCCTGAGCAGTATATTGCCAGTCCATTCACCTTTTCCATCTTGTTATCTCATATTGAGAAAGGGACTTAAATCACTCTTCACACACTCATTGCAGACTCAGGGGCTATACTACTTATTCAGGCTGGTTTTAGGTTCTTTACTGCCCTTTGGTAATGTGCTTTCCTAATCAACAAGCATCTTTCTTTAAGGCTACTTTTAAATATAAAATTCCTAAATAAAGTCTCTGAGGTCAAAGAGAAAATATCTTGAAATGATAACAATACTTATCAGAAACAAATAAGAATTTAACAAAAAGAAATTACTATTGCTTGAGTGTCTAACCCTATAAAAGTGGATCTTTGTTTTCTTTTAAAATGATAGATTTTGTTTCTCTGTGTGAAAAAAGACTTACAGAATATCAGAATATTTAATTGCTATGGATTGTAATATTGTCTTTGAATACATGTATGAAAAGCTACTTAAAATATTAACCTTTGATTCAGGACCAGAAATGGGACATAAAATGAGGACCACTAAACTTGTCTGTCTGGAGTGGATATTTCTGTATCACTAATATTGTGTTAATATATATTTACATTCAATTTTACTCAAAATGTTCTATTTGATAGATCTCTTCATCTAGATAACATAGAGTTTAAGAAAAAAGGATAATGACTCCCATAATAATTATTTTAAGCAACTACTGCTGACCAGAAATGAATTATTTGCTTATCTCTGTATAGATAAGCACTGCTATATTGTTTTAGATATGTCACTTTTCAAGAAGATTTGAAAAATATCAAATTTACTGATAAAAATAACAGCAGTAAAGTTATAAATGTAAAACATATATTGCTAACTTAAAATCATATTTCCAAGTTACAGGTTGAAATATTCTACAATAAAGGGAAAATCACAAAACTAGTGTTTGTGTGCTTGTCATAACATGAATGTAACAAGGGTTACATTCATAGGATACCTTTATAATATTGCTGACAAATATTCAGCAAAAGAAAAAGTTATTATTTCTATATTGTGAGCATAAAGGTCATAGGAAATAAACCATTTGAAGAAATTTCTGGGACATCAAGTTGGCCACAAGGTGATCAGTTTTTTACATCTTAATTCATTTCAGTAAAAGCCTGCATGAGTTTGTGTGTGTGTGTCTGTATATTTATATGCAATATATGTGTGTGTCATATGTGTGTTTGTGTATGTGTTTATCATGTCACACCCCTCAGCCTATATAACTATTAGAAAAGAAAATCAAATAAGAATGCAACTTTGATCCCCATAATATTTTTGATATTCCCCCAACAACTCACATACATGAATGCACATGCACACCCCTTCCACATAAAGAGTAATAGAATGAAATCTTTAAGGACAATCATTGTACCATAACCACGGAGAATAAAATTCAGGTAAAGATGATAGATTTATTGATATATAGATAGAGAGAGAGAGATTTTTGAAATTATGTTTCCTCGTGTCTCTCACACGTGTGGATAAAATCAGTCTTAAATTCTCCCTTATAAGGATTGGAGGCATATTAAACTATTAATGTGGATGAAACCTAAAGCTTCAATCTCAGTCATATTGTCAAACATTATTTATATTCATTTTCTAAGAACTGTCTTTGCCTTATTTGCTATGCCTTATTTGAAAAGTATCAAATTTACTGATAAAAATAACTTTTATCAGTAAAGTTATAAATGTAAAGCATATATTGCTAACTTAAAATCATATTTCCAAGTTACAGGTTGAAATATTCTACAATAAAGGGAAAATCACAAAACTAGTGTTTGTGTGCTTGTCATAACTTGAAACAGGGTTACATTCATAGGATACCTTTATAATATTGCTGACATATATATATGTGTGTGTATATATATGTATATATGTATATGTTTCCATTGCCCTCTAAATATTTCAGCCCATATCATCTATTCGAATACTTATTTCAGTATCTTTTCAACCTAAAGCTTGTCAAACAGAATTAGAAAGCAAAAACTTACACTCACAAATACATAATAAAAGACAAATGCTAATTTTTAAATGAACAACAGTTGACCAACTATATTCTATAAGAAATACACATATAAGGGCCTTCCTGGTAGCACAAGGGGTTAATCATTGCACTATGAAGTATCTGCAATCATTGCAGCAAGAGTTCAATCCCAAGTGAGGAAGGTGGCACAGCAGATCTCTCCTGCCTTGCCCGTTACTCTCTTCAGCAGTGTATTTCAGTCAGTCTGTCTATTCTTTTCCCTACTCTGTCTCTTTTGAGCCCTCTCACCCCCCACACTTCTGGCCTGTACACTGGTTTTCTTGTATACATAAATAAATAAATCTTTTTTAAAATACAAATATAAATATACTTTTCCTAAAATATTTGACAAAATTTACTCCAAAGAATTTCTGTAACAAAGCAGAAAAGAGGGCAAGGTAGTACTATGCTAACTCATTAAATATATTCTTTAGTAATGAATATTAATTCTACTTTGAGAGCCTGGAGTTTATTAGAAGGTCATTATTCATTTTTGATTGTGCTTAAATAATTTCAGACTATCACCAGCAGAGGGAGTAAATAATTAAAAAAATAAATTAACTTTGATCTACTTTATTTTTAACTTATATAAAGATCAGCCCATTTAATTCCACCAAATATCTGTGGCTTTATAAAGTCACTATGTAAGTTATGCAAGTTTTACAACTATATTAGACACACAGAAAAATACAAAGTAAAATTAAGTATAATTTATACATTTTACTAATTTAAAACATAACCACACGTGTTGTGAAAAGACCATTGACTTGGATCACAAAGACTTAGATTTTTCTATTCTTGCTCAGTTTCTTTCTCATCCTGAGACTTAGAGTAAGTCACCTAATTTTTCTAAGTTACATTTTTTCTTGTCTTCTAAATGGAAGCAATACATGAGAGAGCTGAAATGTCATAGCAAATCTCTGGGAGAATTAAAAATGATGACATGTGAAGTAATTAGCTGAAGTGTCAGCAAGGCATGACACAGGTTCTCTATGGATGTGGGCAGATGGGTCCTGGAGCCCTGCATAGCTTTTTCAAAAGGCTTTTAATGATCTTTGCACACCATTTGAGTAAGGTAACCAGGTGCAGGGCAGGCAGCGGGGCAAGGGGCCAGGAAGTTGGAAGGTCTCCTAGCCCCCAGTGAATTTTTACTCCTGGGCTTTCTGGCTTTCTTATGGTCTCTCTGTTGGTCACTATGGCACTCAGCCATAAGGTCTTCTGCCACCTCCCATTCTCTGCTGCCACCCTCTTTTGTGATGACACCCTTATATGCTCAGTGTCTCCACGAAGCGGGGACCAGTCATGTATGCCCACACCATACTCCAAGTGCTGCTTGAGCTGACAACTAGTATTTGTATAGGACCACAGGTATCCACCATAGATGTTAATGGTGGAGGGTGGAAAAAACCTGATAACTTTCCATTTACTTTCCATTTCCATTTAATTATTAGCATTAATAAATACTAGGGGGTTCACTTTCTTAGCTTATACTATTCATGTGCAGTGTGCCTCAAAACAAATGTCATTTCCTCCACAAAGATGTCCTTTTTTCTTCTCCATTGTCTCAGTCACCACTGAACCATCTCACAATATATACCAAATTTCATAATATGTTTTGTGAATCTGAAAGGATTTAGAGTGTCAAAGGGAGAAATTTTTAAAAACTCTACAAAAATATTACTTTTCTCAATTTCAATATAAAATAGCATGCCAGAAAATATTCTTTAGTCAAGGTATTCTCAAGACCATGCCATACTTTCCTGAACTCAGGTTTCAACATTTTTAGGAAAGCTTATCTTGCCCTAACTCTTCTTTGTGAGTTTCACCTTTAGAAAATGCAAACCCAAAGTACACAGTTGCTATTCTTACCTCAGGCCCACAGTTTGATCATTAGAAATGCTCATCTTTAATCTTATTATTGTCAGTAACTGTCTTAGCACCAGGTATGCACACACATACACGCACGCACACGCACACCCACACATCTAAAAGTCAGAATTTTATTCTCATAGTTCAGTTACTCCTATAGAGAGGATAAACATGATGTCCAACCTTGTTATTTATTTGCCAGCAATACCCTTTACTAGGTGTTAGCAATTCACGTTTTATACAGAGCAACACAATGAAGTCTCCACCTGCAGACTTTCAAATTATGCCCACTAGGCCCACTATAAATAAGATTTAAGTCAATTGATGATTCATTTATCTGCTAATTTTCAGGGCCAAAACCCTGCAAATTACTAAAGGTTTGAATGTATTCCTTTTAAAGATTTACTTAAGCATTTTAGAAAAATTGGCAATCTTCTCTCTAGTATCCTTGGACCGGAAAGGATTATTCTGTATTTCCAGAAACATATGTGAAGTGAAATAATTGGAGGGAATTCTGAGGAATGTAGATCTGAGAGTGAAGTTCGGGAAAGAGTCACTTCTTTATTGAAAGCTTGTGATTTCCATTTAACTTTAGCTTTACAACTTTTGAGTCTTAAAAAAAAAAGCGGAAGTATCAACGACAATTCTTCAGTTCTGAGAATGTTGTGTGCCAAAATGTGACCTGGAATTCTTCAATAAACATGAATGAGAGCACAAAGAATATGAATACTTAACATGTAATGACTGAAGAAGCCAAAGTGTAGGAAACTCAGAGAACAGAAACTTCCTGAACCTCAAACACTATAAATTAATTGACGGACACAAAATTTACTGATGTTTTGCTAGTGCTTTTATTGTTGTTCCTGGAACTTCTATTAACTTGTATTAATCTACTGAGAGTAGGTAGTAATATATACTCTGATCAACAAAATGTTTTTCTCTCTCTTTTATAGTTCTTTCTCTCTTATCTATACTATTTATTAAAAAAAAAACTTTTGGAAGTGTTGAGGGAATAATACAATCAATATCCATTCTACATCTAAATAGCACCCCCTTCCTTTGGATGAATCATTTGACAATAAGTTGCAGACAGTGTGACACTTCAGCCCTAAATATTTCAGCATCTATAGCCTAAGTAAAACATTTTCTTATATGAAAACTGTAATTATTACATGCCAGAGAACTAGCATTAACACAATGCTATTATCTAAAATGTAGTTCATATGCATGTTTCCACAGCTGCCTCAGTATTATCCTTTATTTGCCACCCTCTAGTCCAGGATACAAAGTTCACACAGTGCATTTAGTTGTCATTTCTCTTTGTTGTCATTTTTCAATTTCTTTCTTTTTTTATTACTTTTATTGAGGTGATGTTGATTTAAATGCTGTGTATGATTTAGAGGTATAAGTTCACTATTTTTAAGAAATGTTACCACAACACAACCGCCAAAGTACCAAAATCCTCCACCACAATCCATTGGGCACTCTTGTTCATTCACTCCTTATCCTCACAACTCCCTGCTGGTAGTCTCAATTCTACTATCAGATTTCTAGGGTTTGTTTTGTTTTTGTTTTGTCTGCTGTCTGTTTTATTTCTTTACATATTTTATGAGAGAAATCAGCTAGTATTTATATTACCCTGACTTATTTCACTTAAATGATCTCTTCCAGTCCATTCATGTTGTTGTAAATGGCAAGATTGTATTTTTTAGTGCCGACTAGTATTCTACTATTTAGATATATAAATACAGATATGTATACATATATAATACATATATATCTACTGTATATGTATATATGTATGTGTATACATATGTATATTTGTACAAATGTGTGTGTATATCTCTTCTTATACATGTCTATCCTTGGACATGTAGGCTGTTTCTGTAACTTGTTGATAGAGCTATAATTGACATAGAAGGGCATATAGCACTTCCAACTAGTGTTTCGTATTATTCAGGTAAATATGTAGGGGTAAAATTGCTGACTATTATGGTATGTCTATTTTTAACATTTGGAGAAAATTCCATACTGCTTTCTACAATGACTGGACCAGTCTATATTTCCACCAACATGTAATGACATGAGGTTCCTTTTTTCCACACCATTGCCAAGACTTGTTTGTTGTTGTCAGCGTTTATTTGTTTTGATGTGGGCAAGTCTCATGACTGTGAGTTAGTATCTCACTGTTGTTTTTATTTGCATTTCCTTGATTGCAAGTGGTGATATGCATTTTTTTTTCCTATGCCTGTTGACTATCTTTATGACTTCCTTAGAAAAGTGTCTATTTAACTCTTCCTCCCATTTTATGGAGTCATTTGTTTTCTTTTAGTCTATTATGTAAGTTCTGTGCAGATCTTTAATATTAGCTCATTGCTAGTTTTAGAGTATGCATTTGCTTCTATTCAGCAAGGTATTTTTTTGTTGTTATGATAGCTTCTTTTGTTGTGAAGAAGACTTTCCCATATATTTTTTTTCCTTTGTCTAAGTAGGCAACCCCAAAGACATCCATGAAGCCAATGTCATGAAGTACTTTACCTGTATTTTTTGTATGCATTTTATGATTTCAGGTCTTCAGTCTTTAATCCATTTTGAATTAATTGTTATGTATAATGTGAGATTGTGGTCTAGTTTAATTATTTTGCATGTGGGTATTTAGTTTCCTAATAATTTAAAACACTTTTCCCTTCATCAACATATTTCTTGACTTTTATTGTAGATTAACTGTCCATATATGTGTGAGTTTATTTGTGGAATCTCAACTTTATTCATCTGTGTGTCTATTTTTATTCAAATACATATTTTATTGATTACTGTATCTTTGTAGTTTAGTTTGAAGTAGAGGAGTGTGATACTGA
The DNA here is from genome assembly GCA_019455555.1 of Galemys pyrenaicus. NCBI lineage: Eukaryota > Metazoa > Chordata > Mammalia > Eulipotyphla > Talpidae > Galemys > Galemys pyrenaicus. The sequence continues at coordinate 8,348,960 of JAGFMF010011418.1, forward strand.
CACTATTCTTTTTTTGGTCAGTGAGTCTTTTGATGCACTGTGGCTACTCGGCATCTTTTGTGACTCCATAAAAATTTCAGTAGTGTATGCTGTATTACTTTGAAGAATGGCATTGAAACTTAGATATTGCATTAAATCTGTGTATTACTTTAAGTAATAGGGTCATTTCAACAATGTTAATTCCTCAAATCCATAAACAGATATTTTCCATTCCTTTGTGTCTTCCATTTCTTTCAACAATGTCTTATAGTTTACATTGCAATGGGCCCTTCACCTCCTTGGTTAAGTTTATTCCTAGGGATTTAATTCTTTTTGATGTTTGTAGATGGGTCACTTTCTTGATTTCCAGTTCATTGCTTGTATATAATACTATAGTTAACTTTTGTAGCCTGTCACTTTTTTGTACTGATTTATTGTTTGTAATAGCTTTTTAGTGGAGTCAACATATATTACTCTTCTACATATATTATACTTCTATAAGAAGTAATAGTCTTATTTCTTTTTTTCCAAATTGGATTCCTTCTATATTTTTCTCTTGTCTAAGTGCTCTCAATAGGACATTCAATATTATGTTGTATATCAGCAGTGAAATGGAAATCTTTGCATTGTTACTGCTCTTAGTGGTAAAGTGTCCAAATTTCACCATTGAAAATGATGTTAGCTGTAGTTTAGTAATTTATAGTCTTTATTTTATAATTTATTGATATGTTGAATTATATAGATTGATTTGTGAATGGTAAACCATTCTTGAATTCCTGGAATAAATGTCACTTGGACATGATGTATGATGTTTTGAATATATTGTTGCATTCCCTTGCTAAGATTTTTTTAGGGATTTTTGCACCTGTGTTCATCGTGAATATTAGTCTGTAATTGTGTGTTTGTCTGTGTGTGTTTCTGTGTGTCTGTGTGGTGTCCTTGTCTGTTTTTGATATCAGAGTAATATTGGCCTCATAAAATGTATTTGGAAGCATTCCTTCCTCTATATATTTCTGTTTTTAAATTTGAAAAGGATAAGTAGTAGTCCATCTCTGAAGGTTGGTAGAAATCACTTGTGAAACCAATCATCTGATCTTGAACTTTTTTGGAAGGAGATTTTTGATAGCTGTTTAAATGCTCATACTTATAACTAGCCACTTCAGGTTACCTATTTCATTTTGACTCAGTGTGTCAGCCTTCAAAATTTGTCCATTTCTTCTAAGTTGTCCAATTTATGCACATAAAGAAGTTCACCATAGGTGAATTGATTCTATTTATTCACCTTTTTAAAACTCTTTTCTAATAAGGTGAGATAGAGTTTCATCAATTTTGTTAGTTTTTTCAAAAGAGAAATTTTGGGATTCAATGATCTTTTGAAGTTTCTTTCTGATTTATATTTATTTAACTCAAACTCTTACGTTATTTTCTTTCCTCTAGTGGATTTTGATTTCCTGTTTTCTACTTTTTATAATTCCTTGAAGTAAAGTACTTTTTCTTGCTTCTTGGTATAGGTCTGTTTTGCTAGTTTATTCCCTCTATGAATGTTTTTGCTGTATCCTATAGGTTCTGGCTACCCATATCTTCAATTTCTTGCTCCCCAGATATATTTTAATGTCATCTTTGATTTCCCCAATAACCAAATAGTCATTCAGAGAATGTTGTTTGATCCCTAAATATTTGGTGTGTTTCCCACTTTCTTGTCATAGTTGATTTCTTGTTTGATACCAGTATGATCAGAGAAGACACAATATGATTTCAGTCTTCATGAGTTTATTGTCACTTGTTTTGTATACCAACATGTGGTCTTTCTAGAGTATGTTCCAAGTGCACTTGAGATTGTATACTCAGGGTTTTAGGGCGGTGTAGTGCCCTATAATTTTCTATTAGTTCTATCTGTTATAATTCATGAATGTTATTGCTTCCTTGTTGATTTTCTGTTTGTTGGCCTGTCCATTCTTGTTAGTGGATATTGAATTTCCCTACTATTTGGTTTTGCTGTCAAAGTTTCCTTTTTGGTTTGTTTAAGTTGTTTTATTTTTTTTTCTCTTAATTTGGAGTATATTAATGAGCGCTGTATCTTCCTGGTGTATTGATCTCTTAATCATTTTATTCCTTGGTAATCATAAATCAACATTAATCATTCCTGTCTCTTGATAACTTTTTATTTATTTATTTTTTTAAAGATTTATTTATTTATGCATACAAGCGCTGGGGTACAGGCCAGAGGTGTAGGGGGGTGAGAGGATTCACCACAGAGA